>OU963903.1:28099427-28636927 GCA_902850365.2 Chilo suppressalis | reverse complement strand
CATAAATTAATTAGACATACAAAATTCAAAATTTTATAAAAACTATACTTTTGGCATATACACTTCTCGGACAAAAATAATCAGCATTCTTTACCGGACATTTTACAACCATAAAAACCAACCCCTTAAATTTGAAATTTTTTCCCCCGCCGCCCTAAGGGAGAATTTGTTTAATAGCCCGTTACTAAGGAACTAACAGTCCCAAACTTACAACATTTTATATAGGGACTCAAATTCTCACTTGGGACCCAAATCTCGACGCCTACCCCTCCCAACCCCTAAACCACCCCTATCTGAAGAAATAAGGCAACTCGGAAACTACTGGGCCGATTTCGACCAAACTTTTACGGTTTGGTCCTATAAATTCTCAGCAATCAGATAGAGTGCCAAACGTCTCTACATAGAGTACATAGAGACTAGGAAAATTAATATTAAGTTTTCACATACAAAAATTCTCATATAGGAACTCGGGCCTTTCAAGGTATAATTAAGTCTCCTGAATCTCTATTGAGATCAGGATTAGTATTAAGGAATTTTGACAAAATTCAGGACTCTATTGAGCCTGAATATAGGTTAAGTTAGTTAGGTTTTATTAGAATTAGGACACTCTGCTCCTCTTTTGAGGGCAGACTTAGGCTAAAAATTTGACAAATCTGCACTTATTGCACAAATTACTACTGTCGTATTTTATTGTTTACCTTTTATTACCTTTTATTTAAACTTGATTTTAATCAAAATCATAAACTTATATTGACAACCTGCACCTTTTTTAAGGGCAGGCTTAGTAATAGTAATTTGTTGTGTGCGTTTAAATCTTTAGCTTGACTGTGATATAGACACCCTGCACCTTTTTTAAGGGCAGGCTTAGTTTTAGGAATTAGTAATTTAGTAATTTTATTTTATTTTATTTTATTATATTATTTTGGTGTGTCCATTTAATTTTATTTTAATTTAAATTATCAATCCGTCTATTGACTCATAATTTCAATTCCAATTTAATTCAAATTTTTAATTTTACTTTTTAATTTTTATTTTTTGTTTTTATTTTTATTTTATTATTTTTCAATTTAATTTATATCAAAAATTTAATTCGGATAAAACAGGTCTTAAAGACTGCTCCATATTGGTTCAAAAAATTAAAATGGCAAGAAACGGCAAACACATTCCCGCCGCGAGAAATTCAAAAACATTTGATTACGTTTATGAATCTCCTTCTGAGATAAAAGAATTAAAAATGGTAAACGAGACAGCAGGTACGCGACTTATGACGGCAGAAGGCACACAAAAAACAGCGAGGAAGGAGAAAGTGGAGGAATTCCCCCACAATTTAGTAAGTAAGGCCAGGGATTTGGGTGCCAAAATGTTGGAGCATTTGGCACCCAAATCAGTGACAAGCGAGGGAAAACAGATTTTAAGAAAAGGAACGAAAGAGATGAAAGAGTGGATAGAGATGCTGGCTAAAAGAGTAGTAGAATTAGAAAACAGTAAGAACGACGATGGAACGAAAGAAATGGACAGAAGGGAGGAAAAGAAAGACGAAAGAATGGACGGGAAGGAAATAGGAGAGATGAAAGAAATGCTGAAAAATATACAGGACATAGTTTTGGGAAATAGAGAAAGAATAGAAGAAGGAACCAGAAAGACGAAGAGCACGTTAGAAAGGATGGATGAACAGCAACAGCTTAGCAAACAAATAATGGAGGGCATAAATAAAGCTGCAGTAATAACAAAGGAAGACAACGATCACATGGATGGAGAACTGCAGAAATTTATGGACGTAGTGATGGAAGCAAGGGATGCAGCGATAGAGGCAAAGCTATACACGGATAAAATAGAGACAAGAATAGAATTCGAGCTAGATAAGGAAAACGATGAAAGCACAGCATATCTCCTGATGGAAGAACAAAAGAAAGTGATGGATGCAATTTTAGACAATAGGAAAGAAATAATAACAGGAATAGGAAAATGGAAACAATAGAAGAAATAGGGAAAAAAGGAAACGATAATATAGGAGATATAGAAAGTATGCTAAGCACCACAATGCAAGAAAGTAGAATGACACTAGAGGAACAGGGGAAAATTAAAGAAACAATTTTAGGAAATAGAAAGGAAATAATAAGGGGAAACAGCATCATGGAAATAATAGAAAGTAGACAAAAAGAAGTAGGGACACAAATCACAGGGGAAAAAAGGGATATAGAAGGGATAGTGAAAGAAAAGATGGATGAAATCAGAAAGGATACGTATGCAGAGAGAGTAAAAGGGCCAGCTACTATGATGGAAACTTTACATTCCATCATAGTAGCATCAACGGACGTAACGCAAACAAGTGAAGAAGTGATTGAAGAGGTGAAAAAGAGTGTGGATGAAAAAGGAGAATGGATGGAGGTAAAAAAGATAAGAAAGGCAAAGGGACAGAAGGTCATAATAGGGTGTGCTAGGGAGAATGAAATGGAAAGACTGAAAGAGGAATTGGAAAGGAACAAAAAACTGATAGTTGAAAGAGCTAAAAATAAAAACCCGTTGATAGTGGTTAAGTACGTAAGAGGAGAAAACAAGTCGGAGCAAGTTATAGAGGCAATAAAAAGAAAGATAGGAAAAAGAACGAAAGGGAATAGCAAAGAGGAAGGAAAAGAGGACATAGAGGCAGTATTTGAAAGGTAACAAGAATCCACATGTGGCACACGTGGTCCTGAGAGTGGCCCCGGCAATATGGCTGCAGCTGACAGAGGCGGGGACCCTTCAACTACGCTGGGGACCATCCAGAGTAGAAGATCAGTCCCCGCTAATCCAGTGCTCCCGCTGCTTGGGCTTCGGCCACATCAAGCGGGTCTGCCAGGAGCCGCTGGACAGTTGCAGCCACTGCGGGGGAGACCACAAGTATGCCACATGCGCAAATAAGGAAGAAGTGCCATGCTGCCAAAATTGCAAGAAAGTAAAAAGTAAGGATACAGCACACAATACCTTCAGTAACGCATGCCCACAGAGGGCTATTTGGGATAGGATAGCCAGATCAAAAGTCGCGTACCACTGCTAAGGGCGAAATTAGGAAAATAATTACAGTAAATAAAAAAATGAGTAGGAAAACAAGTAGCGAAATAGGTATACAATTAGATAGTAAGGGAACGCAAGGCGAAACTGAACACCACAAAGTAGACGGGACTCCACTGGGAGGAAACGCAAAGGGAGAGGTGATAACTGAAAAGTGCGCGCGGGAACAGCCAAAGCAAACAGGGTTGCAAATATGATATTTGCAAATCCTGTCTTGCGGAAGCTGAACCCGCGAGCACTTACTCAACCCAAAGACTCCGAGTGGAGTCAAACTTAAGTAACTTAGGATTAGGTAAAAAACTGAAAACGGTAAAATGTTAAAAAGAACGAAAGTATACTATAAGGAAAATGTGTAAATGGAAACAAAATGTAAACGGAATAAGAAATGTAAATGTAAATGTAATAAAAAATGTAATAGAATGAAAATACAAGAAATAAAATGTAAATGTAAATATGTGATTGATAAACAAATGAAAACTGTAATTAGAATAAGTACCATGTAACTAGAATAAGGAAAAGAAGTAGAGATTAAGCATAGACAGTGTAAATAAAATAAGAATACTAGAAAATAAGACAAAAGACCAGATATTAATCTGAGTATAGCATAATAGTATAGATAGAATAGATATGGAAATGTATAAGCAAAGATAGAGAATAAAGGAACCAATAAATGTAAAATAATAGTCAATAGAAGAAAGAAATGTATTAGAATAAGAAATTTGAAAAGATAAAAGAAAAAGAACACAAAAAGAAAAATGTGTTAAAAAATATATACAAGCGCGAAAAAATAAACGTGCTTTTAAAGCAAAAAAAAAAAAAAATATGAAAAGACACACCAAATATAAACAAGTAATCAAAGACCTGCAACAAAGTGGGGAGCAGCTGTAAAAAAAAAAAAAAAAAAAAAAAAAAAAAAAAAAAAAAAAAAAAAAACCTAAACCTAACCTAACCTAACCTAACCTAACCTAACCTAACCTAACCTAACCTAACCTAACCTAACAACTAACCTAACCTAACCTAACCTAACCTAACCTAACCTAACCTAACCTAACCTAACCTAACCTAACCTAACCTAACCTAACCTAACCTAACCTAACCTAACCTAACCTAACCTAACCTAACCTAACCTAACCTAACCTAACCTAACCTAACCTAACCTAACCTAACCTAACCTAACCTAACCTAACCTAACCTAACCTAACCTAACCTAACCTAACCTAACCTAACCTAACCTAACCTAACCTAACCTAACCTAACCTAACCTAACCTAACCTAACCTAACCTAACCTAACCTAACCTAACCTAACCTAACCTAACCTAACCTAACCTAACCTAACCTAACCTAACCTAACCTAACCTAACCTAACCTAACCTAACCTAACCTAACCTAACCTAACCTAACCTAACCTAACCTAACCTAACCTAACCTAACCTAACCTAACCTAAACCTAACCTAACCTAACCTAACCTAACCTAACCTAACCTAACCTAACCTAACCTAACCTAACCTAACCTAACCTAACCTAACCTAACCTAACCTAACCTAACCTAACCTAACCTAACCTAACCCCGTTGCCCCGCATAACCTAGACGAGCGTAACGCTTTTATTGAGCTCCGCTCAAAAAATCAACCTACCAACCAACCTAACCTAACCCCCCTAACCCCTAACCTAACCTAACCACCTAACACCTAACCTAACCCCACCCCACCTAACCCAGCCCCACGTCAAATCAAAGTGCCAGTAAAATCAGTGCAATTAAAAGTGTTTGGTATTGGTGGATTCGTCTCGACGAGACGAATCGAACGGTGTGTCACACTTAGGTGTGAAAAGTGAAAAAACCACCAAAAAGTGCAAAAAACCGTAAAAGTAAGGTTATCTCAGACTTTGGAGCAGGATATCTCTAAATCCATCGCGACGACCCATCATTTTTGGACTGTGGGAGGTCCACAATTGACGAGAGGAAGGCGCCTGCAAAGTCCCGGAATTTTCCGGCGAAGATCCAGGGACTTTCCTAAGAAAGTCCCTCAACCACCCGACCACGAGGTACTGGAACCAGCGCAGTCGCGCCACTCCAACCACCACAGACGAGGAAGGACGTCGCAGCCGACAAGTGAACGCTTTCAGCATCAGCCTACCCCCAATAGGAAGGGAGATATAAGGTCCTAAAAATTTTACATTTTAAGTTTAGAAATAAGTGCATATAAAACAAAAACCAGAGTGGTAACCTATTAATTAAAAATCAAAATTAAATTTGCTATTTATTAACGATCATTTTAAAACTTTTTCGGAATTTTATCTTAAAGATCACCGTAGTTATTCAACTTTCAGGACCAGCGGGACGACCATCAAAAACAATAAAAGTTGAATAACAACTTGTTTTTATTTATTTTAAAACCTGGTTTTTGGATTATTAGAGGAACTCGACCCGGGATGGGTGAAAAAAGAATCTTTGGAAAAAACTTAGTATTTAGAGAAATTAGATTAAAACAAACTTAATTTGTAACGATAAAAATTGCTTCAAAATTTTAAATAGATTTAATTTATATGAAAATATAAATTAAAAATAAAAATTATATATCACAGGAAAGGCCGGACTACCCTCTATCTAGTAGTATAAAAATCTTAAGGGAGGAGCCAGGCGTTTCCGAGCGCCACCCTCCCAAAGTAGCACCCAGAAATTCTTTTGACCGCAAAAACAACATTGTAAAAATTACGTAACTTGAAAACTCACTTTTTTATCTTTTATTTTTTCAAGATTGTTTTTACGCATTTAGATAGTTATGTAAGAGTAACCATTTTTGACGGAGGAATTTTAAATTTCGGACCACCCGTCCGGAGTTATAAGCTTTAAAATAAAAATTTCACCCATTGTTAGTTTTTACAAAAATTTCATCTTAAATATCAAATTAAAAGTGGTTAAAACTATTACACAAGAACGAATTTTATACGAGGGGTAAAACCCACCTAGACGGTTCTAACAACAACTTTGGAATAAGGGTTAAACCCGAGAGAAAATATAAGGGTTACAAATTTTTATGCGGTCAAATTTCGGGGACCCAGCACGGATTATCGAATTTTAAAAATACTAAATCTGTGATAATTAATGACTTTTATATATGTACAATTAGGTTAGGAAAGGCCCGAGCAAGTGTTTTAAAAATTTTTTGGAAAACTTAAAACGCGCCCGAGCGCCGACCCCCAAAAGTTCCAAAAATTTAACAAAACCGCACAAGTAAGTTGGCAATCCATTAATCAAAAGTATATGTTTGTTTACGTTTTTTATCAGTTAATATCTTTGAATTCCGAACCCCTAAAATTATAAAAATTGTGCCCCCTGGTGGCCCATTTATTACTCTTTAAGAATTTTGCAAAAAATAAATTTTTCAACCCCAAATTTCAGAACAACAGAACATTAATCACCGAGGGATTTTTCGGGATAAAACCCAAAAAATCTCCAAAAGTACCCGTTTTTCGAAAATTAATCCCGGAGCTTTTCGATAGAGGACATCCCCCTTTACAGGATTCCGAAGTCGAAACCCGTCCGGGACGACTTTTGAAAACGGGGAATTTCTAGTCAGGGCGGACTACGTCATAAGCCACGCCCACAATTAGGCGGAATATACAGGGGCTTGTTTAATTGCCTAAAAAGGGTACTTGGAGAAATTTCCCACATTAGGTCTCTTGGGAGAAAAGTATCTCCTCAAGCAACACTACCCGACCCCAACATAAAAAACACCACCAAAAATTGAAGTTCCCGGGTTCGATTCCCGGAAGAAGCAAACATATACAGCTAACTCCTAAGTACGCATCGTAGGACGTTTTGGACCCCAAATTCGGCCTTAAGCGACTCGAAGAGTCGCAGGTGGAAATCCCCAGGGAGACGTCGATCCCCCTAGTCTCAACCCCCTACCCCCTACCCCATAAATTAATTAGACATACAAAATTCAAATTTTATAAAAACTATACTTTTGGCATATACACTTTCTCGGACAAAAATAATCAGCATTCTTTACCGGACATTTTACAAACATAAAAACCAACCCCTAAATTTGAAATTTTTTCCCCCGCCGCCCTAAGGGAGAATTTGTTTAATAGCCCGTTACTAAGGAACTAACAGTCCCAAATCTAACATTTTATATAGGGACTCAAATTCTCACTTGGGACCCAAATCTCGACGCCTCCCCTCCCAACCCCTAAACCACCCCTATCTGAAGAAATAAGCAACTTGGAAACTACTGGGCCGATTTCGACCAAACTTTTACGGTTTGGTCCTATAAATTCTCAGCAATCAGATAGAGTGCCAAACGTCTCTACATAGAGTACATAGAGACTAGGAAAATTAATATTAAGTTTTCACATACAAAAATTTTCATATAGGAACTCGGGCCTTTCAAGGTATAATTAAGTCTCCTGAATCTCTATTGAGATCAGGATTAGTATTAAGGAATTTTGACAAAATTCAGGACTCTATTGAGCCTGAATATAGGTTAAGTTAGTTAGGTTTTTATTAGAATTAGGACACTCTGCTCCTCTTTTGAGGGCAGACTTAGGCTAAAAATTTGACAAATCTGCACTTATTGCACAAATTACTATCGTATTTTATTGTTTTAATTTTATTCAAACTTGACTTTAATCAAAATCTTTTAACTTATATTGACAACCTGCACCTTTTTTAAGGCAGGCTTAGTAATAGTAATTTGTTGTGTGCGTAAATCTTTAGCTTGACTGTGATATAGACACCCTGCACCTTTTTTAAGGGCAGGCTTAGTTTTAGGAATTAGTAATTTAGTAATTTTATTTTATCTTATTTTATTATATTATTTGGTGTGTCCATTTAATTTTATTTTAATTTAAATTATCAATCCGTCTATTGACTCATAATTTCAATTCCAATTTTAATTCAAATTTTTTTTTACTTTTTTAATTTTTATTTTTATTTTTATTTCATTTTTATTTTTATTTTTTTTTTATTTTTCAATTTAATTTATATAAAAAAAAAAAATTTAATTCGGATAAAACAGGTCTTAAAGACTGCTCCATATTGGTTCCAAAAAATTAAAATGGCAAGAAACGGCAAACACATCCCCGCCGCGAGAAATTCAAAAACATTCGATTACGTTTATGAATCTCCTTTGAGATAAAAGAACTAAAAATGGTAAACGAGATAGCAGGTACGCGACTTACGACGGCGGAAGGCACACAAAAAACAGTGAGGAAGGAGAAAGTGGAGGAATTCCCCCACAATTTAGTAAGTAAGGCCAGGGATTTGGGTGCCAAAATGTTGGAGCATTTGGCACCCAAATCAGTGACAAGCGAGGGAAAACAGATTTTAAGAAAAGGAACGAAAGAGATGAAAGAGTGGATAGAGATGCTGGCTAAAAGAGTAGTAGAATTAGAAAACAGAAGAACGACGATGGAACGAAAGAAATGGACAGAAGGGAGGAAAAGAAGAAGACGAAAGAATGGACGGGAAGGAAATAGAGAGATGAAAGAAATGCTGAAAAATATACAGGACATAGTTTTGGGAAATAGAAAAGAATAGAAGAAGGAACCAGAAAGACGAAGAGCACGTTAGAAAGGATGGATGAACAGCAACAGCTTAGCAGCAAATAATGGAGGGCATAAATAAAGCTGCAGTAATAACAAAGGAAGACAACGACCACATGGATGGAGAACTGCAGAAATTTATGGACGTAGTGATGGAAGCAAGGGATGCAGCGATAGAGGCAAAGCTATACACAGATAGAATAGAGACAAGAATAGAATTCGAGCTAGATAAGGAAAACGATGAAAGCACAGCATATCTCCTGATGGAAGAACAAAAGAAAGTGATGGATGCAATTTTAGACAATAGGAAAGAAATAATAACAGGAAATAGGAAAATGGAAACAATAGAAGAAATAGGGAAAAAAGGAAATGATAATATAGGAGATATAGAAAGCATGCTAAGCACCACAATGCAAGAAAGTAGAATGACACTAGAGGAACAGGGGAAAATTAAAGAAACAATTTTAGGAAATAGAAAGGAAATAATAAGGGGAAACAGCATTATGGAAATAATAGAAAGCAGACAAAAGGAAGTAGGGACACAAATCACAGGGGAAAAAAGGGATATAGAAGGGATAGTGAAAGAAAAGATGGACGAAATCAGAAAGGATACGTATGCAGAGAGAGTAAAAGGGCCAGCTACTATGATGGAAACTTTACATTCCATCATAGTAGCATCAACGGACTTAACGCAAACAAGTGAAGAAGTGATTGAAGAGGTGAAAAAGAGTGTGGATGAAAAAGGAGAATGGATGGAGGTAAAAAAGATAAGAAAGGCAAAGGGACAGAAGGTCATAATAGGGTGTGCTAGGGAGAATGAAATGGAAAGACTGAAAGAGGAATTGGAAAGGAATAAAAAATTAATAGTAGAAAAGCAAAAATAAAAATCCGTTAGTGGTAGTAAAGTATGTAAGAGGAGAAAACAAGACGGAGCAAGTGATTGAGGCGATAAAAGAATGATAGGAAAAGAAAGAAAGGGAATAGCAAAGAGGAAGGAAAAAAGGACATAGAGGCAGTATTTGAAAGGTAACAAGGAATCCACATGTGGCACACGTGGTCCTGAGAGTGGCCCCGGCAATATGGCTGCAGCTGACAGAGGCGGGGACCCTTCAACTACGCTGGGGACCATCCAGAGTAGAAGATCAGTCCCCGCTAATCCAGTGCTCCCGCTGCTTGGGCTTCGGCCACATCAAGCGGGTCTGCCAGGAGCCGCTGGACAGTTGCAGCCACTGCGGGGGAGACCACAAGTACGCCACATGTGCAAAAAAGAAGAAGTGCCATGCTGCCAAATTGCAAAAAGCGAAAAATAAGGACACAGCACACAACACGTTCAGCATCGAATGCCCACAGAGGGCTATGGGATAGATGCCAGATCAAAAGTCGCGTACCACTGCTAAGGGCGAAATTAGGAAATTAATTACAGTAAATAAAAAAATGAGTAGGAAAACAAGTAGTGAAATAGTATACAATTAGATAGTAAGGGAACGCAAGGCGAAACTGAAGACCACAAAGTAGACGGGACTCCACTGGGAGGAAACGCAAAGGGAAGAGTGATAACTGAAAAGCGCGCGCGGAACAGCCAAAGCAAACAGGGTTGCAAATATGATATTTGCAAATCCTGTCTTGCGGAAGCTGAACCCGCGAGCACTTACTCAACCCCAAAGACTCCGAGTGGAGTCAAACTTAAGTAACTTAGGATTAGGTAAAAAACTGAAAACGGTAAAATGTTAAAAAGAACGAAAGTATACATAAGGAAAATGTGTAAATGGAAACAAAATGTAAATGGAATGAGAAATGTAAATGTAAATGTAAACTAAAAAATGCAATAGAATGTAAATACAAGAAAATAAAATGTAAATATAAATATGTGATATGATAAACAAATGAAAACTGTAATTAGAATAAGACATCCATGTAACTAGAATAAGGAAAAGAAGTAGAGATTAAGCATAGACAGTGTAAATAAAATAAGAATACTAGAAAATAAGACAAAAGACCAGATATTAATCTGGGTATAGCATAATAGTATAGATAGGAATAGATATGAAAGTGTATAAAGTATAAGGAACCAATAAATGTAAAATAATAGTCAATAGAAGCAAGAAATGTATTAGAATAAGAAAATTTGAAAAGATAAAAGAAAAAGAGACACAAAAAGAAAAATGTGCTCAAAATATATACAAGCGCGAAAAAATAAACGTGCTTTTAAAGCAAAAAAAATAAAAAAACAATAAAAAGACACACCAAATATAAACAAGTAATAAAGACCTGCAACAAAGTGGGGAGCAGCTGTAAAAAAGAAAAAAAAAAAAAAAAAAAAAAACCTAACCTAACCTAACCTAACCTAACCTAACCTAACCTAACCTAACCTAACCTAACCTAACCTAACCTAACCTAACCTAACCTAACCTAACCTAACCTAACCTAACCTAACCTAACCTAACCTAACCTAACCTAACCTAACCTAACCTAACCTAACCTAACCTAACCTAACCTAACCTAACCTAACCTAACCTAACCTAACCTAACCTAACCTAACCTAACCTAACCTAACCTAACCTAACCTAACCTAACCTAACCTAACCTAACCTAACCTAACCTAACCTAACCTAACCTAACCTAACCTAACCTAACCTAACCTAACCTAACCTAACCTAACCTAACCTAACCTAACCTAACCTAACCTAACCTAACCTAACCTAACCTAACCTAACCTAACCTAACCTAACCTAACCTAACCTAACCTAACCTAACCTAACCTAACCTAACCTAACCTAACCTAACCTAACCTAACCTAACCTAACCTAACCTAACCTAACCTAACCTAACCTAACCTAACCTAACCTTTTTTTTTTTTTTTTTATTACGCAGGTAAAAAATCTTTTTACAGACGACGGCGCCTCTAAGGGGCACACCGCCGAACGGACCTCACACCTGGCTCCCGCAAGTCTTACGAACCCCCATAGTGGATGCCCACCTGGGACCCCGCAACTCTTACGGGAGCTTTACGGTATAATATCCGCTAAAAAAGTCCTGCGAATACCTTTACTACTGCCTGATGCGGTGCCGCGGGATCCCCACTATTGGGGTTATCTCCGCGTCCCCGCACCCAGCAGTTTCCCGGCCTCGCCGGGGCTCCACGGCAGGGGTCTCCCGCGGTATTTCGGGGACCCCGCAGACGTGCGCGGGTAGGCCCGCGCGTGGGGGCTAGGTATGCGGCCTACTGCCCACCATACCGCCCCCCGTCCGCTGCGGAAAGCTAAAGCCCTCCGCCACCCTCCCCTTGCGGACAGAACCACATGAGGAGGGCCGCCGTTCCTGGAAGGGAGGATCGGAAGGGGAAGCGTAGTTCTTCCCGTCCCTCTCCCCCCTCCCGGTCGCCTACGCCTCCCTGGATCTTCTCCTGGGAGAAGACGGGGGAATCGCGGGCGACACCATCCACGGGGTGGTCCGAGCAGCGGAGGCTACTCGGACATCCCCCCCTCTGAGGGCACCCGTACGGGCGCTGGCTCCTCAGAGGGCCCTTTCTCAGGGGGTTTGCCCCTTGTGACCGGCGGGTCACAACCCCCCACTCCCCATGATGTGGTCAGCCGCCCGACCACTTGCCGCGCACACAGCGCATCGAGTCGGGGCCGAGCATGTCGCTGCCCTATGCCCCGCTTTCCCGCACCGAAAGCAGAGGCCGCTGCGGTCCTCCTGTGACGGGCACCTGTCGGCGACGTGGCCCCTGCCCATGCACTTAAAGCAGTGCGTAGGCGGGGGGCCCAGGACCGTCACTCGTGCCAGGCTCCAGCCAACCTTAATCATGTCTCCCTCCGCCACCTTTTTTGCGGCGTCAACAGGGCATCGCACCTTGGCGAACCCCGTGGCTCCCGGTCCGGGGAGAATCTCCCCTATCTCCACCTTACAGGACCGGCAGCCCCCCTTTTCCGCCACCGCCTGTGCCAGCTCCCTTGTTGTGACGGACTCGTCTAGTCCGGAGATCCTCAGGTCGGCCACCTTCTCCGGCCTGCCGACCTCTACGAGATCCGCCATCACCTCGCCGATCCGCTTCGCGAGGGCGTCCGCCTTCGTGTGGCTGTCAGGCCCTGGGACCACCAGGAGCTTCGACCCCATTCGGCTTTCGCGGATCTTGAGGCCTCCCTCAATCCCCACCTCCTGGAGCCGAAGCTTCTCTTTCGCCATGTCTAGCACTTTGGCATAGGTGACCCCATGCTGCTCAGCTGCTGGCGTGAGCTTTAGGGTCACGGCCGCGGTGTTTGGCACCCTCAGCTTCACCTTCCTCCTCTCCTGCCGCTGCACCTTCTGTGCTGGCACCTTCTGAGCTGGCACCTTCTGCGCTGGCGCTGGCACCTGCGCCCTACACACCTCTGGTATCGGGGCCACCCCTGGGCTCGCAATCTTCTTCCTGGCCTTTTTGCTGGCCACAACGCTCCATTTCTCCCCAACCGCTGCGGTCTCCGCCTCCCCACCGCGCCGGTCCGCCGCTAAGGGCGGTCTAATTCTCTCCGGCGGGGGCAATCTCCCTTCCAGCGAGGCCAATCGAGTGCTTACCATCTCCCCTATGGAAATCATAAGGGAGCGTTTCAGCTCCTCGACGGCCTCCTTCCACCCCGATCCTGCTGGTCTCGCCCTCGCTCACCCTATCGTGGAGGGCCCGCATCTCCCCGCGCAGCACCTCCAGCTCCTTCTTTAGGGCGGCGTTTTCAATACGGAGCTCCACCACTTCAGCAGCCGCGTCCTCCATTCTCTCGCGATAAAGCAGCCTTTTCCTCGCGGTATTGGCGGGCTCTCCCGGCGAGGAAACTCTCCTCCTCGGCTTTCTTGAAGGCCGTCTCCAGCGTGTCTTCAAGCATCGCAATAGAACGTGTCGCCTTCCCCTCGATCCGATCTCCCAACAAGCCCTGACTAGGGCCTTCAAATAACAAACGCGTCAGTTTTGTCAGTCTCCTGCTGCGTACCTCGGCCCATCTCCTGCCAGAAGCGACTGCCGTCCACCTCCTCTTCGTCTATGGACGAAAATTCATCAGCCCTCGGCCTACCTGATGCCGCCGCCTTCCTTTTACCCCTACGGGCCGTGTTCACCTTGGCGGGGGGGGGGTGCTACCTCTCCTCCCTCATCCGCTCCGCCTCGGAGTCTAAGAACTTTCACCAAACGCCTCGGTAACTAATTTACCACTGCGGGACCCGGTAATCCCGCAGCGCCGGTGGCCAGCCGGAGCGCATTGGCCGCTAGTTACAAATTTCTCACCCTGGGGCCCAGCTACCCCAGAGCGCCCGGCGTCAACGGGAGCGCATGACAAACTAACAACAAAGGACGACATTATCATAGGTTTTTTTCCCTCTTCCGGGCGAGGGAACCCTACCTGGCCTCATCGGTAATTTTTTATAAAGGTTTTCTTCCTTGCGGCCCCCGCCCCGAAGGACGACGGCCCCCGGCCCCACACCACGTGTGGGGTTACGGGTTGGCCGGAAGCGACGCGGAGTTCGCGCCACAACCGCCCTTACCAATGGCGTTTCCGCCTCAACCTATGGTAACTCGACCACCGCTACCCGGGCTGCCCAGGGCGCCGGCCGAGAGACCCCACGGGTGATTTTTTAGAGAGGTTGTCTTCCTCGCAGCCCCCGCCTCCAAAGGAAACAGTTCCTTTGCAGACGGCGGCCCTCGGCCCCGCACTATGTGTAGGGTTACGAGATAAGATTGACTCGACTGCCGCTACCCAGGATACCCAGGGCGCCAGCCGAGACCACCACTGGGTAATTTTTTAGAGAGGTTGTCTTCCTCGCAGCCCCCGCCTCCAAAGGAAACAGTTCCTTTGCAGACGGCGGCCCTCGGCCCGCACTATGTGCAGGGTTACGAGTTTGACCCGACTGCCGCTACCCGGGATACCCAGGACGCCAGCCAGGTCTCCACAGCTGGGTATGGTCCACGCCGGCCGAAGCCGGTGCCCCTCATCCGCCACCCGAGGGGACGCGCCCGATAGCAGACCCAGCCACACTGCCACGGGAACCTAACCTAACCTAACCTAACCTAACCTAACCTAACCTAACCTAACCTAACCTAACCTAACCTAACCTAACCTAACCTAACCTAACCTAACCTAACCTAACCTAACTAACCTAACCCAACCTAAACCTAACCTAACCTAACCTAACCTAACCTAACCTAACCTAACCTAACCTAACCTAACCTAACCTAACCTAACCTAACCTAACCTAACTAACCTAACCTAACCTAACCTAACCTAACCTAACCTAACCTAACCTAACCTCCTAACCTAACCTAACCTAACCTAACCTAACCTAACCTAACTAACCTAACCTAACCTAACCTAACCTAACCTAACCTAACCTAACCTAACCTAACCTAACCTAACCCAGTTGCCCCGCATCCGTAGACCCGAGCGTCACGCTTTTATTGAGCTCCGCAGTCAAAAAATCAAAGTGCCAGTAAAATCAGTGCAATTAACCAAGTGTTTGGTATTGGTGGATTCGTCTCGACGAGACGAATCGAACGGTGTGTCACACTTAGGTGTGAAAAGTGAAAAAACCACCAAAAAGTGCAAAAAACCGTAAAAGTAAGGTTATCTCAGACTTTGGAGCAGGATATCTCTAAATCCATCGCGACGACCCATCATTTTTGGACTGTGGGAGGTCCACAATGACGAGAGGAAGGCGCCTGCAAAGTCCCGGAATTTTCCGGCGAAGATCCAGGGACTTTCCTAAGAAAGTCCCTCAACCACCCGACCACGAGGTACTGGAACCAGCGCAGTCGCGCCACTCCAACCACCACAGACGAGGAGAGGACGTCGCAGCCGACAAGTGAACGCTTTCAGCATCAGCCTACCCCCAATAGGAAGGGAGATATAAGGTCCTAAAATTTTACATTTTAAGTTTAGAAATAAGTGCATATAAAACAAAAACCAGAGTGGTAACCTATTAATTAAAAATCAAAATTAAATTTGCTATTTATTAACGATCATTTTAAAACTTTTTTCGGAATTTTATCTTAAAGATCACCGTAGTTATTCAACTTTCAGGACCAGCGGGACGACCATCAAAAACAATAAAAGTTGAATAACAACTTGTTTTTATTTATTTTAAAACCTGGTTTTTGGATTATTAGAGGAACTCGACCCGGGCTATCCGGTGAAAAAAGAATCTTTGGAAAAAACTTAGTATTTAGAGAAATTAGATTAAAACAAACTTAATTTGTAACGATAAAAATTGCTTCAAAATTTTAAACAGATTTAATTTATATGAAAATATAAATTAAAAAATAAAAATTATATATCACAGGAAAGGCCGGACTACCCTCTATCTAGTAGTATAAAAATCTTAAGGGAGGAGCCAGGCGTTTCCGAGCGCCACCCTCCCAAAGTAGCACCCAGAAATTCTTTTGACCGCAAAAACAACATTGTAAAAATTACGTAACTTGAAAACTCACTTTTTTATCTTTTATTTTTTCAAAATTGTTTTTACGCATTTAGATAGTTATGTAAGAGTAACCATTTTTGACGGAGGAATTTTAAATTTCGGACCACCCCGTCCGGAGTTATAAGCTTTTAAAATAAAAATTTCACCCGATGTTAGTTTTTACAAAAATTTCATTTTAAATATTGAATTAAAAGTGGTTAAAACTATTATATAAGAACGAATTTTATACGAGGGGTAAAACCCATCAAGACGTTCCAAGGGAACTACTTTTTAACAATAAGGGTTAATACCCGGAAAAAATATAAGGGTTACAAATTTTTATGCGGTCAAATTTCGGGGACCCAGCACGGATTATTGAATTTTAAAAATATTAAATCTGTGATAATTAATGACTTTTATATATGTACAATTAGGTTAGGAAAGGCCCGAGCAAGTGTTTTAAAAATTTTTTGGAAAACTTAAAACGCGCCCGAGCGCCGACCCCCCAAAAGTTCCAAAAAATTTAACAAAACCGCACAATTAAGTTGGCAATCCATTAATCATAAGTATATGTTTGTTTACGTTTTTTATTAGTTAATATCTTTGAATTCCGAACCCCTAAAATTATAAAAATTGTGCCCCCTGGTGGCCCATTTATTACTTTTTAAGTTTTTTGCAAAAAATAAATTTTTCAACCCCTAATCTTAGAACAATAGAACATTAATCACCGAGGGATTTTTCGGGCTAAAACCCAAAAAATCTCCAAAAGTACCCGTTTTTCGAAAATTAATCCCGGAGCTTTTCGATAGAGGACATCCCCCTTTACAGGATTCCGAAGTCGAAACCCGTCCGGGACGACTTTTGAAAACGGGGAATTTCTAGTCAGGGCGGACTACGTCATAAGCCACGCCCACTTATAGGCGGAATATAGGGGCTTGTTTAATTGCCAAAAAAGGTACTTGGAGAAATCTCCCACATTAGGTTCCTTGGGAGAAAAGTATCTCTTCAAACAACATTACCCGACCCCAACATAAAAAACACCACAAAAAATTGAAATTCCCGGGTTCGATTCCCGGAAGAAGCAAACATATACAGCTAACTCCTAAAGTACGCATCGTAGGACGTTTTGGACCCCAAATTCGGCCTTAAGCGACTCGAAGAGTCGCAGGTGGAAACCCCAGGGAGACGTCGATCCCCCTAGTCTCAACCCCCTACCCCCTACCCCATAAATTAATTAGACATACAAAATTCAAAATTTTATAAAAACTTTTGGCATATACACTTTCTCGGACAAAAATAATCAGCATTCTTTACCGGAAATTTTACAAACATAAAAACCAACCCCTAAATTTGAAATTTTTCCCCCGCCGCCCTAAGGGAGAATTTGTTTAATAGCCCGTTACTAAGGAACTAACAGTCCCAAACTAACAACATTTTATATAGGGACTCAAATTCTCACTTGGGACCCAAATCTCGACGCCTACCCCTCCCAACCCCTAAACCACCCCTATCTGAAGAAATAAGGCAACTTGGAAACTACTGGGCCGATTTCGACCAAACTTTTACGGTTTGGTCTTATAAATTCTCAGCAATCAGATAGAGTGCCAAACGTCTCTACATAGAGTACATAGAGACTAGGAAAATTAATATTAAGTTTTCATATACAAAAATTCTCATATAGGAACTCGGGCCTTTCAAGGTATAATTAAGTCCCTGAATCTCTATTGAGATCAGGATTAGTATTAAGGAATTTTGACAAAATTCAGGACTCTATTGAGTCTGAATATAGGTTAAGTTAGTTAGGTTTTTATTAGAATTAGGACACTCTGCTCCTCTTTTGAGGGCAGACTTAGGCTAAAAATTTGACAAATCTGCACTTATTGCATAAATTACTACAGTCGTATTTTATTGTTTTACCTTTTATTTACCTTTTATTTAAACTTGATTTTAACTAAAATCCATAAACTTACATTGACAACCTGCACCTTTTTTAAGGGCAGGCTTAGTAATAGTAATTTGTTGTGTGCGTTTAAATCTTTAGCTTGACTGTGATATAGACACCCTGCACCTTTTTTAAGGGCAGGCTTAGTTTTAGGAATTAGTAATTTAGTAATTTTATTTTATTTTATTTTATTATATTATTTTGGTGTGTCCATTTAATTTTATTTTAATTTAAATTATCAATCCGTCTATTGACTCATAATTTTAATTCCAATTTTAATTCAAAATTTTTAATTTCACTTTTTTAATTTTTATTTTATTTTATTTTAATTTTATTTTTCAATTTTAATTTATATCAAAAAATCTAATTCGGATAAAACAGGTCTTAAAGACTGCTCCATATTGGTTCCAAAAAATTAAAATGGCAAGAAACGGCAAACACATCCCCGCCGCGAGAAATTCAAAAACTTTCGATTACGTTTATGAATCTCCTTCTGAGAAACAAGAACAAAAATGGTAAACGAGACAGCAGGTACGCGACTTACGACGGCGCAAGGCACAAGAAAACAGCGAGAAAGGAGAAAGTGAGGAATTCCCCACAATTTAGTAAATAAGGCTAGGGATTTGGGTGCCAAAATGTTGGAGCATTTGGCACCCAAATCAGTGACAAGCGAGGGAAAACAGATTTTAAGAAAAGGAACGAAAGAGATGAAAGAGTGGATAGAGATGCTGGCTAAAAGAGTAGTAGAATTAGAAAACAGTAAGAACGACGATGGAACGAAAGAAATGGACAGAAGGGAGGAAAAGAAAGACGAAAGAATGGACGGGAAGGAAATAGGAGAGATGAAAGAAATGCTGAAAAATATACAGGACATAGTTTTGGGGAATAGAGAAAGAATAGAAGAAGGAACCAGAAAGACGAAGAGCACGTTAGAAAGGATGGATGAACAGCAACAGCTTAGCAGACAAATAATGGAGGGCATAAATAAAGCTGCAGTAATAACAAAGGAAGATAACGATCACATGGATGGAGAACTGCAGAAATTTATGGACGTAGTGATGGAAGCAAGGGATGCAGCGATAGAGGCAAAGCTATACACGGATAAAATAGAGACAAGAATAGAATTCGAGCTAGATAAGGAAAACGACGAAAGCACAGCATATCTCCTGATGGAAGAACAAAAGAAAGTGATGGATGCAATTTTAGACAATAGGAAAGAAATAATAACAGGAAATAGGAAAATGGAAACAATAGAAGAAATAGGGAAAAAAGGAAATGATAATATAGGAGATATAGAAAGTATGCTAAGCACCACAATGCAAGAAAGTAGAATGACACTAGAGGAACAGGGGAAAATTAAAGAAACAATTTTAGGAAATAGAAAGGAAATAATAAGGGGAAACAGCATTATGGAAATAATAGAAAGTAGACAAAAAGAAGTAGGGACACAAATCACAGGGGAAAAAAGGGATATAGAAGGGATAGTGAAAGAAAAGATGGATGAAATCAGAAAGGATACGTATGCAGAGAGAGTAAAAGGGCCAGCTACTGTGATGGAAACTTTACATTCCATCATAGTAGCATCAACGGACGTAACGCAAACAAGTGAAGAAGTGATTGAAGAGGTGAAAAAGAGTGTGGATGAAAAAGGAGAATGGATGGAGGTAAAAAAGATAAGAAAGGCAAAGGGACAGAAGGTCATAATAGGGTGTGCTAGGGAGAATGAAATGGAAAGACTGAAAGAGGAATTGGAAAGGAACAAAAAACTGATAGTTGAAAGAGCTAAAAATAAAAACCCGTTGATAGTGGTTAAGTACGTAAGAGGAGAAAACAAGTCGGAGCAAGTTATAGAGGCAATAAAAAGAAAGATAGGAAAAAGAACGAAAGGAATAGTAAAGAGGAAGAAAATAAGGACATAGAGGCAGTATTTGAAAGGGTAACAAGAAATCCACATGTGGCACACGTGGTCCTGAGAGTGGCCCCGGCAATATGGCTGCAGCTGACAGAGGCGGGGACCCTTCAACTACGCTGGGGACCATCCAGAGTAGAAGATCAGTCCCCGCTAATCCAGTGCTCCCGCTGCTTGGGCTTCGGCCACATCAAGCGGGTCTGCCAGGAGCCGCTGGACAGTTGCAGCCACTGCGGGGGAGACCACAAGTACGCCACATGCGCAAAGAAAGAAGAAGCACCATGCTGCCAGAACTGCAAAAAGGCGAAAAATAAGGACACAGCACACAACACTTTCAGCATCGAATGCCCACAGAGGGCTATTTGGGATAGAATTGCCAGATCGAAAGTCGCGTACCACTGCTAAGGGCGAAATTAGGAAAATAATTACAGAAATTAAAGAAATAAATAGGAAAATAAATAGGGTAATAGGTATACAAATAGACAATAGGGGAACGCAAAGCAAAGCCAAAGACCAAAAAGTAGACGGGACTCCACTGGGAGGAAACGCAAAGGGAAAGGTGAAAACTGAAAAGTGCGCGCGGGAACAGCCAAAGCAAACAGGGTTGCAAATATGATATTTGCAAATCCTGTCTTGCGGAAGCTGAACCCGCGAGCACTTACCCAACCCCAAGACTCCGAGTGGAGTCAAACGTAAAGAACGGGATTAGATAAAAAACGGAAAAGGTAGAAATGTAAAAAGGAAAGTATACTATAAGGAAAAGTAATTTTAAAACAAAACGCAAGTGTAATAAGAAATGTAGATGTAAATATATGGAAAAGAACAATGGAATAAAATGTAAGTGAATAAAATGTAAATGTAAATATGTTATAAGACAAAGAAATGAAAACTGTAATAAGAATAAGTAACTCATGTAACTAGAATAAGAAAAGAAGTAGAGATTAAGCATAGACGATGTAAATAGAATAAGAAAATTTAGAAAATAAGACAAAAGACCAGATATTAATCTGAGCATAGCAAAATAGTACAGATAAGAATAGATATAGGAATGTATAAAGCAAAAACATAAAGTATAAGGAACCAATAAATGTAAAATAATAGTCAATAGAAGTAAGAAATGTAATAGAATAAGAAAATTTGAAAAGATAAAAGAAAAAGAGACACAAAAAGAAAAATGTGTAAAAAAATATATATATAAGCGCGAAAAAATAAACGTGCTTTTAAAGCAAAAAAAAAGAAAAATATGAAAAGACACACCAAATATAAACAAGTAAACAAAGACCTGCAACAAAGTGGGAGCAGCTGTAAAAAAAAAAAAAAAAAAAAAAAAAAAAAAAAAAAAAAACTAACCTAACCTAACCTAACCTAAACCTAACCTAACCTAACTAACCTAACCTAACCTAACCTAACCTAACCTAACCTAACCTAACCTAACCTAACCTAACCTAACCTAACCTAACCTAACCTAACCTAACCAAACCTAACCTAACCTAACCTAACCTAACCTAACCTAACCTACCCAGTTGCCCCCAGTTGCCCCGTAGCGCTAGACCCGAGCGGTTCGATTTTATTGAGCTCCGCAGTCAAAAAATCAAAGTGCCAGTAAAATCAGTGCAATTAACCAAGTGTTTGGTATTGGTGGATTCGTCTCGACGAGACGAATCGAACGGTGTGTCACACTTAGGTGTGAAAGTGAAAAAACCACCAAAAAGTGCAAAAAACCGTAAAAGTAAGGTTATCTCAGACTTTGGAGCAGGATATCTCTGAAACCATCGCGACGACCCATCATTTTTGGACTGTGGGAGGTCCACAATTGACGAGAGGAAGGCGCCTGCAAAGTCCCGGAATTTTCCGGCCAAGATCCAGGGACTTTCCTAAGAAAGTCCCTCAACCACCCGACCACGAGGGTACTGGGAACCAGCGCAGTCGCGCCACCCCAACCACCACAGACGAGGGAGAGGACGTCGCAGCCGACAAGTGAACGCTTTCAGCATCAGCCTACCCCCAATAGGAAGGGAGATATAAGGTCCTAAAAATTTTACATTTTAAGTTTAGAAATAAGTGCATATAAAACAA
The DNA here is from genome assembly GCA_902850365.2 of Chilo suppressalis. Classification (NCBI taxonomy): domain Eukaryota; kingdom Metazoa; phylum Arthropoda; class Insecta; order Lepidoptera; family Crambidae; genus Chilo; species Chilo suppressalis. Next base: position 28,614,984 of record OU963903.1, on the reverse strand, counting down.
AAACCAGAGTGGTAACCTATTAATTAAAAATCAAATTAAATTTGCTATTTATTAACGATCATTTAAAACTTTTTTCGGAATTTTATCTTAAAGATCACCGTAGTTATTCAACTTTCAGGACCAGCGGGACGACTATCAAAAACAATAAAGTTGAATAACAACTTGTTTTTTATTTATTTTTAAAACCTGGTTTTTTGGATTATTAGAGGAACTCGACCCGGGCTATCCGGTGAAAAAAAGAATCTTTGGAAAAAACTTAGTATTTAGAGAAATTAGATTAAAACAAACTTAATTTGTAACGATAAAAATTGCTTCAAAATTTTAAACAGATTTAATTTATATGAAAATATAAATTAAAAATAAAAATTATATATCACAGGAAAGGCCGGACTACCCTCTATCTAGTAGTATAAAAATCTTAAGGGAGGAGCAGGCGTTTCCGAGCGCCACCCTCCCAAAGTAGCACCCAGAAATTCTTTTGACCGCAAAAACAACATTGTAAAAATTACGTAACTTGAAAATTCACTTTTTTATCTTGACTTTTTCAAATTGTTTTTTTTTACGCATTTAGATAGATATATAAGAGTAACCATTTTTGACGGAGGAATTTTAAATTTCGGACCACCCCGTCCGGAGTTATAAGCTTTTAAATAAAATTTCACCCGATGTTAGTTTTTGCAAAAATTTCATTTTAAATATTGAATTAAAAGTGGTTAAAACTATTATACAAGAACAAATTTTATACGAGGGGTAAAACCATCAAGACAGTCCAAGGGAACCACTTTTTAACAATAAGGGTTAATACCCGGAAAAAATATAAGGGTTACAAATTTTATGCGGTCAAATTTCGGGGACCCAGCACGGATTATTGAATTTTAAAAATACTAAATCTGTGATAATTAATGACTTTTATATATGTACAATTAGGTTAGGAAAGGCCCGAGTAAGTGTTTTAAAAATTTTTTGGAAAACTTAAAACGCGCCCGAGCGCCGACCCCCCAAAGGTTCCAAAAATTTTCACAAAACCGCACAATTAAGTTGGCAATCCATTAATCAAAAGTATATGTTTGTTTACGTTTTTTATTAGTTAATATTCTTGAATTCCGAAACCCCTAAAATTATAAAAATTGTGCCCCCTGGTGGCCCATTATTACTCTTTTAAGAATTTTGCAAAAATAAATTTTTTCAACCCCTAATTTCAGAACAACAGAACATTAATCACCGAGGGATTTTTCGGGCTAAAACCCAAAAAATCTCAAAAGTACCCGTTTTTCGAAAATAATCCCGGAGCTTTTCGATAGAGGACATCCCCCTTTACAGGATTCCGAAGTCGAAATCCGTCCGGGACGACTTTTGAAAACGGGGAATTTCTAGTCAGGGCGGACTACGTCATAAGCACGCCCACATTTAGGGGAATATACAGGGGCTTGTTTAATTGCCTAAAAGGATAACTTGGAGGAATTTCCCACATTAGGTCTCTTGGGAGAAAAGTATCTCCCCAAGCAACACTACCCGACCCCAACATAAAAAACACCACCAAAATTGAAATTCCCGGGTTCGATTCCCGGAAGAAGCAAACATATACAGCTAACTCCTAAAGTACGCATCGTAGGACGTTTTAGACCCCAAATTCGGCCTTAAGCGACTCGAAGAGTCGCAGGTGGAAACCCCAGGGAGACGTCGATCCCCCTAGTCTCAACCCCCTACCCCCTACCCCATAAATTAATTAGACATACAAAATTCAAAATTTTATAAAAAACTATACTTTTGGCATATACACTTTCTCGGACAAAAATAATCAGCATTCTTTACCGGAATTTTACAAACATAAAAACCAACCCCTAAATTTGAAATTTTTACCGCCGCCCTAAGGGAGAATTTGTTTAATAGCCCGTTACTAAGAACTAACAGTCCCAAACTAACAACATTTTATATAGGGACTCAAATTCTCACTTGGGACCCAAATCTCGACGCCTACCCTCCCAACCCCTAACCACCCCTATCTGAAGAAATAAGGCAACTTGGAAACTACTGGGCCGATTTCGACCAAACTTTTACGGTTTGGTCTTATAAATTCTCAGCAATCAGATAGAGTGCCAAACGTCTCTACATAGAGTACATAGAGACTAGGAAAATTAATATTAAGTTTTCATATACAAAAATTCTCATATAGGAACTCGGGCCTTTCAAGGTATATTAAGTCCCCTGAATCTCTATTGAGATCAGGATTAGTATTAAGGAATTTTGACAAAATTCAGGACTCTATTGAGTCTGAATATAGGTTAAGTTAGTTAGGTTTTTATTAGAATTAGGACACTCTGCCTCTTTTGAGGGCAGACTTAGGCTAAAAATTTGACAAATCTGCACTTATTGCATAAATTACTACAGTCGTATTTTATTGTTTTACCTTTTATTTACCTTTTATTTAAACTTGATTTTAACTAAAATCCATAAACTTACATTGACAACCTGCACCTTTTTTAAGGGCAGGCTTAGTAATAGTAATTTGTTGTGTGCGTTTAAATCTTTAGCTTGACTGTGATATAGACACCTGCACCTTTTTTAAGGGCAGGCTTAGTTTTAGGAATTAGTAATTTAGTAATTTTATTTTATTTTATTTTATTATATTATTTTGGTGTGTCCATTTAATTTTATTTTAATTTAAATTATCAATCCGTCTATTGACTCATAATTTTTAATTCCAATTTTAATTCAAAATTTTTAATTTCACTTTTTTAATTTTTATTTTATTTTATTTTAATTTTATTTTTCAATTTTAATTTATATCAAAAATCTAATTCGGATAAACAGGTCTTAAGACTGCTCCATATTGGTTCCAAAAAATTAAAATGGCAAGAAACGGCAAACACATCCCCGCCGCGAGAAATTCAAAAACTTTCGATTACGTTTATGAATCTCCTTCTGAGAAACAAGAACCAAAAATGGTAAACGAGACAGCAGGTACGCGACTTACGACGGCGCAAGGCACACAGAAAAACAGCGAGAAAGGAGAAAGTGGAGGAATTCCCCCACAATTTAGTAAATAAGGCTAGGGATTTGGGTGCCAAAATGTTGGAGCATTTGGCACCCAAATCAGTGACAAGCGAGGGAAAACAGATTTTAAGAAAAGGAACGAAAGAGATGAAAGAGTGGATAGAGATGCTGGCTAAAAGAGTAGTAGTAATTAGAAAACAGTAAGAAACGACGATGGAACGAAAGAAATGGACAGAAGGGAGGAAAAGAAAGACGAAAGAATGGACGGAAGGAAATAGGAGAGATGAAAGAAATGCTGAAAAATATACAGGACATAGTTTTGGGAATAGAGAAAGAATAGAAGAAGGAACCAGAAAGACGAAGAGCACGTTAGAAAGGATGGATGAACAGCAACAGCTTAGCAGACAAATAATGGAGGGCATAAATAAAGCTGCAGTAATAACAAAGGAAGATAACGATCACATGGATGGAGAACTGCAGAAATTTATGGACGTAGTGATGGAAGCAAGGGATGCAGCGATAGAGGCAAAGCTATACACGGATAAATAGAGACAAGAATAGAATTAGCTAGAGTTAAGGAAAACGACGAAAGCACAGCATATCTCCTGATGGAAGAACAAAAGAAAGTGATGGATGCAATTTTAGACAATAGGAAAGAAATAATAACAGGAAATAGGAAAATGGAAACAATAGAAGAAATAGGGAAAAAAAGGAAATGATAATATAGGAGATATAGAAAGTATGCTAAGCACCACAATGCAAGAAAAGTGAATGACACTAGAGGAACAGGGGAAAATTAAAGAAACAATTTTAGGAAATAGAAAGGAAATAATAAGGGGAAACAGCATTATGGAAATAATAGAAAGTAGACAAAAAGAAGTAGGGACACAAATCACAGGGGAAAAAAGGGATATAGAAGGGATAGTGAAAGAAAAGATGGATGAAATCAGAAAGGATACGTATGCAGAGAGAGTAAAAGGGCCAGCTACTGTGATGGAAACTTTACATTCCATCATAGTAGCATCAACGGACGTAACGCAAACAAGTGAAGAAGTGATTGAGAGGTGAAAAAGAGTGGGATGAAAAAGGAGAATGGATGGAGGTAAAAAAGATAAGAAAGGCAAAGGGACAGAAGGTCATAATAGGGTGTGCTAGGGAGAATGAAATGGAAAGACTGAAAGAGGAATTGGAAAGGAACAAAAAACTGATAGTTGAAAGAGCTAAAAATAAAAACCCGTTGATAGTGGTTAAGTACGTAAGAGGAGAAAACAAGTCGGAGCAAGTTATAGAGGCAATAAAAGAAAGATAGGAAAAAGAACGAAAGGGAATAGTAAGAGGAAGAAAATAAGGACATAGAGGCAGTATTTGAAAGGGTAACAAGAAATCCACATGTGGCACACGTGGTCCTGAGAGTGGCCCCGGCAATATGGCTGCAGCTGACAGAGGCGGGGACCCTTCAACTACGCTGGGGACCATCCAGAGTAGAAGATCAGTCCCGCTAATCCAGTGCTCCGCTGCTTGGGCTTCGGCCACATCAAGCGGGTCTGCCAGGAGCCGCTGGACAGTTGCACACTGCGGGGGAGACCACAAGTACGCCACATGCGCAAAGAAAGAAGAAGCACCATGCTGCCAGAACTGCAAAAAGGCGAAAAATAAGGACACAGCACACAACACTTTCGCATCGAATGCCCACAGAGGGCTATTTGGGATAGAATTGCCAGATCGAAAGTCGCGTACCACTGCTAAGGGCGAAATTAGGAAAATAATTACAGAAATTAAAGAAATAAATAGGAAAATAAATAGGGTAATAGGTATACAAATAGACAATAGGGGAACGCAAAGCAAAGCCAAAGACCAAAAGTAGACGGGACTCCACTGGGAGGAAACGCAAAGGGAAAGGTGAAAACTGAAAAGTGCGCGCGGGAACAGCCAAAGCAAACAGGGTTGCAAATATGATATTTGCAAATCCTGTCTTGCGGAAGCTGAACCCGCGAGCACTTACCAACCCCAAGACTCCGAGTGGAGTCAAACGTAAAGAACGGGATTAGATAAAAAACGGAAAAGGTAGAAATGTAAAAAGGAAAGTATACTATAAGGAAAAGTAATTTTAAAACAAAACGCAAGTGTAATAAGAAATGTAGATGTAAATATAAATGGAAAAGAACAATGGAATGAAAATGTAAGTGAATAAAATGTAAATGTAAATATGTTATAAGACAAAGAAATGAAAACTGTAATAAGAATAAGTAACTCATGTAACTAGAATAAGAAAAGAAGTAGAGATTAAGCATAGACGATGTAAATAGAATAAGAAAATTAGAAAATAAGACAAAAGACCAGATATTAATCTGAGCATAGCAAAATAGTACAGATAAGAATAGATATAGGAATGTATAAAGCAAAAACATAAAGTATAAGGAACCAATAAATGTAAAATAATAGTCAATAGAAGTAAGAAATGTAATAGAATAAGAAAATTTGAAAAGATAAAGAAAAAGAGACACAAAAAGAAAATGTGTAAAAAAATATATATATAAGCGCGAAAAAATAAACGTGCTTTTAAAGCAAAAAAAAAGAAAATATGAAAAGACACACCAAATATAAACAAGTAAACAAAGACCTGCAACAAAGTGGGGAGCAGCTGTAAAAAAAAAAAAAAAAAAAAAAAAAAAAAAAAAAAAACCTAACCTAACCTAACCTAACCTAACCTAACCTAACCTAAACCTAACCTAACCTAACCTAACCTAACCTAACCTAACCTAACCTAACCTAACCTAACCTAACCTAACCTAAAACTAACCTAACCTAACCTAACTAACCTAACCTAACCTAACCTAACCTAACCTAACCTAACCTAACCCCAGTTGCCCCCAGTTGCCCCGTAGCGCTAGACCCGAGCGGTTCGATTTATTGAGCTCCGCAGTCAAAAAATCAAAGTGCAGTAAAATCAGTGCAATTAACCAAGTGTTTGGTATTGGTGGATTCGTCTCGACGAGACGAATCGAACGGTGTGGTCACACTTAGGTGTGAAAAGTGAAAAAACCACCAAAAAGTGCAAAAAAACCGTAAAAGTAAGGTTATCTCAGACTTTGGAGCAGGATATCTCTGAACCATCGCGACGACCCATCATTTTTGGACTGTGGGAGGTCCACAATTGACGAGAGGAAGGCGCCTGCAAAGTCCCGGAATTTTCCGGCCAAGATCCAGGGACTTTCCTAAGAAAGTCCCTCAACCACCCGACCACGAGGACTGGAAACCAGCGCAGTCGCGCCACCCAACACACACAGACGAGGAGAGGACGTCGCAGCCGACAAGTGTAACGCTTTCAGCATCAGCCTACCCCCAATAGGAAGGGAGATATAAGGTCCTAAAAAATTTTCATTTTAAGTTTAGAAATAAGTGCATATAAAACAAAAACCAGAGTGGTAACCTATTAATTAAAAATCAAAATTAAATTTGCTATTTATTAACGATCATTTTAAAACTTTTTTCGGGAATTTTATCTTAAAGATCACCGTAGTTATTCAACTTTCAGGACAGCGGGACGACTATCAAAAACAATAAAAGTTGAATAACAACTTGTTTTTATTTATTTTAAAACTGGTTTTTGGATTATTAGAGGAACTCGACCCGGGCTATCCGGTGAAAAAAAAGAATCTTTGGAAAAAACTTAGTATTTAGAGAAATTAGATTAAAACAAACTTAATTTGTAACGATAAAAATTGCTTCAAAATTTTAAACAGATTTAATTTATATGAAAATATAAATTAAAAAATAAAAAATTATATATCACAGGAAAGGCCGGACTACCTCTATCTAGTAGTATAAAATCTTAAGGGAGGAGCCAGGCGTTTCGAGCGCCACCCTCCCAAAGTAGCACCCAGAAATTCTTTTGACCGCAAAAACAACATTGTAAAAATTACGTAACTTGAAAATTCACTTTTTTATCTTTGACTTTTTCAAATTTGTTTTTACGCATTTAGATAGATATATAAGAGTAACCATTTTTTGACGGAGGAATTTTAAATTTCGGACCACCCGTCCGGAGTTATAAGCTTTTAAAATAAAAATTCACCCGATGTTAGTTTTTGCAAAAATTTCATTTTAAATATTGAATTAAAAGTGGTTTAAAACTATTATACAAGAACAAATTTATAGGGGTAAAACCCATCAAGACAGTCCAAGGGAACCACTTTTTAACAATAAGGGTTAATACCCGGAAAAAATATAAGGGTTACAAATTTTTATGCGGTCAAATTTCGGGGACCCAGCACGGATTTTGAATTTTAAAAATACTAAATCTGTGATAATTAATGACTTTTATATATGTACAATTAGGTTAGGAAAGGCCCGAGTAAGTGTTTAAAAATTTTTTGGAAAACTTAAAACGCGCCGAGCGCCGACCCCAAAAGGTTCCAAAAATTTTCACAAAACCGCACAATTAAGTTGGCAATCCATTAATCAAAAGTATATGTTTGTTTACGTTTTTTATTAGTTAATTCTTTGAATTCCGAACCCCTAAAATTATAAAAATTGTGCCCCCTGGTGGCCCATTTATTACTCTTTTAAGAATTTTGCAAAAAATAAATTTTCAACCCCTAATTTCAGAACAACAGAACATTAATCACCGAGGGATTTTTCGGGCTAAAACCAAAAAATCTCCAAAAGTACCCGTTTTTCGAAATTAATCCCGGAGCTTTTCGATAGAGGACATCCCCCTTTACAGGATTCCGAAGTCGAAATCCGTCCGGGACGACTTTTGAAAACGGGGAATTTCTAGTCAGGGCGGACTACGTCATAAGCCACGCCCACATTAGGCGGAATATACAGTGGGCTTGTTTAATTGCCTAAAAAGGATACTTGGAGGAATTTCCCACATTAGGTCTCTTGGGAGAAAAGTATCTCCCCAAGCAACATACCCGACCCCAACATAAAAAACACCACCAAAAATTGAAATTCCCGGGTTCGATTCCCGGAAGAAGCAAACATATACAGCTAACTCCTAAAGTACGCATCGTAGGACGTTTTAGACCCCAAATTCGGCCTTAAGCGACTCGAAGAGTCGCAGGTGGAAACCCCCAGGGAGACGTCGATCCCCCTAGTCTCAACCCCCTACCCCCTACCCCATAAATTAATTAGACATACAAAATTCAAAATTTTATAAAAACTATACTTTTGGCATATACACTTTCTCGGACAAAAATAATCAGCATTCTTTACCGGACATTTTACAAACATAAAAACCAACCCCTAAATTTGAAATTTTTCCCCCGCCGCCCTAAGGGAGAATTTGTTTAATAGCCCGTTACTAAGGAACTAACAGTCCCAAACTTACAACATTTTATATAGGGACTCAAATTCTCACTTGGGACCCAAATCTCGACGCCTACCCCTCCCAACCCCTAAACCACCCCTATCTGAAGAAATAAGGCAACTTGGAAACTACTGGGCCGATTTCGACCAAACTTTTACGGTTTGGTCCTATAAATTCTCAGCAATCAGATAGAGTGCCAAACGTCTCTACATAGAGTACATAGAGACTAGGAAAATTAATATTAAGTTTTCACATATAAAAATTCTCATATAGGAACTCGGGCCTTTCAAGGTATAATTAAGTCTCCTGAATCTCTATTGAGATCAGGATTAGTATTAAGGAATTTTGACAAAATTCAGGACTCTATTGAGCCTGAATATAGGTTAAGTTAGTTAGGTTTTTATTAGAATTAGGACACTCTGCTCCTCTTTTGAGGGCAGACTTAGGCTAAAAATTTGACAAATCTGCACTTATTGCACAAATTACTATCGTATTTTATTGTTTTACTTTTATTCAAACTTGATTTTAATCAAAATCTTTAAACTTATATTGACAACCTGTACCTTTTTTAAGGGCAGGCTTAGTAATAGTAATTTGTTGTGTGCGTTTAAATCTTTAGCTTGACTGTGATATAGACACCCTGCACCTTTTTTAAGGGCAGGCTTAGTTTTAGGAATTAGTAATTTAGTAATTTTATTTTATTTTATTTTATTATATTATTTTGGTGTGTCCATTTAATTTTATTTTAATTTAAATTATCAATCCGTCTATTGACTCATAATTTCAATTCCAAATTTAATTCAAATTTTTAATTTTACTTTTAATTTTTATTTTTTTATTTTTATTTTTATTTTTATTTTTATTTTTATTTTTTTTTATTTTTTTTATTTTTATTTTTATTTTTATTTTTATTTTCAATTTAATTTATATCAAAAAATTTAATTTGGATAAAACAGGTCTTAAAGACTGCTCCATATTGGTTCGAAAAAATTAAAATGGCAAGAAACGGCAAACACATTCCCGCCGCGAGAAATTCAAAAACATTTGATTACGTTTATGAATCTCCTTCTGAGATAAAAGAATTAAAAATGGTAAACGAGACAGCAGGTACGCGACTTATGACGGCGGAAGGCACACAAAAAACAGCGAGGAAGGAGAAAGTGGAGGAATTCCCCCACAATTTAGTAAGTAAGGCCAGGGATTTGGGTGCCAAAATGTTGGAGCATTTGGCACCCAAATCAGTGACAAGCGAGGGAAAACAGTTTTAAGAAAAGGAACGAAAGAGATGAAAGAGTGGATAGAGATGCTGGCTAAAAGAGTAGTAGAATTAGAAAACAGTAAGAACGACGATGGAACGAAAGAAATGGACAGAAGGGAGGAAAAGAAAGACGAAAGAATGGACGGGAAGGAAATAGGAGAGATGAAAGAAATGCTGAAAAATATACAGGACATAGTTTTGGGAAATAGAGAAAGAATAGAAGAAGGAACCAGAAAGACGAAGAGCACGTTAGAAAGGATGGATGAACAGCAACAGCTTAGCAGCCAAATAATGGAGGGCATAAATAAAGCTGCAGTAATAACAAAGGAAGACAACGAACACATGGATGGAGAACTGCAGAAATTTATGGACGTAGTGATGGAAGCAAGGGATGCAGCGATAGAGGCAAAGCTATACACGGATAAAAGAGACAAGAATAGAATTCGAGCTAGATAAGGAAAACGATGAAAGCACAGCATATCTCCTGATGGAAGAACAAAAGAAAGTGATGGATGCAATTTTAGATAATAGGAAAGAAATAATAACAGGAAATAGGAAAATGGAAACAATAGAAGAAATAGGGAAAAAAGGAAATGATAATATAGGAGATATAGAAAGCATGCTAAGCACCACAATGCAAGAAAGTAGAATGACACTAGAGGAACAGGGGAAAATTAAAGAAACAATTTTAGGAAATAGAAAGGAAATAATAAGGGGAAACAGCATTATGGAAATAATAGAAAGCAGACAAAAAGAAGTAGGGACACAAATCACAGGGGAAAAAAGGGATATAGAAGGGATAGTGAAAGAAAAGATGGACGAAATCAGAAAGGATACGTATGCAGAGAGAGTAAAAGGGCCAGCTACTATGATGGAAACTTTACATTCCATCATAGTAGCATCAACGGACTTAACGCAAACAAGTGAAGAAGTGATTGAAGAGGTGAAAAAGAGTGTGGATGAAAAAGGAGAATGGATGGAGGTAAAAAAGATAAGAAAGGCAAAGGGACAGAAGGTCATAATAGGGTGTGCTAGGGAGAATGAAATGGAAAGACTGAAAGAGGAATTGGAAAGGAATAAAAAATTAATAGTAAAAGCCAAAAATAAAAACCGTTAGTGGTTAAAGTATGTAAGAGGAGAAAACAAGACGGAGCAAGTGATTGAGGCGATAAGAAGAATGATAGGAAAAGGAAAGAAAGGGAATAGCAAAGAGGAAGAAAAAAGGACATAGAGGCAGTATTTGAAAGGTAACAAGGAATCCACATGTGGCACACGTGGTCCTGAGAGTGGCCCCGGCAATATGGCTGCAGCTGACAGAGGCGGGGACCCTTCAACTACGCTGGGGACCATCCAGAGTAGAAGATCAGTCCCCGCTAATCCAGTGCTCCCGCTGCTTGGGCTTCGGCCACATCAAGCGGGTCTGCCAGGAGCCGCTGGACAGTTGCAGCCACTGCGGGGGAGACCACAAGTACGCCACATGTCAAAGAAAGAAGAAGCCATGCTGCCAAACTGCAAAAAGGCGAAAAAAGGACACAGCACACAACACGTTCAGCATCGAATGCCCACAGAGGGCTATGGGATAGGATAGCCAGATCAAAAGTCGCGTACCACTGCTAAGGGCGAAATTAGGAAAATAATTACAGTAAATAAAAAAATGAGTAGGAAAACAAGTAGGAAATAGGTATACAATTAGATAGTAAGGGAACGCAAGGCAAACTGAAGACCACAAAGTAGACGGGACTCCACTGGGAGGAAACGCAAAGGGAGGAGTGATAACTGAAAAGTGCGCGCGGGAACAGCCAAAGCAAACAGGGTTGCAAATATGATATTTGCAAATCCTGTCTTGCGGAAGCTGAACCCGCGAGCACTTACTCAACCCCAAAGACTCCGAGTGGAGTCAAACTTAAGTAACTTAGGATTAGGTAAAAAACTGAAAACGGTAAAATGTTAAAAAGAACGAAAGTATACTATAAGGAAAATGTGTAAATGGAAACAAAATGTAAATGGAATAAAAATGTAAATGTAAATGTAAAAAAAATGTAATAGAATGAAATACAAGAAATAAAATGTAAATGTAAATATGTGATATGATAAAAAATGAAAACTGTAATTAAATAAGATACCATGTAACTAGAATAAGGAAAAGAAGTAGAGATTAAGCATAGACAGTGTAAATAAAATAAGAATACTAGAAAATAAGACAAAAGACCAGATATTAATCTGAGTATAGCATAATAGTAGATAGAATAGATATGGAAATGTATAAAGCAAATAAAGTAAAGGAACCAATAAATGTAAAATAATAGTCAATAGAAGAAAAAATGTATTAGAATAAGAAAATTTGAAAAGATAAAAAGAAAAAGAAACACAAAAAGAAAAATGTGTAAAAAATATATATAAGCGCGAAAAAATAAACGTGCTTTTAAAGCAAAAAAAAGAAAAATATGAAAAGACACACCAAATATAAACAAGTAATCAAAGACCTGCAACAAAGTGGGGAGCAGCTGTAAAAAAAAAAAAAAAAAAAAAAAAAAAAAACCCCAGTTGCCCCGTAGCGCTAGACCCGAACGGTTCGATTTTATTGAGCTCCGCAGTTAAAAAATAGAAGTGCCGGAAAAATTAGAGCAATATACAAAGTGATTGGTATTGGTGGATTCGTCTCGACGAGACGAATCGAACGGTGTGTCACACTTAGGTGTGAAAAGTGAAAAAACCACCAAAAAGTGCAAAAAACCGTAAAAGTAAGGTTAACTCAGACTTTGGAGCAAGATATCTCTGGAACCATCGCGACGACCCATCATTTTCGGACTGTGGGAAGTCCACAATTGACGAGAGGAAGGCGCCTGCAGAGTCCCGGAATTTTCCGGCCAAGATCCAGGGACTTTCCTAAGAAAGTCCCTCAACCACCCGACCACGAGGTACTGGAACCAGCGCAGTCGCGCCACCCCAACCACCACAGACGAGGAGAGGACGTCGCAGCCGACAAGTGAGCGCTTTCAGCACAAGCCTACCCCCAATAGGAAGGGAGATATAAGGTCCTAAAAATTTTACATTTTAAGTTTAGAAATAAGTGCATATAAAACAAAAACCAGAGTGGTAACCTATTAATTAAAAATCAAAATTAAATTTGCTATTTATTAACGATCATTTTAAAACTTTTTTCGGAATTTTATCTTAAAGATCACCGTAGTTATTCAACTTTCAGGACCAGCGGGACGACCATCAAAAACAATAAAAGTTGAATAACAACTTGTTTTTATTTATTTTGAAACCTGGTTTTTGGGTTATCAGAGGAACTCGACCCGGGCTATCCGGTGAAAAAAGAATTTTTGGCAAAAACTTAGTATTTAGAGAAATTAGACGAAAACAATCTTAATTTGTAACAATAAAAATTGATTCAAAATTTTAAACCGATTTAATTTATATGAAAATATAAATTAAAAAATAAAAATTATATATCACAGGAAAGGCCGGACTACCCTCTAGCTAGTAGTATAAAAATCTTAAGGGAGGAGCCAGGCGTTTCCGAGCGCCACCCTCCCAAAGTAGCACCCAGAAATTCATTTGACCGCAAAAACAACATTGTAAAAATTACGTAACTTGAAAATTCACTTTTTTATCTTTGACTTTTTCAAATTTGTTTTTACGCAATTAGATAGTTATGTAAGAGTAACCATTTTTGACGGAGGAATTTTAAATTTCGGACCACCCCGTCCGGAGTTATAAGCTTTTAAAATAAAAATTTCACCCGATGTTAGTTTTTGCAAAAATTTCATTTTAAATATTGAATTTCAAGTAGTTAAATCTAGTCTATAAACACCAATTTTCTAGGAGGGGTAAAACCCACCTAGACGGTTCTAACAAACAACTTTGGAAAGATAAGGGTTGAAACCCGGAGAAAATATAAGGGTTACAAATTTTTATGCGGTCAAATTTCGGGGACCCAGCACGGATTATCGAATTTTAAAAATACTAAATCTGTGATAATTAATGACTTTTATATATGTACAATTAGGTTAGGAAAGGCCCGAGTAAGTGTTTTAAAAATTTTTTGGAAAACTTAAAACGCGCCCGAGCGCCGACCCCCCAAAGGTTCCAAAAAATTTTAACAAAACCGCACAATTAAGTTGGCAAGCCATTAATCATAAGTATATGTTTGTTTACGTTTTTTATTAGTTAATATCTTTGTATTCCGAACCCCTAAAATTATAAAAATTGTGCCCCCTGGTGGCCCATTTATTACTTTTTAAGTTTTTTGCAAAAAATAAATTTTTCAACCCCTAATTTAGAACAATAGAACATTAATCACCGAGGGATTTTTCGGGCTAAAACCCAAAAAATCTCCAAAAGTACCCGTTTTTCGAAAATTAATCCCGGAGCTTTTCGATAGAGGACATCCCCCTTTACAGGATTCCGAAGTCGAAACCCGTCCGGGACGACTTTTGAAAACGGGGAATTTCTAGTCAGGGCGGACTACGTCATAAGCCACGCCCACTTATAGGCGGAATATATAGGGGCTTGTTTAATTGCCAAAAAGGGTACTTGGAGAAATCTCCCACATTAGGTTCCTTGGGAGAAAAGTATCTCTTCAAACAACATACCCGACCCCAACATAAAAAACACCACCAAAAATTGAAATTCCCGGGTTCGATTCCCGGAAGAAGCAAACATATACAGCTAACTCCTAAAGTACGCATCGTAGGACGTTTTGGACCCCAAATTCGGCCTTAAGCGACTCGAAGAGTCGCAGGTGGAAACCCCCAGGGAGACGTCGATCCCCCATAGTCTCAACCCCCTACCCCCTACCCCATAAATTAATTAGACATACAAAATTCAAAATTTTATAAAAACTATACTTTTGGCATATACACTTTCTCGGACAAAAATAATCAGCATTCTTTACCGGACATTTTACAAACATAAAAACCAACCCCTAAATTTGAAATTTTTCCCCCGCCGCCCTAAGGGAGAATTTGTTTAATAGCCCGTTACTAAGGAACTAACAGTCCCAAACTAACAACATTTTATATAGGGACTCAAATTCTCACTTGGGACCCAAATCTCGACGCCTACCCCTCCCAACCCCTAAACCACCCCTATCTGAAGAAATAAGGCAACTTGGAAACTACTGGGCCGATTTCGACCAAACTTTTACGGTTTGGTCCTATAAATTCTCAGCAATCAGATAGAGTGCCAAACGTCTCTACATAGAGTACATAGAGACTAGGAAAATTAATATTAAGTTTTCACATACATAAATTCTCATATAGGAACTCGGGCCTTTCAAGGTATAATTAAGTCTCCTGAATCTCTATTGAGATCAGGATTAGTATTAAGGAATTTTGACAAAATTCAGGACTCTATTGAGCCTGAATATAGGTTAAGTTAGTTAGGTTTTTATTAGAATTAGGACACTCTGCTCCTCTTTTGAGGGCAGACTTAGGCTAAAAATTTGACAAATCTGCACTTATTGCACAAATTACTATCGTATTTTATTGTTTTACTTTTATTCAAACTTGATTTTAATCAAAATCTTTAAACTTATATTGACAACCTGCACCTTTTTTAAGGGCAGGCTTAGTAATAGTAATTTGTTGTGTGCGTTTAAATCTTTAGCTTGACTGTGATATAGACACCCTGCACCTTTTTTAAGGGCAGGCTTAGTTTTAGGAATTAGTAATTTAGTAATTTTATTTTATTTTATTTTATTATATTATTTTGGTGTGTCCATTTAATTTTATTTTAATTTAAATTATCAATCCGTCTATTGACTCATAATTTCAATTCCAATTTTAATTCAAATTTTTAATTTTACTTTTTAATTTTTATTTTTTTTTATTTTTATTTTTATTTTTCAATTTAATTTATATCAAAAATTTAATTCGGATAAAACAGGTCTTAAAGACTGCTCCATATTGGTTCGAAAAATTAAAATGGCAAGAAACGGCAAACACATTCCCGCCGCGAGAAATTCAAAAACATTTGATTACGTTTATGAATCTCCTTCTGAGATAAAGAATTAAAAATGGTAAACGAGACAGCAGGTACGCGACTTATGACGGCAGAAGGCACACAAAAAACAGCGAGGAAGGAGAAAGTGGAGGAATTCCCCCACAATTTAGTAAGTAAGGCCAGGGATTTGGGTGCCAAAATGTTGGAGCATTTGGCACCCAAATCAGTGACAAGCGAGGGAAAACAGATTTTAAGAAAAGGAACGAAAGAGATGAAAGAGTGGATAGAGATGCTGGCTAAAAGAGTAGTAGAATTAGAAAACAGTAAGAATGACGATGGAACGAAAGAAATGGATAGAAGGGAGGAAAAGAAAGACGAAAGAATGGACGGGAAGGAAATAGGAGAGATGAAAGAAATGCTGAAAAATATACAGGACATAGTTTTGGGAAATAGAGAAAGAATAGAAGAAGGAATCAGAAAGACGAAGAGCACGTTAGAAAGGATGGATGAACAGCAACAGCTTAGCAGCCAAATAATGGAGGGCATAAATAAAGCTGCAGTAATAACAAAGGAAGACAACGAACACATGGACGGAGAACTGCAGAAATTTATGGACGTAGTGATGGAAGCAAGGGATGCAGCGATAGAGGCAAAGCTATACACGGATAGAATAGAGACAAGAATAGAATTCGAGCTAGATAAGGAAAACGATGAAAGCACAGCATATCTCCTGATGGAAGAACAAAAGAAAGTGATGGATGCAATTTTAGACAATAGGAAAGAAATAATAACAGGAAATAGGAAAATGGAAACAATAGAAGAAATAGGGAAAAAAGGAAATGATAATATAGGAGATATAGAAAGCATGCTAAGCACCACAATGCAAGAAAGTAGAATGATACTAGAGGAACAGGGGAAAATTAAAGAAACAATTTTAGGAAATAGAAAGGAAATAATAAGGGGAAACAGCATTATGGAAATAATAGAAAGCAGACAAAAAGAAGTAGGGACACAAATCACAGGGGAAAAAAGGGATATAGAAGGGATAGTGAAAGAAAAGATGGACGAAATCAGAAAGGATACGTATGCAGAGAGAGTAAAAGGGCCAGCTACTATGATGGAAACTTTACATTCCATCATAGTAGCATCAACGGACTTAACGCAAACAAGTGAAGAAGTGATTGAAGAGGTGAAAAAGAGTGTGGATGAAAAAGGAGAATGGATGGAGGTAAAAAAGATAAGAAAGGCAAAGGGACAGAAGGTCATAATAGGGTGTGCTAGGGAGAATGAAATGGAAAGACTGAAAGAGGAATTGGAAAGGAATAAAAAATTAATAATAGAAAAAGCCAAAAATAAAAATCCGTTAGTGGTAGTAAAGTATGTAAGAGGAGAAAACAAGACGGAGCAAGTGATTGAGGCGATAAGAAGAATGATAGGAAAAGGAAAGAAAGGGAATAGTAAAGAGGAAGAAAAAAAGGACATAGAGGCAGTATTTGAAAGGGTAACAAGAAATCCACATGTGGCACACGTGGTCCTGAGAGTGGCCCCGGCAATATGGCTGCAGCTGACAGAGGCGGGGACCCTTCAACTACGCTGGGGACCATCCAGAGTAGAAGATCAGTCCCCGCTAATCCAGTGCTCCCGCTGCTTGGGCTTCGGCCACATCAAGCGGGTCTGCCAGGAGCCGCTGGACAGTTGCAGCCACTGCGGGGGAGACCACAAGTACGCCGCATGTACAAAGAAAGAAGAAGCACCATGCTGCCAGAATTGCAAAAAGGCGAAAAATAAGGACACAGCACACAACACTTTCAGCATCGAATGCCCACAGAGGGCTATTTGGGATAGGATAGCCAGATCAAAAGTCGCGTACCACTGCTAAGGGCGAAATTAGGAAAACAGTTACAGAAATTAAAGAAATAAATAGGAAAATAAATAGGGTAATAGGCATACAAATAGACAATAGGGGAACGCAAAGCAAAGCCAAAGACCAAAAAGTAGACGGGACTCCACTGGGAGGAAACGCAAAGGGAAAGGTGAAAACTGAAAAGTGCGCGCGGGAACAGCCAAAGCAAACAGGGTTGCAAATATGATATTTGCAAATCCTGTCTTGCGGAAGCTGAACCCGCGAGCACTTACTCAACCCCAAGACTCCGAGTGGAGTCAAACGTAAAGAACGGGATTAGGTAAAAAACGGAAAAGGTAGAAATGTAAAAAGGAAAGTATACTATAAGGAAAAGGTAATTTTTAAAACAAAACGTAAGTGTAATAAGAAATGTAGATGTAAATATAAATGAAAAACAATGGAAAGAAAATGTAAGTGAATAAAATGTAAATGTAAATATGTTATAAGACAAAGAAATGAAAACTGTAATAAAAATAAGTAACTCATGTAACTAGAATAAGAAAAAGAAGTAGAGATTAAGCATAGACGATGTAAATAGAATAAGAAAATTAGAAAATAAGACAAAAGACCAGATATTAATCTGGGAATAGCATAATAGTATAGATAGGAATAGATATGGAAATGTATGAAACAAAAAAATAGAGAATAAAGGAACCAATAAATGTAGAAATAATAGTCAATAGATAAAAGAAATGTATTAGAATAAGAAATATTTGAAAAGATGGAAAGAAAAAGAAACACAAAAAGAAAAATGTGTTAAAAATATATATAAGCGCGAAAAAATAAACGTGCTTTTAAAGCAAAAAAAGAAAAATATGAAAAGACACACCAAATATAAACAAGTAAATAAAGACCTGCAACAAAGTGGGGAGCAGTTGTAAAAAAAAAAAAAAAAAAAAAAAAAAAAAAAAAAAAAAAAAAAAAACCTAACCTAACCTAACCTAACCTAACCTAACCTAACCTAACCTAACCTAACCTAACCTAACCTAACCTAACCTAACCTAACCTAACCTAACCTAACCTAACCTAACCTAACCTAACCTAACCTAACCTAACCTAACCTAACCTAACCTAACCTAACCTAACCTAACCTAACCTAACCTAACCTAACCTAACCTAACCTAACCTAACCTAACCTTTTTTTTTTTTTTTTTTTTTTAACGCAGGTAAAAAATCTTTTTACAGACGACGGCGCCTGTAAGAGGCACACCGCCGAACGGACCTCACACCTGGCTCCCGCAAGTCTTACGGACCCCCCAGTGGCTACCCACCGAGGACCCCGCAACTCTTACGGGCGCTTTACGGTATAATATCCGCTAAAAAAGTCCTGCGAATACCTCTACACTGCTTAGCGCGAAGCCGCGGGGTCCCCGTTTAGGGAGTCTACCACGGCTTCGCACCCAGCAGCTTCCCGGCCTCGCCGGGGCTCCACGGCAGGGGTCTCCCGCGGTATTTCGGGGACCCCGCAGACGTGCGCAGGTAGGCCCGCGCGTGGGGGCTGGGTACGCGGCCTACTGCCCACCGTACCGCCCCCCATCCGCTGCGGAGAGCTAAAGCCCTCCGCCACCCTCCCCTTGCGGACAGAACCACATGAGGAGGGCCGCCGTTCCTGGGAGGGAGGACCGGGAGGGGAAGCGTAGTTCTTCCCGTCCCTCTCCCCCCTCCCGGTCGCCTACGTCTCCCTGGATCTTCTCCTGGGAGAAGACGGGGGGAAGCGCAGGCGACACCATCCACGGGGGGGTCCGAGCAGCCGAGGCTACTCGGACATCCCCCCCTCTGAGGGCACCCGTACGGGCGCTGGCTCCTCAGAGGGCCCTTTCTCAGGGGGTTTGCCCCTTGTGACCGGCGGGTCACAACCCCCACTCCCCATGTTGTGGTCGGCCGGTCGCCCACTCGCCGCGCAAACCGCGCATCGTGGCGGAGCGGCGCATGTCGCCGCCTTATGCCCCGTTGCCCCGCACCGGAAGCAAAGTGCACTTCGGTCTTCCCTGGCCGGACATCTTGCAGCCACGTGTCCCCTCTCCATACACCGGAAGCAATGTGTGCGCCGGTGTAGGACCCTCACCCTTGCCAGGCTCCATCCCACCTGGACTTTCCCTCCTTCGGCCACCTTCTTGGCGGCCCATGCGGGACATCGGACGAGTGTCCCTCCCATGCCTCCCGGGCCGGGGTTCACTCCCCCCGCCGTCACCTCCCGGGTGGAGCAGCCCCCCTTCTTAGCTACCGCTTCCCGGAGCTCTTCTAGGGTGATGGACTCATCCAGCCCAGTCACCCGGATGTCGACGCTCTTCTCAGGCCTACCGACCTCGGCATACTCATCGACCACTTCTCCCAATTTTTTGGCCAGGGCGTCCGCCTTCTTTCTGCTGTCTGGGCCTGAGACGAGCAGTAACTTGGTTCCCCTTTGGCTCGTTTTCATAACGAGGCCCCCCTCTATCCCTACGGACGGCAGTTCGAAAGCCGTCCGCGCTATCTCCACAATGTTGGAGTGGTTGAGACCCAGCTCCTCTGCCCTGGGCCTCAACTTCACTTCTACCGCGGCGGTAGCCGGCACCTTGATTCGCGGCGCCCTTTCCCCACCCTTCCTTCTATTCGGGACACTTGCGGTTTGCGCGACCCTCTTCTGTGCAGGGATTGCCGTAGGAGTCGTACCCTTAACCTTCCTAGGCTTCCCCCTAGCAGCCACTACACTCCACTGCTCCACCTTTGCCGCCTCGCCGCGATCCGCCGCCAGTGGCGGCCTGGGACTCCTCTCCGGTGGTAACTGGAGTCTCTCCGCGAAGGAGGCCAGCCGAGTGCTGACCATCTCCCCTATGGAAATCATAAGGGAGCGCTTCAGCTCCTCGGCCACCTCATGCGTCATTTGCGCGGGGTGCGTACCGCTCTCCACCTTCCTCCTCAGCGAGTCGAGGTCCCTCCTCATGGCCCCGACATCAGCCCTTAGGCCCTTGTTCTCCTCCCGGAGTCGGGCGTTCTCCTCTGCCACCTCCTGTAGCTGCTCCGCCGCTTCTGCCCTTACGAGGATCCTCTCCACCAAGTCCCCAAGCTCGAACATCTTCCCATCGATCAAGTCGAGCGTCTGGCCGTCGATGCCCGCCTGCTCAGCCGTTTTCTTGATGAGAAACAGGCGTCTGTCTATCTTGCCCCTAATTAAGCTCAACGGGGCGTCCTGGGCGAGATACCCCGCATGGTCAGACTCACCCGAGCCGGTCTCCGCAGAGGGACCCGGGGGGGTATGACTCACAGCCTTCCCCTTCCGTCCCTTGCTTACCTTGGGTGGCAACGGTCTGTGGCCCAGTCCACCATCATCATTACCTCCGCCTCTAAGGCGAAGTATACCTCCATCCTTAAAATCTCCCTTGCACGCCTCGGTAACAAATTTAACACTGCGGGACCCGGTAATCCCGCAGCGCCGGTGGCCAGCCGGAGCGCATGAGCCGCTAGTAACAAATTTCCCACTCTGAGGCCCAGCTACCTCAGAGCGCCCGGTGTCAGCGGGAGAGCATGACAAATAATCCTCAAGAACGGACATTTTCATAAGTTTTTTCCCTCTTCCGGGCGAGGGGACCCTACCTGGCCTCATCAAATGATTTTTGAAAAGGTTTTCTCCTTTTGACTCCCACCCCGAGAGGTGGCAGTCCCCGTTCCCGCACCACGTGCGGGGTTACGGGTCGGCCGGAGGTGGCGCGGAGTTCGCGCCACAACCGCCCTCACCAACACAGGCGTTACCGCCCCTCCAGTGGTCTCGACCGCCGCTACCCAGGCTACCCGGGACGCCGGCCAAGACTCAACAAGGTAATTTATTACAGAGGTTTTCTTCCTCGCGGTCCCCGCCCTCCGAAAAGGGCGGCGGCCCTCGGCCCCGCACTGCGTACGGGGTTACGAGCTCCTCCAGGCAGTGCACTGCCTTCCGACACCGGGGCCACTCTATGCCCCCCACCCAGGGTGATTTTTTAGAGAGGTTGTCTTCCTCGCAGCCCCCGCCTCCAAGGGAAATAGTTCCTTTGCAGACGGCGGCCCTCGGCCCCGCACCATGTGCAGGGTTACGAGCTTGACTCGACTGCCGCTACCCGGGTTACCCAGGGCGCCAGTCGAGACCACCACGGGTAATTTTTTAGAGAGGTTGTCTTCCTCGCAGCCCCCGCCTCCAAAGGAAACAGTTCCTTTGCAGACGGCGGCCCTCGGTCCCGCACTATGTACAGGGTTACGAGTTTGGCTCGACTACCGCTACCCGGGATACCCAGGACGCCAGCCGAGACCACCCCGGGACATTTTTTAGAGAGGTTGTCTTCCTCGCAGCCCCCGCCTCCAAAGGAAATAGTTCCTTTGCAGCCGGCGGCCCTCGGCCCCGCACTATGTACGGGGTTACGAGATTGTCGGCTATTCGACACCTCCGTAACAGCACCCTCAGTGGGAGACATTACACAGATGCCCGGGATGCACCGTCCCGGACCCATTTCCGTTCCCCTATCATAACTGACCAGGGACAGGAAATGGACCGGGCACACGAGGAGGTTTCCGACGTAGCACCCCAACCTAACCTAACCTAACCTAACCTAACCTAACCTAACCTAACCTAACCTAACCTAACCTAACCTAACCTAACCTAACCTAACCTAACCTAACCTAACCTAACCTAACCTAACCTAACCTAACCTAACCTAACCTAACCTAACCTAACCTAACCTAACCTAACCTAACCTAACCTAACCTAACCTAACCTAACCTAACCTAACCTAACCTAACCTAACCTAACCTAACCTAACCTAACCTAACCTAACCTAACCTAACCTAACCTAACCTAACCTAACCTAACCTAACCTAACCTAACCTAACCTAACCTAACCTAACCTAACCTAACCTAACCTTTTTTTTTTTTTTTTTTTTTTTTTAATACGCAGGTAAAAAATCTATTTACAGACGACGGCGCCTTTAAGAGGCACACCGCCGAACGGACCTCACACCTGGCTCCCGCAAGTCTTACGAACCCCCCAGTGGCTGCCCACCGAGGACCTCGCAACTCTTACGGGTGCTTTACGGTATAATATCCGCTAAAAAAGTCCTGCGAATACCCTCTAAGCTGCTTAGTGCGAAGCCGCGGGGTCCCCGTTTAGGGATTCTCCACGTCTCCGCACCCAGCAGCCTCCCGGCCTTAGCCGGGGCTCCACGGCAGGGGTCTCCCGGGGTATCACGGGGACCCCGCAGACGTGCGCGGGTAGGCCCGCGCGTGGGGGCTGAGTACGCGGCCTAGTGCCCACCGTACCGCCCCCCGTCCGCTGCGGAGGGCTACTTGGGCGTGCCCGTGTAGCTCCCTCCGCCGCCCCCCTCTTTGCAGGACAGAACTACAAGGGGGGGCTGCCGTCACGGGGTCCGTCGGTAGCCGGCACGGCCAGCGCCATGCCGGTCAGCGAGGGACCCCCACGGGTAGGGTCATGGGACGGGCGCAGCCAGGGCGCGCCGCCGTCCTCTCCTACCCGTCCTCCTTTGGCGGGAGGGAGCGGCCAGAGGATCATCCTCCCGCTCCCTCTCAGCCGCCTCCTTCTGCGAGATAACGTTCTCGCAGAAGGAGGCGACTGCCTCCCATGCCCTGTCGCTGCGGAGCATGGTCTCCACCATGCTCCGCAGCGAGAGGGCTCCGCATCCCAGCGCCGCAATGAGCTCGCGGCGCTGGTGTCGCCAGGCCGGGCACTCCAATAAGGTGTGCTCGGCCGTGTCGTCCGGAGCGCCGCAATGATGACACTGCGGCGTCTCCTCCCGACGTGCGACACGGTGCAGATAGTGACCGAAGCATCCATGCCCGGTCAAGATCTGCACCATGCGGAACGAGAGGCCGCCGCGCCGGCGACCCAACCAAACCTCCAACACCGGACGAATGGCTTCGATCGTCCGGTGGCCGGCGCTAACATGGGCGAGTGCCTCATCCCATCGCCGCAGAGCTTCGCTCTCGGCGATGGAACGGACTTGCCTCAGCTCTGCTGGGGCAAGTCTTTCACCCCGCTCCCTGGCCTCGACCCGACCTCGATGCATTTCTGCCAGAACCTGTGCATCGAGGTCCCACGGCGTCGCGCCTGCGAGGACGCAGGCGGCGCCGTGGCTGACCGTGCGGTACGCTCGCCCGGCCCGGGTCGCGATGACCCTCTGCGGACGTCGCAAGAGGGCCCTCGAGCGGGGTTTGAGGCACTCAGCCCAAACCGGAGCTCCGTAAAGTGCCATCGACCGTATCACCCCGTGATACAGTCGACGGCACGCAGCACCTGGTCCCCCCACGTTCGGGAGGACCCTGCCGAGTGCGGCTGCAGCGGCACACAGCCGTGGAGTGAGGAGCTTAAAATGCTCCTCAAAACTCCATCGGGGATCCAGCACCAGGCCGAGGTACTTCATACTTCCCTCGACCGGTATTCGGACCCCCTCCACCCGGATACGGAGCCCCGGAGGGGTGCTGCGACGTGGGCCATGGAACATCATGGCCCTCGATTTGTCGAGGGCCACTTCCAGGCCCAGGAGGTGGATGCGTCGGACGACCATCGATGTGCCGACCGACGCTAGGCGTACCACATCCTCCACCTCCTTTGCTTTCGCCGCGACAAGAGTGTCGTCGGCGAAGCAGACAACCTCCATTCCTGGTAGGAGGCTGCCTCGCAGCACCCAGTTGTACCCCAGGTTCCAGAGCAGTGGACCAAGCACTGAACCCTGGGGTACACCTGCGGCCGTGGCCCGCGAGCGGATGCGCCCGTCGGGCCCCTCGTAGAGGACCACCCTGCCCTGTAGGTAGTCCTCCACGATGGCACACAGGTATGGAGGCACTCGATGGAACCTGAGTGCCTCCATGATACACTCGTGGGGGAGGCTGTTAAAGGCGTTGCGGATGTCTAGCGACACCGCAATAACAGCCTCACCCCGCGCAGTGGCCGCCTCGGTCCACCCCTTTAAAAGGGCCACCGCCTCCACTGTGGACCGGTTACGCCTGAACCCGAACTGGCATTCTGCCAGGTTCGGGCCCGGCCCCTCCAGGTGCTCGACGATTCTGTGAGCCAGGATCTTCTCGAGGAATTTCCCGGCATCGTCGAGCACCACAATCGGCCTATAGCCCGAAGGGCAGTCTTCCGGGCGGCCGTCCTTTCTAAGGAGGACGAGCCGCCCCTGCTTCCACCTCCTGGGGAAGCGGCCCGCGGCGATGCTGAGGTTCAGCACCGCCAAGAACCGCTCCTTCAGGGGCCCCAGGGCGAGGGCCAGCACCTTAGGTGGAACCCCCTCCGGCCCGGGCGCCGTCTTTTTGGCCCGGAGCCTGTCCCTCACCGCATCAAACTCCGCGTCGGACACGGGAGGGGGGGGTGGGCTCGGCTCCTCAGAGGGGCCCCCAGGAGGGAGCATTCTCGGGGGCTGGAACGGACCCGGGTTAGGGAACAGAGTCCCCAATACCCGGTCCAGCAGCCCCTCCTCCATGGTCGAGGTGGCGGGGGCGTTGGCGGAGAATTTCCCCCGCACCACCTTGTAGGGCCGCCCCCAGGGGTCCTGGTCTAGGAGAGCTATGAAGCTCTCCCAGGACGCCCTCTTCGCCACGACTATTGCGACCCTTAGGGCCCTCTTGGCCTCCTTGTACACCCGACGACATTCCGCCTCGTCGTCGGGTGTGCTTGAGGCGCGCCTACGGCACCTCAAATAGGCGCGCCTAGCCCTCATACTGGTGGAACGCAGTTCGGCTATCTCCTGCGTCCACCAGTATGTCTGCCTCCTCCTGGGGCAGACCCGTGCCCTCGGCATGGCGGCGCCGCAGACGACCTTCATGTCGTCCGCAAACAGCTCCGCCATGCCGTCAACATCCCCGGCGAGGTGGGGGGGCGCATCGGCCCACGCCCGCACCATCGCCGCCTCCGCCACCAGTTCTGGGCGGAGTTTCGTGAGCGCGTATTTCGTGAACGCGCTCACGGCGGGGCCCTCGGTCGTACGGGCCCCGCTGGATGTTGAGGAGACCCGGTATCTGACGTATAGATGGTCAGATAGGGTCTCCTTCTCCTCCACCCGCCAGCCCGATATGCGGCCAGCTAGGGAGGGGGTGGCAAAGGTCACGTCGACTATCGACGTGCCTTGCCACCGGACACAGGTGGGCGCATTGCCCACATTGAGGGTCTGGAGCCCCAGGGACAGAACCCAGGACTCCAGATCGCCACCCCTCACATCAGTGGCGGGTGAACCCCACGCCGTAGATTTGGCGTTAAGGTCACCCGCCAGAATGACCGGGAGAGGAGCCGCCCGCAGCACCACTCCCTCCAGGGCAGAGAGGAACACCTCGAACTCCGCCCGGCTCCGGTTGGGGGAGAAGTAGGTGGATATGACCACGACTCCCCCCCACTTGGCGGCCACATATCCAGCGCCCCTCTCCTTGAGGACCATGGAGGGGCCTGGGCTGCCGGGCGGCCTCAAGATGGCAGCGGACATAGCGGTGTCCGCTAACCATTCCGGTGACTGTGGCGGAATGAAGTATGGCTCCGCCACAATCACCAGTCCCACGTTCCACTCCGACGCTGACTGGCGCATTAAATCCTGCGCCGCGTCGGAGTGGTTGACATTAATTTGGAGGAGCTCAATGGTCGAGCTGGGCATTGCTCGTTTCCATTGGCTCCTCCGTTACCTCCGCCGGTGAGGATGTTGGCGGAGGCATAGGTCGTGGGACCTCGGCTGCCTTGGCCCGTTCTGTGCGGGCCTTTGCGGGTGGGGGGTTACAGTTCCGGCCCCCCATCCTGTGATTTGCTGGCCGCTTGGCCTCCGCACAGACGGCGCACTTAAGCGCCGCTGTGCAGCCTGACGCCTGGTGCCCCTCGGAGCCGCAGCGGTAGCAAAGCTTGCTGCGGTCCTTTGCGGAGGGGCATCGCTGTATGGGGTGTCCAATCCCCATACAGCGGAAGCAGCGCATGGGCTTTGCCTCCAGGAGATGCACTGTGGCAGAGCTCCAGCCCATCGCTACCTGCCTGGTCTTCTCCAGGCGCTTGGCTGCCTCCACGGGGACCGATGCAAAGGCCGCACCAGTCCCCCGGGCCCCCGTATATATCTTGCCCACCTTTATTTGGTGAGCAGGGCAGCCACCTGCTTTCGCCAGCGCCTGGCAC
Organism: Chilo suppressalis; assembly: GCA_902850365.2. Classification (NCBI taxonomy): domain Eukaryota; kingdom Metazoa; phylum Arthropoda; class Insecta; order Lepidoptera; family Crambidae; genus Chilo; species Chilo suppressalis. Next base: position 28,588,459 of record OU963903.1, on the reverse strand, counting down.
ACATCATCGGCACTTATCGAGTCGTCGATCCCGACGACTCGGACCTCCGCCGTTTTTGTCGGCCGGGTAACCTTGGCCATGTCCCCCAGGACCTCCCCGATCTTGTTGGCCAGCGTGAACCTAACCTAACCTAACCTAACCTAACCTAACCTAACCTAACCTAACCTAACCTAACCTAACCTAACCTAACCTAACCTAACCTAACCTAACCTAACCTAACCTAACCTAACCTAACCTAACCTAACCTAACCTAACCTAACCTAACCTTTTTTTTTTTTTTTTTTTTTTTTTTTTTTTTTTTTTTTTTTTTTTTTTTTTTTTTTTTTTTTTTTTTTTTTTTTTTTTTTTTTGTGACGAGGGGAAATGCAGTTACGCACCATACCGTGACGCTGACTAGGCGCACGGCGTGTGTGGGACTCGCCGGCACGGGAAACAGTGCCGACCCTACTCAAGCAGGACCAGTGCGGAAGACCACACTGATCCTACTCCACTAAAACCCCCCGGTACCCTCCTACGCCCATGTGGGGGCGTCTCGGGGCCGACGCACCTGCGTGCGCCACAGCTCCGAGCCCGCCCCCGGGCAGGCCCGGCCCAACGAGTGGACCGGGCGACGCGCCTCAGGGGGACTGCGCTAGGGTACTAGGCAGTCCCCAGACGTGGTGGCCTATGCCGGAGCGGCACCTAGGGCGCGCGGCTGGTCAGGCCGCGCCCAGGCCACCTTAGGGCCGTCGAAGACCGGCAGTCACCGCTGCCTGCCTTCTTCGGCCCACCCGTCTACGCCGGAGAGGGGCGGCTAGAGCGTCCTCCTCCCGCTCCCTCTCCGCTGCCTCCTTCTGCGCCATCACAGATTCGCAGAAGGAGGCGGCAGCCCTCCAGGCTCTCTCGCTACCAAGCATGGCTCTTACCATACTTGGCAGCGAGAGGCCTCCTCCGCCGAGCGCCGCGATCAGATCGCGGCGCTCATTTCGCCAGGCCGGGCACACGATCAACGTGTGCTCGGCCGTGTCGTCGGGAGAGGCGCAGTGATGACACCGCGGCGTCTCCTCCCGACGGGCGACTCGGTGCAGGTAGTGACCGAAACACCCATGTCCGGTCAGTACCTGCACCAGGCGGTAGGTGAGGGTGCCCCGCTGGCGCCCTACCCACTCCTCCAACACCGGACGAATCGCCTCGATCGTCCGGTGGCCAGCGGCTGGGTTGGCGAGTGCCTCCACCCATCGGCGCAGAGCCTCCCCCTGCGCCTCGGTGCGGACCCGTTCTACCTCCTCTAGAACGGGTCGCTCGCCCCGTTCTCTCGCCGCGACCCGGTGTTGATGCACCTGGGATAGTACCAGGGCATCAACCTCCCACGGGAGCGTACCTGCTAGGACGCAGGCAGCCCCGTGGCTGACCGTGCGGTAAGCCCGCACGGCCCGGGTCGCGATGACCCTCTGCGGTCTTCGCAAGAGGGCCCTCGTGCGGGACGAGAGGCACTCAGCCCAGACCGGGGCCCCGTACAGCGCCATCGACTTTATCACGGAGTGATAAAGCCGACGGCACTTCGCCTTCGGCCCCCCCACATTGGGGAGGAGGCGACCGAGTCCGGCTGCGACGCCGCACAGCCGGGGAGCGAGGAGCCTGAAATGCTCCTCCCAGCTCCATCGGGGGTCTAGGGTCAGGCCGAGATACTTAAGGTGCATCTCGACCGGAACCCACACCCCCTCTACCCGGGCACGGAGCCCCGGCGGGGTCCTGCGTCTGGGACCGTGGAAGGCCATGGCCCTCGTCTTTTCGAGGGTCACTTCCAGTCCCAGGAGGCGGATGCGTCGGACGACCATGGAGGTGCCGACCGACGCAAGGCGGACCGCCTCCTCCCACCCCCTCGCTCTCGCCGCTACCAGGGTGTCGTCCGCAAAGCAGACGACATCCATGCGCGGCAAGAGCTCACCCCGCAGGACCCAGTTGTACCCCAGGTTCCATAGGAGGGGACCTAATACGGAACCCTGGGGTACGCCTGCCTTCACTGGCCACGATTGGACGCGGCCCTCCGCGTCCTCGTACAGGACTGACCTGTCTCGCAGGTAGTCCCGGACGAGGGCGCGGAGGTAGAGGGGCACTCGGTGGAACTCGAGCGCCGCCTCTATGCACTCGTGGGGGATGGTGTTGAACGCGTTCGCGATGTCCAAGGACACCGCGATCACCACCTCCCCCCGAGCTGTGGCCGCCTCAGTCCACCTCTTGAGACGGCCAACCGCGTCCATCGTGGACCGGCCGGTTCGGAAGCCGAACTGGCAGTCCGCCAGGTCCGGCCCCTCACCCTCGATGTGCTCGATGATCCGGGAGGCGAGAATCTTCTCAAAAGCCTTCCCGGACTCATCGAGCAACACCACCGGCCGGTAGCCCGCTGGAGAGTCTGCCGGGCGGCCTTCCTTGCGGAGAAGGCAAAGCCGCCCCACTCTCCAGCGCCTGGGAAAGCGACCCGTCGCGATGCATGTGTCTAGCACCGCGCGGAATCGCTCTCTCAGGGGGCCCAAGGCAATGGCCACCACCTTGGCCGGGGCCCCGTCCGGCCCCGGAGCTTTATTGCGGCTCCGGAGCCGGTCCCTCACCGTGTCCAGTTCTCCATCGGACACGGGGGGGCCAGCCGCCCACGCCCCCGGAGCAGAACCGGGGGGCAGCATCCTGGGGGGTTCGAAGGGCCCGGGGTCTGGGAAAAGTGTCCCCAGCACCCTCCTCACCAGCGCGGGCTCCATACCGGACGTGGAGGGGGCCGCCGAAGCGAACTTCCCCCTCACCGTCCGGTACGGCCTCCCCCAGGGGTCGCTGTCCAGGATGGCCAAAAACTCATCCCAGGCAGCGACCTTGGCCCTGCAGATGGCTCTACGCAGGGCCGTGTGGGCCTCGTTGTACGCCCGGCGGAGGACCTCCTCTTCGCCGGGCGCTTGTCTGGCGCGCCTGCGGCATCGCTGGCAGGCGCGCCTGGCCCTCATACTGGCGGCACGCAGGATCGTGAGCTCCTGCGTCCACCAGTATGCCTGCCCACTCCTCCGTGGGCCAACCCGCGCCCTCGGCATGGCGGCGCTGCAGACGACATTGATGTCGTCTGCGAAAAGGTCCGCCATGCCGTCGGCATCCCCCGCGACGGCGTCGGGGACCCCTGCCCAGGCCCGCACCGTCGCCGCCTCCTCCGCCACATCCGGCTGGAGGCGTGCGAGCGCCCATCGTTTGAACGACGAGCCACCCGCACGTGGGCCCACTTGGGCCCCTGGGGATGCCGTGGAGACCTCGTATCGGACGTATCGGTGGTCCGATAGGGTCTCCACATCCGCCTCCACCCGCCAGCCCCGTATACGGGCCGCGAGCGGCGGGGTGGCGAAGGACACGTCAATGAGTGACGTGCCCTGCCACCGGACGCAGGTAGGGGTGGTTCCTCGGTTGAGGATCTGGAGACCCAGGGCGAACACCCAGGCCTCCAGTATACCACCCCTGACGTCGGTGCGGGGGGACCCCCACGCGGTTGATTTCGCATTTAGGTCCCCGGCCACCAGCACCTGACGAGGGGCCGCGCGGTGCACGACCCCTTCAACCGCAGCGAGAAACCGATCAAAATCGGCCCTGCTGCGGTTGGGGGAGAAGTAGGTGGACACCACCACCACCTCTCCCCATCGTGCCGCCACATACCCCTCCCCCCTCTCCACCAGCACCGGGGAAGGGCCCGCACTCGCCGCCACGATGGCAGCGGAGCCATCCGCAGCCCCCATCCACTTGTCGGACGGGGGGATACGGTGCGGCTCCGAGACCACCGCAAGGTCGACCCCCCACTCCGCCATCGTCTGGCACAGGAGATCCTGTGCCCCGGCGGAGTGGTTGAGGTTGGCCTGGAGCAGTTTCCCCAATGTCCTACTGGGCATCGTTGACGGACATTGGGGTTACTGCTGGGGTCGCCTCTAGCGTGGCGCGGGGGGCCGCCTCTGGTGCGGCCCGAGGAGCCACTGCCGGCTTCGGCAGGTGGCCCTTGACGGGAGGGGGCTTACAACTGGCCCCCGCCATTCGGTGCCCGGCTGGCAGGCCCCTGTCGGCGCACACCGCGCAGTGCGGTGGGGCCTTGCAGGCCTTGGCTACGTGCCCCTCTTTGCCGCAGCGATAGCAGAGGCCGCTGCGGTCTTTGCTAGAGGGACACTTGGCTGCTGGATGCCCCAGTGCCATGCACCTATGGCATCTCATGGGGCGTGGCTCCAGTAGCCGGACCGTGGCTGCACTCCAGCCCACCTTTAGCCTCCCGTCTTTGACCAAACTGGCCACGGCCTCAACGGGGCAGGAGGCAATTGCCGAGCCAGCCCCCCTGGCGCCGGAGGATATTGCCCCCACCCTGATAGTATTGGGGGGGCAACCGGCTTTGTCAGCCAGAGCCGCTCGCACTTCTTCGGGCGTCACAGTATCGTCCAGGCCCGACACCCTGACGTCTGCTGACTTTGTTGGGCGGGTCACCCTGGCTGTGTCGCCCAAGGCCTCGCCCACCTTGGCCGCCAGAGTGTCGGCCTGGGCCACCGTTGTTCCGGACGGGAGCTCAATAATTCTAGCTCCCGTCACTGTTGTGCGGAACTTTGATGGGCCTATGCCAAGCTCGTCCATGTCTATGGACGCCTTGGCCTTGGTCAGGGCGTCCTTGTAAGTGGCTCCCTGAGCCACCGCCTCCGGCTTGAGAGCCACCACGACCGCCAGGGTCTTAGGCGCCTTTGGCACCTTGGGGCCCTTTGGCCCTTGTGGACCCTTGGCAGCCTTTTTACCGTTCTTGGTTGCCACCGGTGCCGCCTCTGCTTTTTTGGGCTTTTTCGGCTTTTTGGCAACAGTCACCCAGGCGCCTTCAACCACCGGTGGTGTTGCCTCCTTGGGCAGCGGTGCTGCCACCTGTTTCTCCATCCTCACTGGAGGAGGAGGAGGAGCCGACGGACCTGCCTTGGCTTTTGCCGCCTTCGCCGCCTTCGCCCGGGCCTTTTTGGGCATGTTGGCGGCCGGGGCAAGCGTGGTTGGGGCCACATTACCGCCCCCAACCGTCTGCGCCGTCCTAGGTGGCTTCGCGCCTGCGGCCTTGGCATCAGCTGCCAATGGTGGCCGGCGGGGTTTCTCCGCTGCAGGGAGGAGCCGCCCATCCACCTCCAGGCCCTCCAGCCTTGCCTGGAGCATGTTGGCCATCTGCTGGGAGAGGGAGCGGTGCATTTCTTGCAGCGCTCCGGCAAGCTCCTCCCCTCCGCTGCCTCCGCCTCCCACCCCCGCCGGGGTGTCTAGGATGATGGGCGCCGCCGGCCTTTTGCGGCGCCCTTCACCGGCCTCCGAGAAGGCCCGCCTCAGAGCTGTCAGCTCGTGGCGGACCTTTGAGAGCTCGTCCTGCAGGCGCTTGTTGTCCGCCCGCAGTCGACGCATCTCTTCTGCCGTGTCCTTTTGAGCCAAGGCGCGGACCACGGCCATCAGGGAGCCTGCGTTGGACCTAAGTTTTTTCTTGCAGGTCCCTTTTAAGTTCTTGGCCCTCTTTGCTACCTCCGTGACCTCTCCTACCCTTTTCGAGGCCTCCGAACCTAACCTAACCTAACCTAACCTAACCTAACCTAACCTAACCTAACCTAACCTAACCTAACCTAACCTAACCTAACCTAACCTAACCTAACCTAACCTAACCTAACCTAACCTAACCTAACCTAACCCAGAGTTGCCCCGTAGCGCTAGACCCGAACGGTTCGATTTTATTGAGCTCCGCAGTTAAAAATTCAAAGTGCCGGAAAAATTAGAGCAATATACAAAGTGATTGGTATTGGTGGATTCGTCTCGACGAGACGAATCGAACGGTGTGTCACACTTAGGTGTGAAAAGTGAAAAAACCACCAAAAAGTGCAAAAAACCGTAAAAGTAAGGTTAACTCAGACTTTGGAGCAAGATATCTCTGGATCCATCGCGACGACCCATCATTTTCGGACTGTGGGAGGTCCACAATTGACGAGAGGAAGGCGCCTGCAGAGTCCCGGAATTTTCCGGCCAAGATCCAGGGACTTTCCTAAGAAAGTCCCCCAACCACCCGACCACGAGGTACTGGAACCAGCGCAGTCGCGCCACCCCAACCACCACAGACGAGGAGAGGACGTCGCAGCCGACAAGTGAGCGCTTTCAGCACAAGCCTACCCCCAATAGGAAGGGAGATATAAGGTCCTAAAAATTTTATATTTTAAGTTTAGAAATAAGTGCATATAAAACAAAAACCAGAGTGGTAACCTATTAATTAAAAATCAAAATTAAATTTGCTATTTATTAACGATCATTTTAAAACCTTTTTCGGAATTTTATCTTAAAGATCACCGTAGTTATTCAACTTTCAGGACCAGCGGGACGACCATCAAAAACAATAAAAGTTGAATAACAACTTGTTTTTATTTATTTTAAAACCTGGTTTTTGGATTATTAGAGGAACTCGACCCGGGCTATCCGGTGAAAAAAGAATCTTTGGAAAAAACTTAGTATTTAGAGAAATTAGATTAAAACAAACTTAATTTGTAACGATAAAAATTGCTTCAAAATTTTAAACAGATTTAATTTATATGAAAATATAAATTAAAAAATAAAAATTATATATCACAGGAAAGGCCGGACTACCCTCTATCTAGTAGTGTAAAAATCTTAAGGGAGGAGCCAGGCGTTTCCGAGCGCCACCCTCCCAAAGTAGCACCCAGAAATTCTTTTGACCGCAAAAACAACATTGTAAAAATTACGTAACTTGAAAACTCACTTTTTTATCTTTTATTTTTTCAAAATTGTTTTTACGCATTTAGATAGTTATATAAGAGTAACCATTTTTGACGGAGGAATTTTAAATTTCGGACCACCCCGTCCGGAGTTATAAGCTTTTAAAATAAAAATTTCACCCATTGTTAGTTTTTACAAAAATTTCATTTTAAATATTGAATTAAAAGTGGTTAAAACTATTATACAAGAACAAATTTTATACGAGGGGTAAAACCCATCAAGACAGTCCAAGGGAACCACTTTTTAACAATAAGGGTTAATACCCGGAAAAAATATAAGGGTTACAAATTTTTATGCGGTCAAATTTCGGGGACCCAGCACGGATTATTGAATTTTAAAAATACTAAATCTGTGATAATTAATGACTTTTATATATGTACAATTAGGTTAGGAAAGGCCCGAGTAAGTGTTTTAAAAATTTTTTGGAAAACTTAAAACGCGCCCGAGCGCCGACCCCCCAAAGGTTCCAAAAAATTTTAACAAAACCGCACAATTAAGTTGGCAATCCATTAATCATAAGTATATGTTTGTTTACGTTTTTTATTAGTTAATAACTTTGAATTCTGAAACCCTAAAATTATAAAAATTGTGCCCCCTGGTGGCCCATTTATTACTTTTTAAGATTTTTGTAAAAAATAAATTTTTCAACCCCTATTTGTAGAACAACAGAACATTAATCACCGAGGGATTTTTCGGGCTAAAACCCAAAAAATCTCCAAAAGTACCCGTTTTTCGAAAATTAATCCCGGAGCTTTTCGATAGAGGACATCCCCCTTTACAGGATTCCGAAGTCGAAACCCGTCCGGGACGACTTTTGAAAACGGGGAATTTCTGGTCAGGGCGGACTACGTCATAAGCCACGCCCACATTTAGGCGGAATATACAGGGGCTTGTTTAATTGTCTAAAAAGGGTACTTGGAGAAATTTCCCACATTAGGTCTCTTGGGAGAAAAGTATCTCCTCAAGCAACACTACCCGACCCCAACATAAAAAACACCACCAAAAATTGAAGTTCCCGGGTTCGATTCCCGGAAGAAGTAAACATATATAGCTAACTCCTAAAGTACGCACCGTAGGACGTTTTAGACCCCAAATTTGGCCTTTAGCGACTCGAAGAGTCGCAGGTGGAAACCCCCAGGGAGACGTCAATCCCCCATAGTCTCAACCCCCTACCCCCTACCCCATAAATTAATTAGACATACAAAATTCAAAATTTTATAAAAACTATACTTTTGGCATATACACTTTCTCGGACAAAAATAATCAGTATTCTTTACAGGACATATTACAAACATAAAAACCAACCCCTAAATTTGAAATTTTTCCCCCGCCGCCCTAAGGGAGAATTTGTTTAATAGCCCGTTACTAAGGAACTAATAGTCCCAAACCAACAACATTTTATATAGGGACTCAAATTCTCACTTGGGACCCAAATCTCGACGCCTACCCCTCCCAACCCCTAAACCACCCCTATCTGAAGAAATAAGGCAACTCGGAAACTACTGGGCCGATTTCGACCAAACTTTTACGGTTTGGTCCTATAAATTCTCAGCAATCAGATAGAGTGCCAAACGTCTCTACATAGAGTACATAGAGACTAGGAAAATTAATATTAAGTTTTCACATATAAAAATTCTCATATAGGAACTCGGGCCTTTCAAGGTATAATTAAGTCTCCTGAATCTCTATTGAGATCAGGATTAGTATTAAGGAATTTTTGACAAAATTCAGGACTCTATTGAGCCTGAATATAGGTTAAGTTAGTTAGGTTTTTATTAGAATTAGGACACTCTGCTCCTCTTTTGAGGGCAGACTTAGGCTAAAAATTTGACAAATCTGCACTTATTGCACAAATTACTATCGTATTTTATTGTTTTACTTTTTATTCAAACTTGATTTTAATCAAAATCTTTAAACTTATATTGACAACCTGTACCTTTTTTAAGGGCAGGCTTAGTAATAGTAATTTGTTGTGTGCGTTTAAATCTTTAGCTTGACTGTGATATAGACACCCTGCACCTTTTTTAAGGGCAGGCTTAGTTTTAGGAATTAGTAATTTAGTAATTTTATTTTATTTTATTTTATTATATTATTTTGGTGTGTCCATTTAATTTTATTTTAATTTAAATTATCAATCCGTCTATTGACTCATAATTTCAATTCCAAATTTAATTCAAATTTTTAATTTTACTTTTTAATTTTTATTTTTTATTTTCATCTTTAATTTTATTTTTATTTTTATTTTTATTTTTATTTTTATTTTTCAATTTAATTTATATCAAAAAATTTAATTTGGATAAAACAGGTCTTAAAGACTGCTCCATATTGGTTCGAAAAAAATTAAAATGGCAAGAAACGGCAAACATATTCCCGCCGCGAGAAATTCAAAAACATTTGATTACGTTTATGAATCTCCTTCTGAGATAAAAGAATTAAAAATGGTAAACGAGACAGCAGGTACGCGACTTATGACGGCGGAAGGCACACAAAAAACGGCAAGGAAGGAGAAAGTGGAGGAATTCCCCCACAATTTAGTAAGTAAGGCCAGGGATTTGGGTGCCAAAATGTTGGAGCATTTGGCACCCAAATCAGTGACAAGCGAGGGAAAACAGATTTTAAGAAAAGGAACGAAAGAGATGAAAGAGTGGATAGAGATGCTGGCTAAAAGAGTAGTAGAATTAGAAAACAGTAAGAACGACGATGGAACGAAAGAAATGGACAGAAGGGAGGAAAAGAAAGACGAAAGAATGGACGGGAAGGAAATAGGAGAGATGAAAGAAATGCTGAAAAATATACAGGACATAGTTTTGGGAAATAGAGAAAGAATAGAAGAAGGAACCAGAAAGACGAAGAGCACGTTAGAAAGGATGGATGAACAGCAACAGCTTAGCAGCCAAATAATGGAGGGCATAAATAAAGCTGCAGCAATAACAAAGGAAGACAACGAACACATGGATGGAGAACTGCAGAAATTTATGGACGTAGTGATGGAAGCAAGGGATGCAGCGATAGAGGCAAAGCTATACACGGATAGAATAGAGACAAGAATAGAATTCGAGCTAGATAAGGAAAACGATGAAAGCACAGCATATCTCCTGATGGAAGAACAAAAGAAAGTAATGGATGCAATTTTAGATAATAGGAAAGAAATAATAACAGGAAATAGGAAAATGGAAACAATAGAAGAAATAGGGAAAAAAGGAAATGATAATATAGGAGATATAGAAAGCATGCTAAGCACCACAATGCAAGAAAGTAGAATGATACTAGAGGAACAGGGGAAAATTAAAGAAACAATTTTAGGAAATAGAAAGGAAATAATAAGGGGAAACAGCATTATGGAAATAATAGAAAGCAGACAAAAAGAAGTAGGGACACAAATCACAGGGGAAAAAAGGGATATAGAAGGGATAGTGAAAGAAAAGATGGACGAAATCAGAAAGGATACGTATGCAGAGAGAGTAAAAGGGCCAGCTACTATGATGGAAACTTTACATTCCATCATAGTAGCATCAACGGACTTAACGCAAACAAGTGAAGAAGTGATTGAAGAGGTGAAAAAGAGTGTGGATGAAAAAGGAGAATGGATGGAGGTAAAAAAGATAAGAAAGGCAAAGGGACAGAAGGTCATAATAGGGTGTGCTAGGGAGAATGAAATGGAAAGACTGAAAGAGGAATTGGAAAGGAACAAAAAACTGATAGTTGAAAGAGCTAAAAATAAAAACCCGTTGATAGTGGTTAAGTACGTAAGAGGAGAAAACAAGTCGGAGCAAGTTATAGAGGCAATAAAAAGAAAGATAGGAAAAAGAACGAAAGGGAATAGCAAAGAGGAAGGAAAAGAGGACATAGAGGCAGTATCTGAAAGGACAACTAGAAATCCACATGTGGCACACGTGGTCCTGAGAGTGGCCCCGGCAATATGGCTGCAGCTGACAGAGGCGGGGACCCTTCAACTACGCTGGGGACCATCCAGAGTAGAAGATCAGTCCCCGCTAATCCAGTGCTCCCGCTGCTTGGGCTTCGGCCACATCAAGCGGGTCTGCCAGGAGCCGCTGGACAGTTGCAGCCACTGCGGGGGAGACCACAAGTATGCCACATGCGCAAATAAGGAAGAAGTGCCATGCTGCCAAAATTGCAAGAAAGTAAAAAGTAAGGATACAGCACACAATACCTTCAGTAACGCATGCCCACAGAGGGCTATATGGGATAGGATAGCCAGATCAAAAGTCGCGTACCACTGCTAAGGGCGAAATTAGGAAAACAGTTACAGAAATTAAAGAAATAAATAGGAAAATAAATAGGGTAATAGGTATACAAATAGACAATAGGGGAACGCAAAGTAAAGCCAAAGATCAAAAAGTAGACGGGACTCCACTGGGAGGAAACGCAAAGGGAAAGGTGAAAACTGAAAAGTGCGCGCGGGAACAGCCAAAGCAAACAGGGTTGCAAATATGATATTTGCAAATCCTGTCTTGCGGAAGCTGAACCCGCGAGCACTTACTCAACCCCAAAGACTCCGAGTGGAGTCAAACTTAAGTAACTTAGGATTAGGTAAAAAACTGAAAACGGTAAAATGTTAAAAAGAACGAAAGTATACAATAAGGAAAAATGTGTAAATGGAAACAAAATGTAAACGGAATAAGAAATGTAAATGTAAATGTAAACCAAGAAATGTAATAGAATGTAAATACAAGAAAATAAAACATAAATGTAAATATGTTATAAGACAAAGAAATGAAAACTGTAATAAGAATAAGTAACTCATGTAACTAGAATAAGAAAAAGAAGTAGAGATTAAGCATAGACGATGTAAATAGAATAAGAAAATTTAGAAAATAAGACAAAAGACCAGATATTAATCTGAGCATAGCAAAATACAGATAAGAATAGATATAGGAATGTATAAAGCAAAAACATAAAGTATAAGGAACCAATAAATGTAAAATAATAGTCAATAGAAGTAAGAAATGTAATAGAATAAGAAAATTTGAAAAGATAAAAGAAAAAGAGACACAAAAAGAAAAATGTGTTCAAAATATATATAAGCGCGAAAAAAAAATAACGTGCTTTTAAAGCAAAAAAAAATAAAAAACAATAATAAGACACACCAAATATGAAAAGTAATCAAAGACCTGCAACAAAGCGGGGAGCAGCTGAAAAAAAAAAAAAAAAAAAAAAAAAAAAAAAAAAAAAAAAACCTAACCTAACCTAACCTAACCTAACCTAACCTAACCTAACCTAACCTAACCTAACCTAACCTAACCTAACCTAACCTAACCTAACCTAACCTAACCTAACCTAACCTAACCTAACCTAACCTAACCTAACCTAACCTAACCTAACCTAACCTAACCTAACCTAACCTAACCTAACCTAACCTAACCTAACCTAACCTAACCTAACCTAACCTAACCTAACCTAACCTAACCTAACCTAACCTAACCTAACCTAACCTAACCTAACCTAACCTAACCTAACCTAACCTAACCTAACCTAACCTAACCTAACCTAACCTAACCTAACCTAACCTAACCTAACCTAACCTAACCTAACCTAACCTAACCTAACCTAACCTAACCTAACCTTTTTTTTTTTTTTAATACGCAGGTAAAAAATCTATTTACAGACGACGGCGCCTTTAAGAGGCACACCGCCGAACGGACCTCACACCTGGCTCCCGCAAGTCTTACGAACCCCCCAGTGGCTGCCCACCGAGGACCCCGCAACTCTTACGGGCGCTTTACGGTATAATATCCGCTAAAAAAGTCCTGCGAATACCCTCTAAGCTGCTTAGTGCGAAGCCGCGGGGTCCCCGTTTAGGGATTCTCCACGTCTCCGCACCCAGCAGCCTCCCGGCCTTAGCCGGGGCTCCACGGCAGGGGTCTCCCGGGGTATCACGGGGACCCCGCAGACGTGCGCGGGTAGGCCCGCGCGTGGGGGCTGAGTACGCGGCCTAGTGCCCACCGTACCGCCCCCCGTCCGCTGCGGAGGGCTACTTGGGCGTGCCCGTGTAGCTCCCTCCGCCGCCCCCCTCTTTGCAGGACAGAACTACAAGGGGGGGCTGCCGTCACGGGGTCCGTCGGTGGCCGGCACGGCCAGCGCCATGCCGGTCAGCGAGGGACCCCCACGGGTAGGGTCATGGGACGGGCGCAGCCAGGGCGCGCCGCCGTCCTCTCCTACCCGTCCTCCTTTGGCGGGAGGGAGCGGCCAGAGGATCATCCTCCCGCTCCCTCTCAGCCGCCTCCTTCTGCGAGATAACGTTCTCGCAGAAGGAGGCGACTGCCTCCCATGCCCTGTCGCTGCGGAGCATGGTCTCCACCATGCTCCGCAGCGAGAGGGCTCCGCATCCCAGCGCCGCAATGAGCTCGCGGCGCTGGTGTCGCCAGGCCGGGCACTCCAATAAGGTGTGCTCGGCCGTGTCGTCCGGAGCGCCGCAATGATGACACTGCGGCGTCTCCTCCCGACGTGCGACACGGTGCAGATAGTGACCGAAGCATCCATGCCCGGTCAAGATCTGCACCATGCGGAACGAGAGGCCGCCGCGCCGGCGACCCAACCAAACCTCCAACACCGGACGAATGGCTTCGATCGTCCGGTGGCCGGCGCTAACATGGGCGAGTGCCTCATCCCATCGCCGCAGAGCTTCGCTCTCGGCGATGGAACGGACTTGCCTCAGCTCTGCTGGGGCAAGTCTTTCACCCCGCTCCCTGGCCTCGACCCGACCTCGATGCATTTCTGCCAGAACCTGTGCATCGAGGTCCCACGGCGTCGCGCCTGCGAGCACGCAGGCGGCGCCGTGGCTGACCGTGCGGTACGCTCGCACGGCCCGGGTCGCGATGACCCTCTGCGGACGTCGCAAGAGGGCCCTCGAGCGGGGTTTGAGGCACTCAGCCCAAACCGGAGCTCCGTAAAGTGCCATCGACCGTATCACCCCGTGATACAGTCGACGGCACGCAGCACCTGGTCCCCCCACGTTCGGGAGGACCCTGCCGAGTGCGGCTGCAGCGGCACACAGCCGTGGAGTGAGGAGCTTAAAATGCTCCTCAAAACTCCATCGGGGATCCAGCACCAGGCCGAGGTACTTCATACTTCCCTCGACCGGTATTCGGACCCCCTCCACCCGGATACGGAGCCCCGGAGGGGTGCTGCGACGTGGGCCATGGAACATCATGGCCCTCGATTTGTCGAGGGCCACTTCCAGGCCCAGGAGGTGGATGCGTCGGACGACCATTGATGTGCCGACCGACGCTAGGCGTACCACATCCTCCACCTCCTTTGCTTTCGCCGCGACAAGAGTGTCGTCGGCGAAGCAGACAACCTCCATTCCTGGTAGGAGGCTGCCTCGCAGCACCCAGTTGTACCCCAGGTTCCAGAGCAGTGGACCCAGCACTGAACCCTGGGGTACACCTGCGGCCGTGGCCCGCGAGCGGATGCGCCCGTCGGGCCCCTCGTAGAGGACCACCCTGCCCTGTAGGTAGTCCTCCACGATGGCACACAGGTATGGAGGCACTCGATGGAACCTGAGTGCCTCCATGATACACTCGTGGGGGAGGCTGTTAAAGGCGTTGCGGATGTCTAGCGACACCGCAATAACAGCCTCACCCCGCGCAGTGGCCGCCTCGGTCCACCCCTTTAAAAGGGCCACCGCCTCCACTGTGGACCGGTTCCGCCTGAACCCGAACTGGCATTCTGCCAGGTTCGGGCCCGGCCCCTCCAGGTGCTCGACGATTCTGTGAGCCAGGATCTTCTCAAGGAATTTCCCGGCATCGTCGAGCACCACAATCGGCCTATAACCCGAAGGGGAGTCTTCCGGGCGGCCGTCCTTTCTAAGGAGGACGAGCCGCCCCTGCTTCCACCTCCTGGGGAAGCGGCCCGCGGCGATGCTGAGGTTCAGCACCGCCAAGAACCGCTCCCTCAGGGGCCCCAGGGCGAGGGCCAGCACCTTAGGTGGAACCCCCTCCGGCCCGGGCGCCGTCTTTTTGGCCCGGAGCCTGTCCCTCACCGCGTCAAACTCCGCGTCCGACACGGGAGGGGGGGGTGGGCTCGGCTCCTCAGAGGAGCCCCCAGGAGGGAGCATTCTCGGGGGCTGGAACGGACCCGGGTTAGGGAACAGAGTCCCCAATACCCGGTCCAGCAGCCCCTCCTCCATGGTCGAGGTGGCGGGGGCGTTGGCGGAGAATTTCCCCCGCACCACCTTGTAGGGCCGCCCCCAGGGGTCCTGGTCTAGGAGAGCTATGAAGCTCTCCCAGGACGCCCTCTTCGCCACGACTATTGCGACCCTTAGGGCCCTCTTGGCCTCCTTGTACACCCGACGACATTCCGCCTCGTCGTCGGGTGTGCTTGAGGCGCGCCTACGGCACCTCAAATAGGCGCGCCTAGCCCTCATACTGGTGGAACGCAGTTCGGCTATCTCCTGCGTCCACCAGTATGTCTGCCTCCTCCTGGGGCAGACCCGTGCCCTCGGCATGGCGGCGCCGCAGACGACCTTCATGTCGTCTGCAAATAGCTCCGCCATGCCGTCAACATCCCCGGCGAGGTGGGGGGGCGCATCGGCCCACGCCCGCACCATCGCCGCCTCCGCCACCAGTTCTGGGCGGAGTTTCGTGAGCGCGTATTTCGTGAACGCGCTCACGGCGGGGCCCTCGGTCGTACGGGCCCCGCTGGATGTTGAGGAGACCCGGTATCTGACGTATAGATGGTCAGATAGGGTCTCCTTCTCCTCCACCTGCCAGCCCGATATGCGGCCAGCTAGGGAGGGGGTGGCAAAGGTCACGTCGACTATTGACGTGCCTTGCCACCGGACACAGGTGGGCGCATTGCCCACATTGAGGGTCTGGAGCCCCAGGGACAGAACCCAGGACTCCAGATCGCCACCCCTCACATCAGTGGCGGGTGAACCCCACGCCGTAGATTTGGCGTTAAGGTCACCCGCCAGAAGGACCGGTAGAGGGGCGGCCCGCAGCACCACTCCCTCCAGTGCCGCCAGGAAGACCTCGAATTCGGCCCGGCTGCGGTTGGGGGAGAAGTATGTCGATATGATTACGACTCCCCCCCACTTGGCAGCCACATATCCAGCACCCCTCTCCTTGAAAATCAGGGAGGGGCCTGGGCTGCCGGGCGGCCGCCAGATGGCAGCGGACATAGCGGTGTCCGCTAACCATTCCGGTGACTGTGGCGGAATGAAGTAGGGCTCCGCCACAATCACCAGTCCCACGTTCCACTCCGACGCTGACTGGCGCATTAAATCCTGCGCCGCGTCGGAGTGGTTGACATTAATTTGGAGGAGCTCAATGGTCGAGCTGGGCATTACTCGTCTCCATTGGCTCCTCCGTCACCTCCGCCGGTGCAGATGTTGGCGGAGGTATAGGTCGTGGGACCTCGGCTGCCTTGACCCGTTCTGTGCGGGCCTTTGCGGGCGGGGGGTTGCAATTTCGGCCCCCCATCCTATGATTTGCGGGCCGCTTGGCCTCCGCACAGATGGCGCACTTAAGCGCCGCTGTGCAGCCCGACGCCTGGTGCCCCTCGGAGCCGCAGCGGTAGCAAAGCTTGCTGCGGTCGTTTGCGGAGGGGCATCGCTGTATGGGGTGTCCAATCCCCATACAACGGAAGCAGCGCATGGGCTTTGTCTCCAGGAGATGCACTGTGGCAGAGCTCCAGCCCATCTCTACATGCTTGGCCTTCTCTAAGCGCTTGGCTGCCTCCACGGGGACCGATGCAAAGGCCGCACCAGTCCCCCGAGCCCCCGTATGTACCTTGCCCACCTTTATCTGGTGGGCCGGGCAGCCACCTACTTTCGCCAGCGCCTGGCACACATCGTCGGCACTAATCGAGTCGTCGATTCCGACGACCCGGACCTCCGCCGTCTTTGTCGGCCGGGTTACTTTGGCCGCATCGCCAAGGGCCTCCCCGATCTTGCTGGCCAGCTTGTCGGCCTGCTCTGGGGAGGTTTCCTTTGGAAGTTCTATTATACGGGCCCCCGTAATGCCCGTACGGAACTTCGCTGGGCCTATGCCCAGGTCAGCGAAGCTGACACTGGACTTGGCCTGGGCGATGACCTGACCATACGTGAGGCCCTTTTCAATGGCCTCAGGTTTTAGGGCCAGCACTACGGCCAGAGTTTTCGGGGCCCGCAGCGCCTTCCTCTTCTTGGGGGCCCCCTTGGCTGGGGCCTTGGCCGTCTTTTTGGCCTTCTTCTTTTTCTTCCCCTTTTCAACCAGGACCCACTCTTTGTCCTGGTCAGCGGGAAGGGCTGGCGCCTCCTTCCTCTTTTTAGGGCCCTTTGCCATTGGGGCCTGCTTCGGTGGAGGCGGCGGAGGCGGCGGAGGCGCCATAGGCGGTCGTGCTGGCCCAGGCCTTTTGACCTCCCTGGCCTTTTTAGGGAGGTTGGCTGGCGGGGCGAGGGTGGTATTCCCCGCTGGGGCCTGCCGCTCCCTGGCCGCGGCCCGAAATCTTGGAGGAGGCTAGGGGCGGTCTGTGGCTCTTCGCTTCCAGTAGCCGCCCATCCACCTCAAGCCCCTCCAGGCGGGCCGACACTATGTTTCCCACCTGATTGAGCAGCGCCTGCTGCAGGTGTTCTATGGCCCGGAGGAACTCCCCGCGGGATACCGAGCCCTCCTGCTCTACCTCCGCTGGGCGCTGCTCCACCACCAGCTCCGGCGGTTGCCTCCGCTCCGTCATGAATTGGCGGAAGGCCTTCAATTCGGCCTCTATTTGCCCCATTTGTTCGCGCAGCCGTTTATTTTCGGCGCGCAGCTTCCGGACCTCCTCCGAGGGAGACAGGGACGTCGCCTCCCTCACCAGTGTCAGCAGGGCTCTGGTGTCTGCCTTAATCTTTTTATACACGGTCCCCTTGAGGTTGCCCGCCTTCTTCACAACCTCAATGACGGCACCAGCCTTTGCCTCCGCTTCGGCACGGAGCGAATCAGGGGAACGCAACTCCCCCCAGTCGTCATCGGAACCCATCGATGACCGACGCCGACCTTTCTCCTGTACGGTCGTGGTGTCGGACCCGGAGTCAGAGTACTCGTCGCGCCATTCCGAGCGCGCCTGTGAGGTGCCCACGTGGTGAGTGTAACCCCCCCGGCCCTTTTTTGTTCTGGGGACCTTAGAGGGCTGCGGCGTGGACATTGTCTCCCTCTCCGCCTCGGAGGTATCACAGAGGTCCCGGTTCATTTCGGAGGGTCGAGCAAACATACTGCTCCTATCGCTCGACCTCTTCTTTCCCGCGATGCGGGTGGAGCGGCGGCTAGACCTCGATCCCGGGTCCTCCACCAGGGCATCCCTAAACGTCCAATTCAGCTCACAATCGGACTCCTTTCCTTGGCTCTGGCCGACGTTAAGGGGCCTGTAGTTAGAGCCATCATTTCGTGGGAAGGGACACACAACACCACTTCTTCCCCTCTCGGACGCGACGTCAGACATCGCCTCACTCTCTACGCCGGACATCCCCTCGTCCGGTATGCACTTCTGTGGCGGCGGCGGCGATGTAGTGCCAGCCTTTTTCCGCACTCCTCCCCTGGCGGGTTTACCCCGCCCCCTGCCGGCCGATTTCGGCCCACCTCCCTCCTCTTGGAGCATCTTGGAGCTCCCTGCTGCGTTTTGACCCGGTCTCGCAGCTATGACCTGTTGGCATTTGTCGGCACCCCCGCATACGTGTGCCAGCCCAAGGTTGCCCTTGGGGAGGGATTCCCCGGCTGAGCCGGGACCCTCTCGGGGAGAATTTGTAGTATTCACATCTGCCATTGTTTGGTTTTTATTGTGCTCTTTTCCGCCAGAGCTCGGCCTCCTATCCTTCGCTTCGCGCAGCGAGTCAGAGGGGCTAACACCACCACCTCCTCTCAGCCGCAGCACTCCTACTGTCGCCTCGGTATCCAATTTCACACTGCGAGACCCGGATATCTCGCAGCGCCGGTGACCAGCCGGGGCGCATAGGTCGCTAGTAACAAACTTACCACTACGATGCCCAGCTACATCGCAGCGCCGGTGG
Source organism: Chilo suppressalis (assembly GCA_902850365.2). Taxonomy (NCBI): domain Eukaryota; kingdom Metazoa; phylum Arthropoda; class Insecta; order Lepidoptera; family Crambidae; genus Chilo; species Chilo suppressalis. The sequence goes on along the minus strand of OU963903.1, from coordinate 28,569,705 downwards.
CCAGCCGGAGCGCATAGGCCGCTCGTTACAGATTTCTCATCCTGGGAGCGAGCTATCCCAAGACGCCCGGTGCTAGCGGGATCGCATGGCAAATAAGATCTGTAGGTCGACATTATCATTTACGATGTTCCCCCTTCCGGGCGGGGGGACCCTACCTGGCCTAGACGTCAAGGATTTTTGAAGAGGTTGTCTCCTCTTGGCTCCCACCATAGGGTGGCAGCCCCCGTTCCCGCACCACGTGCAGGGGTTACGGGTCGGCCGGAGATGGTGCGGAGTTCGCACCACAACCGCCCTAGGGGATAACCCCCCTCGTACTCTGCTGCCGTTACCCGGACTGTCCAGGACGCCAGCAGGTACACACCCACACTGGACCCGTGACACAGGACTCGGGGTGGGTCGTCAAGACGAGCCAGCCGAGTACGCCACCTGGGCCCAGTTCGCAGCAGCCGCTACCCCGAATACGTCGAGGACGCCTGCCACTTCCTTCCAGGGTAATTTTTTACAGAGGTTGTCTTCCTCGCAGCCCCCGCCCTCCGGAAAGGACGGCAGCCCTCGACCCCGCACCATGTGCGGGGTTACGAGTTGTTTGGGCAACTTGTGCCCCCTCCAGGGTAATTTTTTATAGAGGTTGTCTTCCTCGCGGCCACTGCCCTCCGAAGAGAGTGGCAGCCCTCGGCCCCGCTCAGTGCGGGGTTGCGAGCTCTCCCCCAACTCGGCTGCCGCTACCCGGGATGCCCAGGACGCCAGCCGAGATCCCCACCGGGTAATTTTTTAGAGAGGTTTTCTTCCTCGCGGCCCCCACCCTCCGAAGAGACTAGCGGCCCTCGGCCCCGCACCACGTACGGGGTTACGAGATTGTCGGCTATTAGACACCTCCGTAACAGCACCCTCAGTGGGAGACATTACGCAGATGCCCGGGATGCACCGTCCCGAACCCATTTCCGTTCCCCTATCATAACTGACCAGGGACAGGAAATGGACCGGGCACACGAGGAGGTTTCCGACGTAGCACCCCAACCTAACCTAACCTAACCTAACCTAACCTAACCTAACCTAACCTAACCTAACCTAACCTAACCTAACCTAACCTAACCTAACCTAACCTAACCTAACCTAACCTAACCTAACCTAACCTAACCTAACCTAACCTAACCTAACCTAACCTAACCTAACCTAACCTAACCTAACCTAACCTAACCTAACCTAACCTAACCTAACCTAACCTAACCTAACCTAACCTAACCTTTTTTTTTTTTTTTTTTTTTTTTTTTTTTTTTTTTTTTTTTTTTAACGTCAGGAAAATGCATTACGCATACCCCACCGCCTTGGGAGTGCGGCGGGGTTATGTGGGACTCCTCCCCTCCTCCTCTCGCCCACCCACTCAGCCAGTCCGAGGGCTGGCTCAGTGGCTGCTCGAGAGGAGGGGGGCCCTACCCACTAAAAACCTGACGATGCCCCTCACCTCACCGACGGGCCATGACTTCCCCGGGCGAACGATCCACCATCCGGCGGAACCACGCCCAGCGAGGAAACGGCATCGGGTGAGGCCACGGGAACCCTTTCGGATACTTCCGCGACCTCACCAGTGAGTGTCCGTCTCGTACGGACCCATCCATCAGGGGGATGCCCCGAGGCATTAGGGGCATCCCCGTTCATCAACAGAGGCCTGTGCAATGCAGGATCCGGACCTCCCAAGTCCGGACCCCGCTGGCCTCCATCGGTAACGACTACGAGCCGGTCGTGTTGCCGTCTCCTAGCCCTCACCCTCCTGCGTCTGAGAGAGTCTGCGTGGGCTTGTTCCTCACGGACCCTCTCGGCGGCCTCCTTCTGCGAGATGACATCCTCGCAGAAGGAGACCACTGCCCCCCAAGACCTGTCACTGCTCAGCATGGCTCTGACTACGCTGGGCAGTGAGAGGTCTTCCCCTACCACCGCGACCAGAGCACGCCGCTGCTGCAACCACGCTGGACACTCCTCAAGGGTATGCCCAGCAGTGTCCACCGCAGCACCGCACTCATGACAGGTTGGAGTCGCTTCCCTCTGGATCCGGTGCAGGTACTGCCCGAAGCAGCCGTGCCCGGACAATACCTGCACCAGCCGAAAGGTCAGAGACCCAAACCTGCGAGTCTTCCACTCCTCCAAGACAGGGCGTATCGCCTCTAATGTTCTAACCCCGTAAGTGGGAGTTTGAAGCATTTGCTCCCATCTCCGCAGAAGTTCTTCCTCCGCCTGGCGACGCACCTGTGCCAATTCCTCGGGAGCAGGGCGCTCACCTCGTGCCCTAGCAGCCGTCCGCTCCTGGTATACCTCAGCCAAAACCTGAGCGTCCAGCTCCCAAGGAGGCATTCCCGCCATGGTGCATGCGGCCGCCCATGAGACGGTGCGGTATGCCCTTACCGCTCTGGTTGCTACCACACGTTGTGGTCTTCTAAGCTGCATTTTGTTATGCTCGCTCAGTGCATTTACCCATACAGGAGCCCCGTACATCGCCATACTGCGGATGACTCCTGCATAGAGTCGACGGCACTTAATATTAGGGCCTCCTATGTTAGGAAGAAGCCGTCCCAAGTCCGCTGCTGCGCTGACAAGCTTCGAAGACAGTTGCCGGAAATGTTCCCGAAAATTCCAGCGTCCATCCAGCAGAAGTCCCAAGTATTTTAGGTGGCGCTTTAGAGGAACTCGAACACCGTCCAACAATAAGTTCGCCCCTACAGGCGGTCCCCTTCTGTGCCCGTGGAAGAGAATGGCTTCGGTTTTTTCTACCGCCACCTCTAAGCCCAGCATTCTAATGCGGCGTATGACCAAGCTAGTCCCCATAATGGCTCGGCGTCCTGCATCATCCAAATTCTCGCCCCTAGCTGTGATGAGTGTATCGTCTGCGTAGCAGATAATGCTGAGTCTGCGAAGTTGAATGCCGCGAAGGACCCAGTCATATCCTAAGTTCCACAAGAGCGGCCCGAGGACCGACCCCTGTGGAACCCCACGCCTCATGTTTTGGACCCTTATCTGCCCCTCTGAGTTATGATAGATCACTTCCCTGTTCTGTAGGTAGTGCTCTATCACCTCCCTTAGAACCTAACCTAACCTAACCTAACCTAACCTAACCTAACCTAACCTAACCTAACCTAACCTAACCTAACCTAACCTAACCTAACCTAACCTAACCTAACCTAACCTAACCTAACCTAACCTAACCTTTTTTTTTTTTTTTTTTTTTTTTTTTTTTTTTGTGACGAGGGGAAATGCAGTTACGCACCATACCGTGACGCTGACTAGGCGCACGGCGTGTGTGGGACTCGCCGGCACGGGAAACAGTGCCGACCCTACTCAAGCAGGACCAGTGCGGAAGACCACACTGATCCTACTCCACTAAAACCCCCCGGTACCCTCCTACGCCCATGTGGGGGCGTCTCGGGGCCGACGCACCTGCGTGCGCCACAGCTCCGAGCCCGCCCCCGGGCAGGCCCGGCCCAACGAGTGGACCGGGCGACGCGCCTCAGGGGGACTGCGCTAGGGTACTAGGCAGTCCCCAGACGTGGTGGCCTATGCCGGAGCGGCACCTAGGGCGCGCGGCTGGTCAGGCCGCTCCCAGGCCACCTTAGGGCCGTCGAAGACCGGCAGTCACCGCTGCCTGCCTTCTTCGGCCCACCCGTCTACGCCGGAGAGGGGCGGCTAGAGCGTCCTCCTCCCGCTCCCTCTCCGCTGCCTCCTTCTGCGCCATCACAGATTCGCAGAAGGAGGCGGCAGCCCTCCAGGCTCTCTCGCTACCAAGCATGGCTCTTACCATACTTGGCAGCGAGAGGCCTCCTCCGCCGAGCGCCGCGATCAGATCGCGGCGCTCATTTCGCCAGGCCGGGCACACGATCAACGTGTGCTCGGCCGTGTCGTCGGGAGAGGCGCAGTGATGACACCGCGGCGTCTCCTCCCGACGGGCGACTCGGTGCAGGTAGTGACCGAAACACCCATGTCCGGTCAGTACCTGCACCAGGCGGTAGGTGAGGGTGCCCCGCTGGCGCCCTACCCACTCCTCCAACACCGGACGAATCGCCTCGATCGTCCGGTGGCCAGCGGCTGGGTTGGCGAGTGCCTCCACCCATCGGCGCAGAGCCTCCCCCTGCGCCTCGGTGCGGACCCGTTCTACCTCCTCTAGAACGGGTCGCTCGCCCCGCTCTCTCGCCGCGACCCGGTGTTGATGCACCTGGGATAGTACCAGGGCATCAACCTCCCACGGGAGCGTACCTGCTAGGACGCAGGCAGCCCCGTGGCTGACCGTGCGGTAAGCCCGCACGGCCCGGGTCGCGATGACCCTCTGCGGTCTTCGCAAGAGGGCCCTCGTGCGGGACGAGAGGCACTCAGCCCAGACCGGGGCCCCGTACAGCGCCATCGACTTTATCACGGAGTGATAAAGCCGACGGCACTTCGCCTTCGGCCCCCCCACATTGGGGAGGAGGCGACCGAGTCCGGCTGCGACGCCGCACAGCCGGGGAGCGAGGAGCCTGAAATGCTCCTCCCAGCTCCATCGGGGGTCTAGGGTCAGGCCGAGATACTTAAGGTGCATCTCGACCGGAACCCACACCCCCTCTACCCGGGCACGGAGCCCCGGCGGGGTCCTGCGTCTGGGACCGTGGAAGGCCATGGCCCTCGTCTTTTCGAGGGCCACTTCCAGTCCCAGGAGGCGGATGCGTCGGACGACCATGGAGGTGCCGACCGACGCAAGGCGGACCGCCTCCTCCCACCCCCTCGCTCTCGCCGCTACTAGGGTGTCGTCCGCAAAGCAGACGACATCCATGCGCGGCAAGAGCTCACCCCGCAGGACCCAGTTGTACCCCAGGTTCCATAGGAGGGGACCTAATACGGAACCCTGGGGTACGCCTGCCTTCACTGGCCACGATTGGACGCGGCCCTCCGCGTCCTCGTACAGGACTGACCTGTCTCGCAGGTAGTCCCGGACGAGGGCGCGGAGGTAGAGGGGCACTCGGTGGAACTCGAGCGCCGCCTCTATGCACTCGTGGGGGATGGTGTTGAACGCGTTCGCGATGTCCAAGGACACCGCGATCACCACCTCCCCCCGAGCTGTGGCCGCCTCAGTCCACCTCTTGAGACGGCCAACCGCGTCCATCGTGGACCGGCCGGTTCGGAAGCCGAACTGGCAGTCCGCCAGGTCCGGCCCCTCACCCTCGATGTGCTCGATGATCCGGGAGGCGAGAATCTTCTCAAAAGCCTTCCCGGACTCATCGAGCAACACCACCGGCCGGTAGCCCGCTGGAGAGTCTGCCGGGCGGCCTTCCTTGCGGAGAAGGCAAAGCCGCCCCACTCTCCAGCGCCTGGGAAAGCGACCCGTCGCGATGCATGTGTCTAGCACCGCGCGGAATCGCTCTCTCAGGGGGCCCAAGGCAATGGCCATTACCTTGGCCGGGGCCCCGTCCGGCCCCGGAGCTTTATTGCGGCTCCGGAGCCGGTCCCTCACCGTGTCCAGTTCTCCATCGGACACGGGGGGGCCAGCCGCCCACGCCCCCGGAGCAGAACCGGGGGGCAGCATCCTGGGGGGTTCGAAGGGCCCGGGGTCTGGGAAAAGTGTCCCCAGCACCCTCCTCACCAGCGCGGGCTCCATACCGGACGTGGAGGGGGCCGCCGAAGCGAACTTCCCCCTCACCGTCCGGTACGGCCTCCCCCAGGGGTCGCTGTCCAGGATGGCCAAAAACTCATCCCAGGCAGCGACCTTGGCCCTGCAGATGGCTCTACGCAGGGCCGAGTGGGCCTCGTTGTACGCCCGGCGGAGGACCTCCTCTTCGCCGGGCGCTTGTCTGGCGCGCCTGCGGCATCGCTGGCAGGCGCGCCTGGCCCTCATACTGGCGGCACGCAGGATCGTGAGCTCCTGCGTCCACCAGTATGCCTGCCCACTCCTCCGTGGGCCAACCCGCGCCCTCGGCATGGCGGCGCTGCAGACGACGTTGATGTCGTCCGCGAAAAGGTCCGCCATGCCGTCGGCATCCCCCGCGACGGCGTCAGGGACCCCTGCCCAGGCCCGCACCGTCGCCGCCTCCTCCGCCACATCCGGCTGGAGGCGTGCGAGCGCCCACCGTTTGAACGGCGAGCCGCCCGCACGGGGGCCCACCGGGGCCCCTGGGGATGCCGTGGAGACCTCGTACCGGACGTATCGGTGGTCCGATAGGGTCTCCACATCCGCCTCCACCCGCCAGCCCCGGATACGGGCCGCGAGCGGCGGGGTGGCGAAGGACACGTCAATGAGTGACGTGCCCTGCCACCGGACGCAGGTAGGGGTGGTTCCTCGGTTGAGGATCTGGAGACCCAGGGCGAACACCCAGGCCTCCAGTATACCACCCCTGACGTCGGTGCGGGGGGACCCCCACGCGGTCGATTTTGCGTTGAGGTCCCCCGCCACCAGCACCTGACGAGGGGCCGCGCGGTGCACGACCCCTTCAACCGCAGCGAGAAACCGATCGAAGTCGGCCCTGCTGCGGTTGGGGGAGAAGTAGGTGGACACCACCACCACCTCTCCCCATCGTGCCGCCACATACCCCTCCCCCCTCTCCACCAGCACCGGGGAAGGGCCTGCACTCGCCGCCACTATGGCAGCGGAGCCATCCGCAGCCCCCATCCACTTGTCGGACGGGGGGATACGGTGCGGCTCCGAAACCACCGCAAGGTCGACCCCCCACTCCGCCATCGTCTGGCACAGGAGATCCTGTGCCCCGGCGGAGTGGTTGAGGTTCGCCTGGAGCAGTTTCCCCAATGTCCTACTGGGCATCGTTGACGGACATTGGGGTCACTGCTGGGGTCGCCTCTGGCGTGGCGCTGGTGGCCGCTTTTGGTGCGGCACGAGGAGCCGCTGCCGGGTTCGGCAGGCGGCCCTTGACGGGAGGGGGCTTACAACTAGCCCCCGCCATTCGGTGCCCGGCTGGCAGGCCCCTGTCGGCGCATAACGCGCAATGCGGAGGGGCCTTGCAGGCCTTGGCTACGTGCCCCTCTTTGCCGCAGCGATAGCAGAGGCCGCTGCGGTCTTTGCTAGAGGGACACTTGGCTGCTGGATGCCCCAGTGCCATGCACCTATGGCAACGCATGGGGCGTGGCTCCAGTAGCCGGACCGTGGCTGCACTCCAGCCCACCTTTAATTTGCCATCGCTGACCAGCTTGGCTACTGCCTCCACAGGGCAGGAGGCGATTGCCGAGCCAGCCCCTCTGGCGCCGGAGGAAATTGCCCCCACCCTGATAGTATTGGGGGGGCAACCGGCTTTGTCGGCCAGAGCCGCCCGCACTTCTTCGGGCGTTGCGGTGTCATCAAGGCCTGACACCCTGACGTCTGCCGATTTTGTTGGGCGGGTCACCCTGGCTGCATCGCCCAAGGCCTCGCCCACCTTGGCCGCCAGAGTGTCGGCCTGGGCCACCGTTGTTCCGGACGGGAGCTCGATAATTCTCGCTCCCGTCACCGTAGTCCGGAACTTCGACGGGCCGATACCCAGTTCGTCCATGTTAATGGACGCCTTGGCCTTGGTCAGGGCGTCCTTATAGGTAGCTCCCTGAGCCACCGCCTCCGGCTTGAGGGCCACCACCACCGCCAGGGTCTTTGGCGGCTTTGGCACCTTGGGGCCCTTTGGTCCTTGTGGACCCTTGGCAGCCTTTTTGCCCTTCTGGGCTGCTGCCGGTGCTGGCTCTGCCTTTTTGGGCTTTTTTGCCTTTTTGGCAACGGCAACCCAGGTGCCCTCCGCCGCCGCTGGTGTTGCCTCCTTAGGCAGCGGTGGTGCTGCCACCTTGTTTTCCTCACTCCTCGCTTGAGGAGGAGGAGCCGACGGGCCTGCCTTGGCTTTTGCCGCCTTTGCCGCCTTCGCCCTGGCCTTTTTGGGCATGTTGGCGGCCGGGGCAAGCGTGGTTGGGGCCACATTACCGCCCCCAACCGTCTGCGCCGTACTAGGTGGCTTCGAGCCCGCGGCCTTGGCATCAGCTGCCAATGGCGGCCGGCGGGGTCTCTCCGCTGCAGGGAGGAGCCGCCCATCCACCTCCAGGCCCTCCAGCCTTGCCTGGAGCATGTTGGACATCTGCTGGGCAAGAGAGCGGTGCATCTCTTGTAGTGCTCCAGCGAGGTCCTCCCCTCCGCTGCCTCCGCCTCCCACCCCCGCCGGGGTGTCTAGGATGATGGGCGCCGCCGGCCTTTTGCGGCGCCCTTCACCTGCCTCCGAGAAGGCCCGCCTCAGGGCTGTGAGTTCGTGGCGGACCTTAGATAGCTCGTCCTGCAGGCGCTTATTGTCCGCCCGCAGTCGACGCATCTCTTCCGCCGTATCCTTCTGCGCCAAGGCGCGGACCACGGCCATCAGGGAGCCTGCATTGGAGCGCAATTTCTTTTTGCAGGTCCCCTTTAAATTCTTGGCCTTTTTCGCGACCTCTGTCACTTCGCCAACCCTCTTCGAGGCCTCCGCCACCAAGTCATCCACTGTCATGTTACGAGGCTCGGCCTCTCCGTCACTGGCGGCGGATGTGTATGCCTCCGTTAGAGTAGATTCCGATTCAGAGTCCGGCTCAATCTCCCTGGCCTCTCTCCGCGCCTGGGATATCCCGACGCTATGCGTAAGAGCGCCACCTCTGCCTCCTCTGCCCCCCTTGGCTCTGGGCACTTTGGGCGCAGGTGCCACCACTGTCGAGGCGTCCTTTAGGTAGCTGGACGCCACCGACCGCCTCTTACGGCTTTTTGCCGGACCAGCCGTTGATTCGGCAGCCGACTCCGCCTCCGATTCAGCCCGTAGGCTGGACATTGACCCGGCTAAGGACTGACAGTCGGGACCGAACGTCAGGGTCACTGAGCTTCTACGTGACCCCTCCGGCTGCACCTGACCAGACCTGCTCCTGGTCGTTCGCCGATCCTCCGGCGGTGCAGCACTCACTCCTCTCTCTTCTGCTTTCTCCGGCCTCTCTAGGCCCTCTCCAATCCTCTCCTTTCTCTTCTCCTCCTCACTCTTCACTTGGTTTTGTTTTTGTTTTTTAATAAAGTCATCCATTGTTGTTCCCACGAGTATGGGGGAAATAATGGTCCACCCAGGCAGTGCCCCCTGTACCTGGGTAACCCTAATACTCCCGGGGCGGCGGGTAGTGCCCCGGGGTGGAAGCGCTAGTCGGTGGACTTCCCCAGCCCACCACCATAAGGCGCCTGGTACCACGCTTGCACTTTAGTACCAGTTAACGGGTAGACCCGACGCTTTGGGGTTTTTTAACGAGGTATGCTCCTCTCAGGGACGGCCAACAAAGGCAGTCCCCACTGGTCCTGTGTGGTGCCGCTAGACGTGACAACGACACACACACACAGGTCTCCAGCTCGCCCGACGGTAGGCCGAAACCCATCCCGTGTGACCACACTCGTGGCCACGGGGCCGCCGCGCACGCGGACCTTGGAGGTCCGCAAACCACGCCGTCGAAACGGCCGCTGGGCCAGCCAACTAAGGCAAGCCCCGCCAAACCGAGCAGTTACGCCCGGGTGTGGCATCGCCACGTGGGACCGGAGTCCCCGCGGAACATTGTCCGCCATCCACCGCCGACAAGTCGGCCACTGATCGGCTGCCGCTACCCGGGATGCCCAGGACGCCAGCCGATCCCCTCAGGGTGATTTTTTATAGAGGTTTTCTTCCTCGCGACCACTGCCCTCCGAAGAGAGTGGCAGCCCTCGGCCCCGCTCAGTGCGGGGTTGCGAGCTCTCCCCCAGCTCGGCTGCCGCTACCCGGGCTACCCAGGACGCCAGCCGAGACCCCCACTGGGTAATTTTTTAGAGAGGTTTTCTTCCTCGCGGCCCCCACCCTCCGAAGAGACTAGCGGCCCTCGGCCCCGCACTACGTACGGGGTTACGAGATTGTCGTGCAGTTGCTGTCCGCGCCGGCCGAAGCCGGTACCCCCCATATATGGGGGGCGTGCCCCTATCCACAACCCGGGGGACGCGTCCGGTAGCGACACTGCACAGTCGCTCCCCTCTCCAACGAGAGGGCGGAAACCTAACCTAACCTAACCTAACCTAACCTAACCTAACCTAACCTAACCTAACCTAACCTAACCTAACCTAACCTAACCTAACCTAACCTAACCTAACCTAACCTAACCTAACCTAACCTTTTTTTTTTTTTTTTTTTGTGACGAGGGGAAATGCAGTTACGCACCATACCGTGACGCTGACTAGGCGCACGGCGTGTGTGGGACTCGCCGGCACGGGAAACAGTGCCGACCCTACTCAAGCAGGACCAGTGCGGAAGACCACACTGATCCTACTCCACTAAAACCCCCCGGTACCCTCCTACGCCCATGTGGGGGCGTCTCGGGGCCGACGCACCTGCGTGCGCCACAGCTCCGAGCCCGCCCCCGGGCAGGCCCGGCCCAACGAGTGGACCGGGCGACGCGCCTCAGGGGGACTGCGCTAGGGTACTAGGCAGTCCCCAGACGTGGTGGCCTATGCCGGAGCGGCACCTAGGGCGCGCGGCTGGTCAGGCCGCGCCCAGGCCACCTTAGGGCCGTCGAAGACCGGCAGTCACCGCTGCCTGCCTTCTTCGGCCCACCCGTCTACGCCGGAGAGGGGCGGCTAGAGCGTCCTCCTCCCGCTCCCTCTCCGCTGCCTCCTTCTGCGCCATCACAGATTCGCAGAAGGAGGCGGCAGCCCTCCAGGCTCTCTCGCTACCAAGCATGGCTCTTACCATACTTGGCAGCGAGAGGCCTCCTCCGCCGAGCGCCGCGATCAGATCGCGGCGCTCATTTCGCCAGGCCGGGCACACGATCAACGTGTGCTCGGCCGTGTCGTCGGGAGAGGCGCAGTGATGACACCGCGGCGTCTCCTCCCGACGGGCGACTCGGTGCAGGTAGTGACCGAAACACCCATGTCCGGTCAGTACCTGCACCAGGCGGTAGGTGAGGGTGCCCCGCTGGCGCCCTACCCACTCCTCCAACACCGGACGAATCGCCTCGATCGTCCGGTGGCCAGCGGCTGGGTTGGCGAGTGCCTCCACCCATCGGCGCAGACCCTCCCCCTGCGCCTCGGTGCGGACCAACCTAACCTAACCTTTTTTTTTTTTTTTTTTAATACGCAGGTAAAAAATCTATTTACAGACGACGGCGCCTTTAAGAGGCACACCGCCGAACGGACCTCACACCTGGCTCCCGCAAGTCTTACGAACCCCCCAGTGGCTGCCCACCGAGGACCTCGCAACTCTTACGGGCGCTTTACGGTATAATATCCGCTAAAAAAGTCCTGCGAATACCCTCTAAGCTGCTTAGTGCGAAGCCGCGGGGTCCCCGTTTAGGGATTCTCCGCGTCTCCGCACCCAGCAGCCTCCCGGCCTTAGCCGGGGCTCCACGGCAGGGGTCTCCCGGGGTATCACGGGGACCCCGCAGACGTGCGCGGGTAGGCCCGCGCGTGGGGGCTGAGTACGCGGCCTAGTGCCCACCGTACCGCCCCCCGTCCGCTGCGGAGGGCTACTTGGGCGTGCCCGTGTAGCTCCCTCCGCCGCCCCCCTCTTTGCAGGACAGAACTACAAGGGGGGGCTGCCGTCACGGGGTCCGTCGGTGGCCGGCACGGCCAGCGCCATGCCGGTCAGCGAGGGACCCCCACGGGTAGGGTCATGGGACGGGCGCAGCCAGGGCGCGCCGCCGTCCTCTCCTACCCGTCCTCCTTTGGCGGGAGGGAGCGGCCAGAGGATCATCCTCCCGCTCCCTCTCAGCCGCCTCCTTCTGCGAGATAACGTTCTCGCAGAAGGAGGCGACTGCCTCCCATGCCCTGTCGCTGCGGAGCATGGTCTCCACCATGCTCCGCAGCGAGAGGGCTCCGCATCCCAGCGCCGCAATGAGCTCGCGGCGCTGGTGTCGCCAGGCCGGGCACTCCAATAAGGTGTGCTCGGCCGTGTCGTCCGGAGCGCCGCAATGATGACACTGCGGCGTCTCCTCCCGACGTGCGACACGGTGCAGATAGTGACCGAAGCATCCATGCCCGGTCAAGATCTGCACCATGCGGAACGAGAGGCCGCCGCGCCGGCGACCCAACCAAACCTCCAACACCGGACGAATGGCTTCGATCGTCCGGTGGCCGGCGCTAACATGGGCGAGTGCCTCATCCCATCGCCGCAGAGCTTCGCTCTCGGCGATGGAACGGACTTGCCTCAGCTCTGCTGGGGCAAGTCTTTCACCCCGCTCCCTGGCCTCGACCCGACCTCGATGCATTTCTGCCAGAACCTGTGCATCCACCGCGCCGCATGCGAGCACGCAGGCGGCGCCGTGGCTGACCGTGCGGTACGCTCGCACGGCCCGGGTCGCGATGACCCTCTGCGGACGTCGCAAGAGGGCCCTCGAGCGGGGTTTGAGGCACTCAGCCCAAACCGGAGCTCCGTAAAGTGCCATCGACCGTATCACCCCGTGATACAGTCGACGGCACGCAGCACCTGGTCCCCCCACGTTCGGGAGGACCCTGCCGAGTGCGGCTGCAGCGGCACACAGCCGTGGAGTGAGGAGCTTAAAATGCTCCTCAAAACTCCATCGGGGATCCAGCACCAGGCCGAGGTACTTCATACTTCCCTCGACCGGTATTCGGACCCCCTCCACCCGGATACGGAGCCCCGGAGGGGTGCTGCGACGTGGGCCATGGAACATCATGGCCCTCGATTTGTCGAGGGCCACTTCCAGGCCCAGGAGGTGGATGCGTCGGACGACCATCGATGTGCCGACCGACGCTAGGCGTACCACATCCTCCACCTCCTTTGCTTTCGCCGCGACAAGAGTGTCGTCGGCGAAGCAGACAACCTCCATTCCTGGTAGGAGGCTGCCTCGCAGCACCCAGTTGTACCCCAGGTTCCAGAGCAGTGGACCCAGCACTGAACCCTGGGGTACACCTGCGGCCGTGGCCCGCGAGCGGATGCGCCCGTCGGGCCCCTCGTAGAGGACCACCCTGCCCTGAAGGTAGTCCTCCACGATGGCACACAGGTATGGAGGCACTCGATGGAACCTGAGTGCCTCCATGATACACTCGTGGGGGAGGCTGTTAAAGGCGTTGCGGATGTCTAGCGACACCGCAATAACAGCCTCACCCCGCGCAGTGGCCGCCTCGGTCCACCCCTTTAAAAGGGCCACCGCCTCCACTGTGGACCGGTTCCGCCTGAACCCGAACTGGCATTCTGCCAGGTTCGGGCCCGGCCCCTCCAGGTGCTCGACGATTCTGTGAGCCAGGATCTTCTCAAGGAATTTCCCGGCATCGTCGAGCACCACAATCGGCCTATAACCCGAAGGGGAGTCTTCCGGGCGGCCGTCCTTTCTAAGGAGGACGAGCCGCCCCTGCTTCCACCTCCTGGGGAAGCGGCCCGCGGCGATGCTGAGGTTCAGCACCGCCAAGAACCGCTCCTTCAGGGGCCCCAGGGCGAGGGCCAGCACCTTAGGTGGAACCCCCTCCGGCCCGGGCGCCGTCTTTTTGGCCCGGAGCCTGTCCCTCACCGCGTCAAACTCCGCGTCCGACACGGGAGGGGGGGGTGGGCTCGGCTCCTCAGAGGAGCCCCCAGGAGGGAGCATCCTCGGGGGCTGAAACGGACCCGGGTTAGGGAACAGAGTCCCCAATACCCGGTCCAGCAGCCCCTCCTCCATGGTCGAGGTGGCGGGGGCGTTGGCGGAGAATTTCCCCCGCACCACCTTGTAGGGCCGCCCCCAGGGGTCCTGGTCTAGGAGAGCTATGAAGCTCTCCCAGGACGCCCTCTTCGCCACTACTATAGCGACCCTTAGGGCCCTCTTGGCCTCCTTGTACACCCGACGACATTCCGCCTCGTCGTCGGGTGTGCTTGAGGCGCGCCTACGACACCTCAGATAGGCGCGCCTAGCCCTCAGACTGGTGGAACGCAGTTCGGCTATTTCCTGCGTCCACCAGTATGTCTGCCTCCTCCTGGGGCAGACCCGTGCCCTCGGCATGGCGGCGCCGCAGACGACCTTCATGTCGTCTGCAAATAGCTCCGCCATGCCGTCAACATCCCCGGCGAGGTGGGGGGGCGCATCGGCCCACGCCCTCACCATCGCCGCCTCCGCCACCAGTTCTGGGCGGAGTTTCGCCTACCACCTGTTTGGCCCTGAGAAGGGCCGTTTTGGTGGCCCTGAGAAGGGCCGTTTTGGGGGCCCTGAGAAGGGCCATTTTGGTGGCCCTTAGAAGGGCCGTTTTGTTGGCCTTGAGAAAGGCCGTTTTGGTGGCCCTGAGAAGGGCCGTTGTGACACTTGGTGGCTCCCCCGCATACGCGAGCCAGCCCGTCGCCCCTAGAGGCAACGGGGAGGGATTCCCCAGCTGAGCTGGGACCCTCTCGGGGACATACTGTACTTAGCCAACTGTCCATTTTTGCTCCTATTTTAGGGGAATAGGTTCCCTGTACTCCACACTTTAACGCCTCGGTATCACATTTCCCACTGCGAGACCCGGATATCTCGCAGCGCCGGTGACCAGCCGGGACGCATAGGTCGCTAGTAATAAACTTACCACTACGATGCCCAGCTACATCGCAGCGCCGGTGGCCAGCCGGAGCGCATAGGCCGCTCGTAGTAGATTTCACATCCTGGGAGCGAGCTATCCCAAGACGCCCGGTGCTAGCGGGGTCACAAAGCAAACACAATCTATAAGACGACATAACCATTACGAGTTTCCCCCTTCCGGGCGGGGGGACCCTACCTGGCCTAGACATCAAGGATTTTTGAAGAGGTTGTCTCCTCTTGGCTCCCACCGTAGGGTGGCAGCCCCCGTTCCCGCACCACGTGCGGGGTTACGGGTCGGCCGGAGATAGTGCGGAGTTCGCACCACAACCGCCCTAGGGGATAACCCCCCTCGTACTCTGCTGCCGTTACCCGGACTGTCCAGGTCGCCAGCAAGTACACACCAATACTGGACCCGTGACACAGGACTCGGGGTGGGTCGTCAAGACGAGCCAGCCGAGTACGCCACCTGGGCCCAGTTCGCAGCAGCCGCTACCCCGAATACGTCGAGGACGCCTGCCACTTCCTTCCAGGGTGATTTTTTACAGAGGTTGTCTTCCTCGCAGCCCCCGCCCTCCGGAAAGGACGGCAGCCCTCGACCCCGCACCATGTGCGGGGTTACGAGTTGTTTGGGCAACTTGTGCCCCCTCCAGGGTAATTTTTTATAGAGGTTGTCTTCCTCGCGGCCACTGCCCTCCGAAGAGAGTGGCAGCCCTCGGCCCCGCTCAGTGCGGGGTTGCGAGCTCTCCCCCAACTCGGCTGCCGCTACCCGGGATGCCCAGGACGCCAGCCGAGATCCCCACCGGGTAATTTTTTAGAGAGGTTTTCTTCCTCGCGGCCCCCACCCTCCGAAGAGACTAGCGGCCCTCGGCCCCGCACCACGTACGGGGTTACGAGATTGTCGGCTATTAGACACCTCCGTAACAGCACCCTCAGTGAGAGACATTACGCAGATGCCCGGGATGCACCGTCCCGAACCCATTTCCGTTCCCCTATCATAACTGACCAGGGACAGGAAATGGACCGGGCACACGAGGAGGTTTCCGACGTAGCACCCCAACCTAACCTAACCTAACCTAACCTAACCCCCTATCTACCAAGCTTTTTAAAATAATTTTCCCACCCCTACTTTTTAAAATACTGACAATTAATCAACGAGAGGGAAAAAAGTGTTTAATACTAAATATCTCGGAAAATATTAATTTTTCAAAAAAATATCCGGGAGGTTTTTGGTCCAAGACAGCCCCCTTTACAGGAGTCCGAAACTAAAAACCACCCGGGACAACCCTTAGACGGAGAAAATAAGCCACGCCCCCATTAATCAAGAACTTAGAAAAATAACGGACAAAAAAGTAAAAACAATAAAAAAGGGAACACTTGGAGAAATCTCCCATATAGGGTTCCTTGGGGAAATAGTCTTAGATTAACCAACACTACCGCATCGGGGAATAAAAAACTACCCCCAACCCCAAGTCACCCCTAATTTGGGAATAACCCATCTCGGAAACTACTGGGCCGATTTCGACCGGACTTTGACCCACCGGTCACAAAAAATTTCCCAAACCCGGTAGAGCACCGACCGACTCTATATAGAGTCAGTAGAGACCGGGAAAATTAATTTTAAGTTTTTAACAGGGCCTTTTCTATAGCAAATTTGACTCCTGTTTCTCTATTGAGATCAGGAATAGTATTTAAGTAATTTTGACAAAATTCAGGTCTCTATTGAGCCTGAATATAGGTTAAGTTAGTTAGGTTTTTAATATAGTTTAGGTCACTCTGCGCCTCTATTGAGGGCAGACTTAGGGTAAGAATTGACAAATCTGCATTATTGCAAATTTACTATAATTGTATTTTATTCTTATTTTATCCATTTTATTTTCACTGTGATATTGACAACCTGTACCTTTTTTAAGGACAGGCTTAGCATTAGATTATTTATTTCCGTGTATATTTGACTGTGATCGACACCCTGCACCTCTTTTGAGGGCAGGCCTAGTTATAGATAATAATTATTTTATTGAATTGCGTGTTTTGACCCATTTTATTTTATTCATTTTATTTTTTATTTTTTTATTTTATTTTTCATTTTATTTTTTAATTATTTAATTGCGTTTTAACTTTACCCGTCTTTTGACACATTTATTAATTTAATTAATCTTATCCAATTTTAATTTTTATTCATTTTTATTTTATTTTTTAACGATTTTACAAAACGACGTAGGCTAACCCACTCAAATAGAATATAATAAACAAATTAGTAAAATAGCAAAATGTATACCAGTAGCCAACCTATCTTTGCGAGGTTAAGTTCAAATAATTTTGAAAATAAAAGAACATATTCCTCTCCCCCGGGAGAAATAGATAAAGAAAACAATAAAGCTCAGCCCACAATAAAATTACCACTAAAATATAAGAATGTAAGGGAATATGAAAGGAGAGCGAATGAGGCACAAAGCAAGATAAAAGAGCAAATGGAGCCAAAAGGCACCAACAGGTCAGTTACGAAAGAAGGGAAAGCAAGGATAACGGAAGAAACGGGAGAAATGGTAAGGATGATAAAAGAATTAGTGAGTAGAGTAAGTGAGTCGGAAGAAAATAAAGAAAGAAGAAGAATGCAAGAGGAGGAAAGAGAAGAGAGTAAAAAAGGTAAAGATGAGGATAAGAGCGAGGGTGAGAATGACATAAGGAACAGTATGATAAAGGTGCATGAAAGGATATTAGAAAACAAAGAAGAGACAAGAGGGAACGGTAATGTCCTAGCAGATATTATGACAATATTGCTGGAGATTAAAGGAGAGGTTAAAGAGACAAAAGAGGAACAGAAGAAGATAAATAAAATTATAATAACGGAAAAAGAAGAATTGAAATATAGTAAAAATAGGATAGAGAAAATAGAGAGTATGATGAATATGCAAGTTGAGGAAAGTAAGAAAATGAAAGAGGAACAAGATAAGCTGAAAGAGATAATGATAGAAAACAATAAAGGGATAGAGGAAGGAAAGGGAAGACTGGAAGCGATAAAAGAGATGCAAGAAAAAGTGGGAAAGCAAATGGAAGAAGAGCGAAAGAAACCGACTAAATGGGGAGATAAGATAGAGGAAGAAAGGAAGGAAGAAACGTATGCGGAGAAAGTGAGGAACGTTCCACCCCAAAACAAATCACTACACTCCATCATAGTGGCGTCGACCGACGAAACGCTCACGAGCGATCAGGTGTTTGAAGCGGTGAGAAAGTCGGTCGACGAGAAAGGGGAGTGGAACGAAGTAAGGAGAGTAAGAAAGGCAAAAGGGCAAAAGGTGATTATAGGATGCGCAAGGGAAAGCGAGGCCGAGAAATTGAAGGAAAAGATAGAGAAGAATAAAATTTTGAAAGTGGAAAAAGCGAGAAATAAAAACCCATTAGTGATAGTAAGGAATGTAAGAGGAGAGAGAAAGAAAGAGGAAGTAGTAGAAGGAATAAAAAGAAAGCTCAGAAGAATAAATGGGGAAGAAAGATATACGGAAGAGGATATGGAAGTAGTCTATGAAAAGGCAACTAGGAACCCGCATGTGGCGCACGTGGTGGTCAGAGTGGCTCCCACTATCTGGTGGCAACTGACAGACACGGGGACTCTTCAACTGCAGTGGGGAATCTCCACTGTGGAAGATCAGTCCCCAGTAATCCAGTGCTCCCGCTGTCTGGGCTACGGCCATATCAGACGGGTCTGCACGGAGGCGCTGGACAGTTGCAGCCACTGTGGGGGAGACCACCTATATGCCACATGCCCGAACAAAGACTCCGCGCCTAGTTGCCTTAACTGTAGAAGGGCTGAGCACAAAGAGATCGAACACAACACTTTTAGCAGTGACTGCCCACAGAGGAAACTCTGGGACAAAATCGCAAGAGCGAAGGTGGCGTACTGCTAAAGGTGTTGTGGGCAAGATAATTATGGGGAGAGGAAAAAAGAAGCAGAAAGCAACACTAGGAGTAGGGAAAAAGATTGGAAAAAAGGCAAGCACGATAAAAAGCTGGCATTGGCTTCACTTTCCTGAGGAAAGTAAGAAACCAAATTTAGGAAGGAGACTGCTGAAACCCATTCCCGGAACAATGGAGGAAGTGCGAGGGGAAACCAAAGGAAGCCACGAGACCAAAACAAGTGATGGCAGCAAAATTGATATTTTGATACCCCACTTGTGGAGGCCAACCGGGCTCCAGAGGAGACCACTCAAACTTGGAAGGTTAATGTGACCGGGAAGGGATTTCAGAAGTAAAACAGCATTAAAAGGAAATATAGAAAGACAGCAATTAAGAACAGAAGTTAGTAATAATAGGCAAGATAGGTAGAAATAGCATAAGAAAATTAAACTAAAAAGAAATATTATAATGTAATTAGTAGAATAAGTGAATAAAAAGTGTACAAATAGAAGTAAGAAACATGTAACTACTGAAGTAAGAAACAAAGAAATGTGATAGAATATAAGTAAAATATAGTATAATAAGAAACAATTGTAAAACAAACGAGAAGGAAAGAAAGAAGAAAACTAATTTGTATAGAATAAGAAACAACAGGAACTGTAAATATAAGATAAATAAAAATACTAATAAGAATAAAATGTAATAGATATTAATTAAGAACAGTTAAATGTAAAAAGTAAAAATATAATGTAATGGATATTAAGAACAGATAAATGTAAAAAGTAAAGTAAAATAAACAAAAGAGAAAAGAAAAACTCGCATAAAAATACATGACAAAGAGAAAAGTAAAACTCAAAAAAACAGAAATATAAAATAAAAAAAGAAAGAAAAAGTCCTGCCACTGAGTGGGGAAGCCGATAAAAAAAAAAATAAAAAAAAATAAAAAAAAAACCTAACCTAACCTAACCTAACCAGTGCTGAGGGGCGGAAAATTATGCACAAGTAGAGTGGATGTAACAGCATGCTCGGAGCAACTTATACAAAAGATCACAAATTGGACGGTGAATAGGGATCTTATAAATTCCGACCACAAAGCCATTACATTCACTCTTACTATAGGAAAGCGAAATGAAATCATGGAAAGAAAAAGTACACGAAAATACAAAAGTAATAAAGCGGATTGGGAAAAATTTGACAGTGAAATTAACAGACTTATTGATTGTAGAAGAATATCCAAGGAGTATATAGAAAATATAAATACCAAAGAAGAAATAGAAAAATGTATCTCGGATTACACGGAAATAATAGACTGGGCTTGTATAGCTTCAATGCCAAAAATAGGACAAAGAAAACCAGGTCTTTACCCCTGGTGGAGTCAAGACCTGGCCAATCTAAAACATGATATGACTACCAAAAAACGAAGAATAAGATGTGCAGCTGAAAATAGAAGACCTTTAGTCGTGCAAGACTACCTCGAAGCAAAAGGAAAATATGAGACAGAAGTCAACAAAGCCCAAACGAGTAGTTGGAAAAATTTTTGCACCAAACAAGAGAAGGAAACTATGTGGGATAGTATATACCGTATTATAAAGTCTGCATCAAAGCAACAACAAGATGAATTACTAATCAAGGATGGAAAAGTGCTAAATCCAAAACAGTCAGCCGAGTGGATGGCAAAAACGTTCTTCCCTGAGGACAATGAAAGTGAAGACACAGAATTCCACAAGGAGCTTAGAAACAAGGCAGAAACTACCCAGATCCAGTTACCACATGATACAGTAGATAAGCCCTTTACATTTGAAGAACTTCAACAAGTTATTAAATCTTTTAACCCCAAAAAAGCGCCTGGCAACGACGGATTTACATCCGATATCTGCGCCAGAGCAATAAACAACAGAATAGATACATTCCTCTCCATTTTGAACAAATGCTTGGAAATCGGATGCTTCCCTGATGAATGGAAGAAGGCAGCCATCGTGACGATTAGAAAACCGGGAAAGTCCAATTATAGTCAACCAAAATCATATCGTCCGATTGGCCTTCTTCCAGTCTTAGGGAAGATTTACGAAAAATTATTGATCAATAGAATAAAATTCTACACACTACCCAAGATGAATAAAAATCAATACGGCTTCGTTCCGCAACGCAGCACCGAGGACTCCTTATATGATATGATGCAAACAATAAAACGCAATTTAGAAAAGCAAAAGATGATAACGGTTGTATCATTAGATATTGAAGGAGCCTTCGATGCTGCATGGTGGCCAGCAATTAAGTATCAATTAAGAGTAAAAGGGCTGCCCAACGAATATAAGAAGAATAGTAAACGACTATTTCAGAAACAGGAAAATATACCTGAACTATGCAGATGAGAAAATTGAACTCCAAACAACAAAGGGATGCGTACAGGGATCAATAGGAGGTCCCACCTTTTGGAATCTCCTTTTGAACCCACTACTGGACGAACTAGAGAAACAGGGAGTGCAGGTTCAAGCGTTTGCGGACGATATTGTCCTTATATTCGTTGGCAACAATGCAACAGAAATAGAAAATCCAGCAAATCAAGTGCTCTCATATGTGCATGACTGGGGTGACAAAAATAAGCTCAAGTTTTCACCGCAAAAAACACATGCGGTAACTTTTACTAAAAAGCTCAAATATGTCAACCCAGCCTTGCATATGGGAGGATATATGATTAACTCGGAAAGGGAAGTAAAAATACTAGGCGTCACTTTCGACGAAAAACTAACGTTCAATTCCCATGTAGCAAATGTATGTAAAAAAGCCATAAATATCTACGGGCAACTTACTCGAATGGCAAAAACTACGTGGGGATTGAACCCTGAAGTTACAAGATCAATATATACGGCTGTAATAGAGCCAGTAGTGTTATATGCTGCCAGCGTATGGGCGCCAGCAGCGGAAAAAATTATGGTGCAAAAGCAATTCAATACATTGCAAAGAGGCTTTGGCCAAAAAATAGCCAAAACATACAGAACAGTGTCCTTAAATTCTGCACTCATTTTAGCCGGATTATTACCTCTGGACCTTAGAGTAAAAGAGGCAGCGGAAATTTATAAGGCAAAACGGAATCAATATATAGACTACTTACCTGGCAGAGAGGTGGAAACCCGGCTATCTTATGATAACCACCCACATCCTTCGATCACAAACTGCTTCAACTTTGAAATACTAGGCAAGGCAAACATGAACATCCTAGAATCACCAGTATTAATATACACTGATGGAAGCAAAGTGGAAGGGAAAGTTGGAGCAGCACTGTCACTGTGGAAAAATGGGCGCGAAGTAAAAACCGGCAAATACAAACTTGAGGATTACTGCTCAGTATACCAAGCAGAAATGTATGCTGTATACATGGCTACTGAAATAGTGAAATCTGGAAAAGATACTGATGTGGTAATCCTTAGTGACTCAAGATCGACCTTAGAAACCCTTCAAAATGGTTATTCATTACACCCACTAGCCGTAAAAATAAAAAGAAACTTAAGAGAAATTATAGAAAATAATAAAATGGTCAAACTTGTCTGGTTGCGTGCACACGTGGGATACGAGGGCAACGAACGCGCAGATACTCTAGCAAAAGACGCTGCTCTCCGCAAGAAAACCGCAGCAGCCTACGATCTTTGCCCTATATCTCACGTCAAAAAACTAATAAGAGAAGAATCGTTGGATGCTTGGCAGAAGAGGTACGACGAAGCACAAACGGCAGCACTAACCAAGGTATTTTTTCCTGATGTACGAACAGCTTACAAGGCAATAAGAGAAATTAAGCCTAGTCACTTCTTGTGCCAAGCATTCACTGGTCATGGAGGATTCGCACAATACCTCCACAGGTTTAAAATAAAAAATTCACCCGAATGTGACTGCGCGCCCGATGCTGAAGAATCAGTGCTTCATCGTCTGCTTGACTGCCCCAAGCACACGCTGGCAAGAATGGACCTGACAAATAAAATTAAAATGAAAATAAACAAAGATAACTTAAAGGAAATAATACAGTCGGAAAAACTTAGGGGTCCATTGTTAGTTTATATAGCGGAAATTGTCATACATTCCTGTAACAGGAACAAAGATTAGTAAGTCTATAAATATCAATATATTTAATATATCATTATGAAACAATTATGTATTAACAATTATATATTATTTAACTGAAATGGAAATATACCAAACAGGTCAATAAATTTATAATAAACAAAGTTAAATAAAGTTTCTGACTCTCGTCAGAAGAATAACTAGTCTGCAGAATGTATTCTGCAGGAAAACCTAACCTAACCTAACCCAGTTGCCCCGTAGCGCTAGACCCGAGCGGTTCGATTTTATTGAGCTCCGCAGTTAAAAAATCAAAGTGCCGGAAAAATTAGAGCAATATACAAAGTGCTTAGTGTCAAAAGATTCGTCTCGACGAGACGAATCGATTGGTGTATTACACCAAAGTGAAAAGTTGAGAAAAAGTGATAAAAAGTGCAAAAAAACCCCAAATTTGAGGTTATTCCGGAATTCGGAGCCATATATCTCGGGAACCGCAGCGGTGACCCACCTTTTTTGGACTGTGGGGAGGCACCATTTGACCCAAGGATTGCTGGAGAAAAATTTCAGATTTTTCCCTCCTGAAACCAGGGACTTTCCTAAGAAAGTCCCCTCACCACGTGGCCACGAGGTCCTGGATCCAAGCCAGGGACCCCCACCAAACCACCAGAATCAGGCAGAGGACATCGCAGCGGACCGGGAGGAGCTTTCGGTGACCAGCTCCAAGCTGAAACAAAGGAAAAACAAGGTCCTGAACATTTTTAATTTTAGCATTAGATATAAGAGTAATTGTAGCAAAAACCAGATCGGGAAGGTATATATTAAAAATCAAAATTAAGTTTAGTAGTTATTGTAGATTATTAGTGCAAAGTTTTGGAATTTTTTATTTGTTAGATACGGAGATATTCGGTTTTCAGGACGAGCGGGGCGAACGCCACGAAAATAAAAGCCGAATATCAACCGGTTTTTTATCAGATCAAAATCTGGTTTTTGACACAACAGGAGGACGTCGACCCGGGCTATCCCGTAGGATAAAAATTTTCTTTTCAATTAACGTACCAGCGCAAACAAACACGGTTTTGTAGCTGAAAAAATCTCTTCCAAATTTTATAACCTCTTAATTTATATTAAAATATAAATTAAAAAATCCAAAATTTAGATCACGGGAAAGGCTGGTTCATCCCCTATCTAGTAGTATTAAGTTTGTAAGGGTAGGTCTCGGCGTTTCCGAGCGCCACCCCCCCCAAAGTAGTACATAGAAATTCTCTCGACCGCAAAACTAAAGTTGTAAAATTACGTAACTTGAAAATCCACTTTTTTAATATTGACATTTTGAAAATTATTTTTACATAGTTAGATTGTAAGGTGCATACAACCATTTCTGGTGAAGAAATTTTTAATTTTGGACCACCCAGTCCAAAGTTATAAGCCCCTAAAGTGGCATTTTTAAAAATTTTACAAATTGTATATTTTTCCCAAAAATTTCATCTTTAAACTTGAATTTCAAGTAGTTAAACCTAGTTTATAAATACCAATTTTCTAGGAGGGGTAAAACCCACCTAGACGGTCATAACAAACTACTTTGGAAAGATAAGGGTTGAAACCCGGAGAAAATATTACCATTACAAACCTTTTTGCGGTCAAATTTTGGGGACCCTGTACAGAATTTTGAATTTTAAAAATAGTAACATTGTGATTTTAAATGGATTATACATATGTACCTGTAGCTTAAGAAAGGCCCTATCCACCAGTTTTTAAAAAATCCGGAAAACCGGAAACGGCCCCGAGCGCCGCTTACCGGAAAATTCCGTAAATTTGCCGAAAACCGCACAAATAAGTTTGTTTAGTTTTAAGATTTTATTTTGTGAGTGTCCCCTTTGTTTACATTTTTTCGTGTCTAATATCTTTGTAGTTTTTAATCCTAAAATTATAGTAATAGTATCTTTGGAAAGCCCAATTCTTCCCCTATCTTATAAACTTTTTAGAATAATTTTCCCACCCCTAGTTGGGAAGTTATTAACCATTAATCAAAAAGAGGGAAAATTTTGTTTAATACTTAATATCTCAAAAACTACAAATTTCTCAGCAATAAGTCCGGGAGGTTTTCGACGAAGGATATCCCCCTTTACAGGAATCTGAAGTCAAAAATCACCCGGGACAACCCTCCAGGTTGGGGAAATTAGGCCACGCCCCTTTAAACAAAAACTTAGACGGAAAACGGATTAAAGGAGTGTTAACTGACAAAAGGGACACTTAGAGGGGTTTCCCACATAGGGTTCTTTGGAGAAAAAGTATCGGGTATAGAAACACTACCCCATTCGGGAATAAAAACAACCCCCCAACCCCAAAGTCACCCCTATTTGGAAAAAACCTATCTCCGTAATTACTGGACCGATTTCGACCAAACTTTTACGGTTTGGTCCTAAAAATTAACACAAATCAGATAGAGTGCCAAGAGTCTCTACATAGAGCTCATAGAGCCGAAAATAATTAATATTAAGTTTTTCATACAAAGTTTTACATAGGAAATAGGGCCTTTCTAAGCATAAATTGACCTCCTGAATCTCTTTTGAGATCAGGACTAGCACTTAAGTAATTTTGACAAAATTCAGGACTCTATTGAGCCTGAATATAGGTTAAGTTAGTTAGGTTTTTTACTTAGAATTAGGACACTCTGCGCCTCTTTTGAGAGCAGACTTAGGTTAAGCATCGACAAATTGCATTTATTGCACTTACTACATTAATTGTATTATTTATTTTTGCGTTTATAGTGTGTATCTTGACTGTGATTGACACCCTGCACCTCTTTTGAGGGCAGGCTTAGCTTTGGTACCAACTGTTTGTGTGTGTTATAATTCTTAATTCTTAAGTTAAATTATACTGACAACCGGTACCTTTCTTAAGGGCAGTAAGCAATATTATAGAAATTGAATTCGAATTTGTCTTTTGACCCATTGTTTTATTTTATTCATTTTATTTTATTTTATTTTTTAATCTATTGTGTTGTCTATTGACTCATTCAATTTTAATTTTAATTTAACTTATTTTAGCTTAGTTTTATTGAATTCATTGAATGGTCTATTGACTCATTAATTTATTCAATTTAATTTTAATTTTAATTCTTATTTTATTTAATTCAATTCGTCTTTTGACTCATTAGTTCGGATTCAGTTCAATTGTAATATTGCTTTATTTAATTTATTCACTAAATCGTCTTTTGACTCGTTAATATTATTACTTTAATTATTATTGTTTATTCGGTTTTTATTCAATTTCGTCTATTGACTCATTTTAATTTATTTTTAACGATTTTACAAAACGACGTAGGCTAACCCACTCAAATAGATCAAAATAAACAAATTAGTAAAATAGCAAAATGTACACCAGCAGCCAACCTATCTTTGCGAGGTTAAGCACAAATAATTTTGAAAATAAAAGAACACACTCCTCTCCCCTGGGAGAAATAGACAAAGAAATTAATAAAGCTCAGCCCACAATAAAATCACCAATTAAATATAAGAATGTAAGGGAATATGAAAGGAGAGCGAATGAGGCACAAAGCAAGATAAAAGAGCAAATGGAGCCAAAAGGTACCAACAGGTCAGTTACGAAAGAAGGGAAAGCAAGGATAACGGAAGAAACGGGAGAAATGGTAAGGATGATAAAAGAATTAGTGAGTAGAGTAAGTGAGTCAGAAGAAAATAAAGAAAGAAGAAGAATGCAAGAGGAGGAAAGAGAAGAAAGTAAAAAAGGTAAAGATGAGGATAAGAGCGAGAGTGAGAATGACATAAGGAACAGTATGATAAAGATGCATGAAAGGATATTAGAAAACAAAGAAGAGACAAGAGGGAACGGTAATGTCCTAGCAGATATTATGACAATATTGCTGGAGATTAAAGGAGAGGTTAAAGAGACAAAAGAGGAACAGAAGAAGATAAACAAAATTATAACAACGGAAAAAGAAGAATTGAAATATAGTAAAAATAGGATAGAGAAAATAGAGAGTATGATGAATATGCAAGTTGAGGAAAGTAAGAAAATGAAAGAGGAACAAGATAAGCTCAAAGAGATAATGATAGAAAACAATAAAGGGATAGAGGAAGGAAAGGGAAGACTGGAAGCGATAAAAGAGATGCAAGAAAAAGTGGGAAAGCAAATGGAAGAAGAGCGAAAGAAACCGACTAATTGGGGAGCTAAGATAGAGGAAGAAAGGAAGGAAGAAACGTATGCGGAGAAAGTGAGGAACGTTCCACCCCAAAACAAATCACTACACTCCATCATAGTGGCGTCGACCGACGAAACGCTCACGAGCGATCAGGTGTTTGAAGCGGTGAGAAAGTCGGTCGACGAGAAAGGGGAGTGGAACGAAGTAAGGAGAGTAAGAAAGGCAAAAGGACAAAAGGTGATTATAGGATGCGCAAGGGAAAGCGAGGCTGAGAAATTGAAGGAAAAGATAGAGAAGAATAAAATTTTGAAAGTGGAAAAAGCGAGAAATAAAAACCCATTAGTGATAGTAAGGAATGTAAGAGGAGAGAGAAAGAAAGAGGAAGTAATAGAAGGGATAAAAAGAAAGCTCAGAAGAATGAATGGGGAAGAAAGACATACGGAAGAGGATATAGAAGTAGTTTATGAAAAGGCAACTAGGAACCCGCATGTGGCGCACGTGGTGGTCAGAGTGGCTCCCACTATCTGGCGGCAGCTGACAGACACGGGGACTCTTCAACTGCAGTGGGGAATCTCCGCTGTGGAAGATCAGTCCCCAGTAATCCAGTGCTCCCGCTGTCTGGGCTACGGCCATATCAGACGGGTCTGCACGGAGGCACTGGACAGCTGCAGCCACTGTGGGGGAGACCACCTATATGCCACATGCCCGAACAAAGACTCCGCGCCTAGTTGCCTTAACTGTAGAAGGGCTGAGCTCAAAGAGATCGAACACAACACGTTTAGCAGTGACTGCCCACAGAGGAAACTCTGGGACAAAATCGCAAGAGCGAAGGTGGCGTACTGCTAAAGGTGTTGTGGGCAAGAACAAGACGGGGAGAGGAAAAAAGAAGCAGAAAGTAACACTAGGAGTAGGGAAAAAAATAGGAAAAAAGGCAAGCATGATAAAAAGTTGGCATTGGTTTCACTTTCCTGAGGAAAGTAAGAAGCCAAATTTAGGAAGGAGACTGCTGAAACCCCTTCCCGGAACAATGGAGGAAGTGCGAGGGGAAACCAAAGGAAGCCACGAGACCAAAACAAGTGATGGCAGCAAAATTGATATTTTGATACCTCACTTGCGGAGGCCAACCGGGCTCCAGAGGGGACCACTCAAACTTGGAAGGTTAATGTGACCGGGAGGGGATTTCAGAAGTAAAACAGTAATGAAAAGGAAATATAGAAAGACAGCAATTAAGAACAGAAGTTAGTAACAATAGGCAAGATAGGTAGAAATAGCATAAGAACATAAAACTAAAAAGAAATATTATAGTGTAATTAGTAGAATAAGGGAATAAAAAGTGTACAAATAGAAGTAAGAAACATGTAACTACTGAAGTAAGAAACAAAGAAATGTGATAGAATATAAGTAAAATATAGTATAATAAGAAACAATTGTAAAACAAATGAGAAGGAAAGAAAGAAGAAAACTAATTTGTATAGAATAAGAAACAACAGGAACTGTAAATAAAAGATAAATAATAATACTAATAAGAATAAAATGTAATAGATAATAAGAACAGCCAAATGTAAAAAGTAAAACAAAATGTAATAGATATTAAGAACAGATAAATGTGAAAAGTAAAGTAAAATAAAAAAAGAGAAAAGAAAAACTCGCATAAAAATACATGACAAAGAGAAAAGAAAAACTCAAAAAAACAGAAATATAAAATAAAAAAGAAAGAAAAAGTCCTGCCACTGAGTGGGGAAGCCGTTTAAAACCTAACCTAACCTTTTAACGTCAGAAAATGCCTTACGCATACCACAGAGCCAGTGTAAGGGGTTGACCCTGTGGTTATGTGGGACTCTCCCCCCCAGAGTGCAATCCAGATCGCTAATCGACCTGGACTGGAAGGGCCTACCCACTAAAAACTGACGGTTCACCACTTGACTATTAGTGATAGTCGCGGCCGGGGTAAATACTCAGCGCACACCATCGCGAGCCGCGGCTAATAGTCTGTCCCGTTGGGGACCCATCTGTGCGCAGAGGTGTCCGCGGTGAAGAAGACACCTCTCAGTCATGGGACGTCGCTTACAGGGGCCAGACCCCCACCTGGCCCCCAGCGTCCTTGACTAGGGCGGTTGGGATTGAAGGCCATAAAGCCGCCTCCGCCTGCCTAATCTCCGCCTTCGAGTCGGGTCAGCGAGGGGATCCTCCTCCCGAATTCTTTCCGCCGCCTCCTTCCGCGTCATCACGTCCTCGCAGAAGTCGGCTACTGCCGTCCATTTCGTCTCACTGTCAGTCATCTGTTTGATGACGGCTGACAGGGAGAGGTCTCGCCCGATTGCTGCGACAAGGGCAGAGCGTTGTGTCGCCCAAGCCGAGCATTCCGTCAGCGTGTGCAGCGCTGTATCTGCGCTGCTGTCGCAGTCATGGCAACGCGCACTCAACTCACGCCTGGCGACCCTGTGCAGGTAGCTGCCGAAGCAGCCATGCCCCGACAGCACCTGGGTCGTGCGGTAGGTGAGCGCGCCATGTCGTCTATTAAGCCATTCGTTTAGATTGGGCCGAATGCCATCAATCGTCCATTGCCCTGCAGCAGGGGCATCCATACGAAGCCTCCATGCCCTTATGGTGGATAACTGGGCTCTATCCCTCCAGCGCCGAATCATTTCGGGCGGGGGACGGAGACCCTCGTTTCTAACTTGGGCGCTGCGTTTGTAAATATCCGCAAGCGCCAGGGCGTCTAAATCCCATGGAGGGACGCCCGACAGTGCTAGCGCGGCATCGCTGGATATTGTCCGGTAGCCGCGGATAACTCGTATACAGACAGTACGCTGCGCGCGCCGTAAGACGGCGGCGTTACGCGGCGACAGCGTGTCAGCCCAAACTGGCGACCCGTAAAGGGGCATTGATCTTATTACCCCAGTGTACAGCCTCCTACATGACACACTGGGGCCCCCTATGTTAGGAAGGAGTCTGCTGAGAGAAGCCGCCGCCCCTACAAGTTTGGTAGACAGGCGCCGAAAGTGTTCTTCGAACCCCCACTTATGGTCAAGCAGGAGTCCGAGGTACCGCATATGCGGTGTGACGTCAATGCGCACGTTATTGACAGTAATGTGTGCGCCAGCCGGGGGTCTCTTACGGGGCCCGTGGAAGAGAAGGGCCTCCGTTTTGTTGAGAGCAACTTTGAGACCTAGGCTCTCAATCCTTCCCACCACGATGGTGGTGCCGACAGTTGCCAGTCTTGCCGCGTCTGTGTAGTCGTCGCCCCTTGCTAGCACTAGGGTGTCGTCTGCATAGCAAACGACAGTTAAGCCCGGCAGAAGGGCGCCCCGCAAAACCCAGTCATAGCCGATGTTCCACAGGAGAGGGCCAAGGACCGACCCCTGTGGAACGCCGCGTGCCATGGCTCGGCGAATTAGATCTCCGTCCTTGTTTTGGCACATTACAAGTCTGTTGCGCAGGTAATGTGCTACAATCTTGCGTAAGTACGAAGGCAACTTATGATACGCGAGTGCCTCGTCTATGCAGCAATAGGGCAGGGTGTTAAAGGCGTTTGCGATATCCAATGATACCGCCATAACAACCCTGCCCCGCGATACGGCCTCGTCGGTGAAAGATTTTACCCGAAGAATCGCGTCGATGGTGGATCGATTCTGTCGGAACCCATACTGACATTCAGAGAGGTTGGGACCTGTCTCGTCGAGGTGCTGAACGATGCGGGTGGATATGATCCGTTCTAGCAGTTTACCCGCCTCATCCAGCAAAACAATTGGCCGGTATGCAGAAGGTGAAGTAGCCGGTTTTCCCGGCTTCTGCAAAAGTACCAACCGGCCCTGTTTCCACACAGTTGGAAATTCTCCCGACGACAAACAGAGGTCGAAAATACCCCTCAGGCGGTCTTTCAGAACGGAGAGGGACAGCGCCAAAACGCGGCCATGCACTCCATCTGGACCTGGGGCCGTGCTTTTAGCCCGGAGTCTGCTTATAGCCCAGTCCCACTCTCCGTCTGTAATAGGGGGAGGGGGGTTATCGTCGTCGGGGCTAGGCCTCACTGGAGCCATTACTGGCGCGATCTGCTCGGTTTGTGCAGGAAACAGGGCGACTATAGTCGAATCCAGTAGTTGGGGCTCAAGAGACTCTACCACTGGGGGGCCCTGACTACACAGCTTGTCTCGCACGATGCGGTATGGGCGACCCCAGGGATCGGCATCGAGCTCCTCGAGCCACCTCTGCCGGGCAGCTTCCTTTGCTCTGAATATGGCCACCCTAAATTCGTGGCGTGCGTCTTTGTAGAGGGCTATAGTCGGGCCTCCTCTTGTTCGTCTCACCAGTGCGCCGTCTGCGAAATCTGGTGTATGTACGACGACGGGTTATGCAGGCGCGTCGCATGACTGCCAGCTCCTGCGACCACCAATGAACCTCGCGCTTGGGCGGTCGACGCTGTGTGCGTGGCATGGAAGCGTCGCAGATCCGCACCATTGACTCGCCAAACTCACGAGCCAATTCGTCCGCCCCCGCAGATGTTGTTGCGTTCTGGGAGAACCAGTCCTCCAGCAGGGCGGATTCCTCGACGAGCTCTTTGTTGAGCTTGGTCAAGGTCCATCGGAGAAACGGCTGCACTGTGTTAGCCCTGGCTTGACCGCTATTAGCTTGTCTTGTAGAGAACACCTCGAAGGTAATGTAGCGGTGGTCCGAGAGTGTTTCTGCTTCGACGTGGACCATCCAGTTGGTCACGTGCATGGCAATGGCAGGGGTAGCGAATGTTACATCCACTATAGACCCCCCCTGCTGTCGCACACACGTGTTGACAGAACCACGATTAAGAATGTTGAGGCCAGACATGGCCAAAAACTCTTCAACAGCGGAGCCTCGTGCATCCGTGCCGGGTGAACCCCACGCAGAGGATTTTGCATTAAGGTCACCTAGCACTACGACATTTTGTGACGCTGCTCGCTGTACTGCAGCATTGACACAGTCCAGGAAGTTTTCGAAATCAGAGAGGACACGATTTGGGGAGAAGTAGGTTCCTACTAGCACAATCTCTCCCCATTTCGTAGCGACATAAACATGGCCCCGCTCCAAGATGCTCAGGGGCGGGGACCCAGAAGACGGCACTCTGATTATGGAGACCAAGTTGTCTAAGTCAGAGGCGTAATTAGTGTTGGGCGGAGTAAAATATGGCTCCGCGACGACTGCTAGATCTATCGACCACTCTGGCATGGTTTGCATCAGGACATCCTGTGCACCGCGAGAGTGGTTGAGGTTTCCCTGTAGTATCTTGGATGGTCGTACTAACATTGTGAGTCGGTAATCATCTCCTCGACGGCTGGCTGGGCCGGCTCACCTTGACTAGCGGTCTGGGTCTTGGGGACCGCTTTCCTTCTTGGGGGCAGCGGAGCTTGGCAGCTCTTGCCCCGCATGATGTGATTTGCCGGCCGCTTCGAGGTCTCACATAGGACACAGTGAGGGGCGGCTTTGCATGACTTGGCCTGGTGGTCGGGCTTACCACATCTGAAGCATAACTTGCTTCGATCTGTGTCAGACGGGCAACGCTGTGAAGTATGCCCAATATCTAGGCAGCGGAAACAAGTCATTTGACGGGGCTCCTGAGCCCATACTCGGGCCGAGCTCCAGCCTACGAGGAACCGACCAGTGTCCGTCAATGTTTTGGCAGCTGCAACGGGCAGCTTAACCAGAGCTGTACTTAGGCCGTCAGGGCCAGTTCGTAACGACCTGACGGTTACGTCCTCGGTGTTACAGCCGCACTTGATGACGATTGCAGCCTTCACGTCGTCGCTCACGACTGAGTCATCCAGCTCCGATATGCAGATTTCCGCGCATTTTGTCGGGGTGGAGACTCGCACAGCATCGCTCGGGAGGACTTCCCGCAGCTTTTCAGCGACTTCTCGCGCCTTAGTTTTATTTTCGGCGGCCGTTTTCTCGGTAGATACCTGTAGAATACGCGCCCCGGTGGCTGCTTCCTTTATCCTGAACCCGTTGGCTGAGAGACCCAGTTCCTCCAGGTTCAGTTTCATCTTTGCACTCCTAATTATTTCAGCGTAGGAGAGACCCTTCTCTTGAGCTTCGGGGTTAATTGTTAAGACAACCGCCGCTGTGCGAGGCTCCCGTAGCCTGGGTTTCTTAGGAGCACCCTTCTTTTGGGCCTGTGATTGTGCACCAGAAGCAGGAGCAGGAGCTTTAGATGCCACAGGATGAGACTTCTTTTTAGGACGCTTCGCCACAGTAACCCATTCTTCGTTATCAGGTTGGATTGCAGGAGTCGTCGGACCAGACGGTTTAACGGGGACAGCTGTTGGTTTTGGAGCTGGCACCTTCGCGGTCTTCTTCTTTTTGCCCTTTTTAGTAGCAGGAGGAGCTGGCACAGAGCCAGGTGCGGGCGGCTCTGGTAGATGGGCCATCTCTGTATCAGCAGCACGCAGTGCAGCAGGCGCCGTTGCCGCCCTGGCCTTATCAGCGGCCAAAGGAGGTCTTAAAGTCCTCGCCATCATGAGGCGGCTGTCACGCTCCAGGGCCTCCAGCCTAGAGTTGATCATACCGCCAATCGTGTCAACCATTCGGTGAGACCATTCCTCAAAAAGCGACGGAATATTCGCAGCGTTCGCCTGAAGTGCCTCACTAGGTGGCATTACGGTTGTGCGACCCTCTCGAAGTGACTTGACTTCCTCGCGCAGTTCCGCCATTCCTTTTCGCAGCTCCGCAACCTCATCTTGCAACCGTTTCTTGTCCACCTTTAATTTGGCGGTCTCGGTTGACTCCGTGCACCGGAGAATTGCCAGCGTATTCTGGACTATAGAGTCCGCGGCATCGTGGAGGGCCTTCTGGAAAGTGCCCTTTAGGTTGCCTGATGTTTTGGCAACCTTCCGTATTAAATCGGCGTCCTTATTGATGACCTCGAAAATTTGCGAGGCTAAGGGGCTTTCGTCAGCGGACATCGCAGCGTCCGAATACTGAGAGTGGGCCGAACCTGAGCGCAGGCTTCGCCGATCTAACTGCTCAGCCATGCTTTCTTCAGCGTGGAGCCGCAGCTCTTCCTTCTTTGCCTCGTTGAGGGCTTTTTTCGCCTTGGCAAGTCCTACATATTCGCCCGTTGTGGGCGGGCGGCCTCTGCCGCGACCGGCTGATTTCAACTTAGTTGACAACTTGGGCGCGGTAACCGACTGGTCACTCAACTCGCTATCGGACTCTGACCGAGTGGTTTTAGCAGCTGCCCTAGTCTCACGGGTGCGCTTGCGTCCAGCTACTGGCTTTCCTGCTATTCCAGCAGTTGATCCTAATGTCTCCGTGCTTGACATCGAACAATCCGACATCGCCTCGTCGACATTCTCTGGATCTTCATCCTTCCTTCTTTCAACGCGACCTGCGGGTGGCGCATTAGCCTCGACAGTGCCCACGGAGGGGCGTTCGCTTCCACTTCGTCTAAAACTTATCCTATCTAATCTTACAATTGGGTTTGGGTTTTTATTATCATTATTCATCCTTATCCCACGAGCAGGAGGGAACTACAAAGTCCGCCCGGGTGGTGCCCTCTGCACCCGGGTAACTCTAATACACCTGGGGGGGCGAGCGGTACCCCAGGGTTGACCACTAGCTGGTGGCATTACCCAGCCACCACCTTAAGGCGTCTGCCACCGCGGTGTCCCAGTGGCAGTTAACCCGCTGAGCGGGAACTGAGGGGTTTTTTTACGTGGTATGCTCCACTCAGGGCCAGCCGGTAAAGGCAAGCCCCCCTGGTCCTGTGCATGTGCCGCTAGACATGGCAACGACACACACACACAGGATTCCAGGTTGCCCGACGGTAGGCAGAAGCCCATCCCCAGCGGCCACAAACCGTGGCCACGGGGCCGCCGCGCGCGCAGACCTTACAGGACTGCCATCCCACGCCGCCGAAGCGGCCGCTGGGCCGACCAACAAAGGCAAGCCCCTTCCAAAAAACCAGATTGGTTAAATCTGGGTGTGGGTTCGCCACGTGGAGCGTCAGAACACTCCCGCGAACACTGTTCGCCATCCTACGAACCGAGGTTCCTCTGGGTAAAAACCCGACGTCAAATGAACAAAAAAGTTCCGCGAGCCTTGAAGGCAAGCCATCCGCCGACAGAAAGTCCATTGGCCCTAAGAAGGGCCCCCACAACTGAGGCGCGAGTGCGCCGTGGGCTGAATCGGCCCCACCGCGTGCAGTAGCTGTCCACGCCAGCCGAAGCCGGTACCCCCCATATCTGGGGGGCGTTCCCCTATCCGCAACCCGGGGGACGCGTCCGGTAGCGACACTGCACAGTCGCTCCCCTCTCCAAAAAGAGGGCGGAAACCTAACCTAACCTTTTTTTTTTTTTTTTTTTTTTTTTTTTTTTTTTTTTTTATAGTAGGAAATGCTTTATGCATACCCAGCAACGATATGGGGCCGTTCCTGGGTTATGTGGGACTCCAGAGTTCTGATTACCCACTAAAACCTACTGTACTCTTCATGTGCTTATTATCTACTGCACGAGAAAGCGCAATAGCGCAGGCGTTCGCACAGCGGACAGCACTTGGCCTCGCAGGCCTCCACGGGAAAAGAAGTTGCCCATCGAGTACTCATGGGCAACTCCTCAGCGCCAGGGCGGAATGGTGATGATGGTGGATGCTAGAGCCCCATTCTAGCACCCACCGCCCCGACTCGGCGGTTGGAGAGCGGCATATTGGCGCCTCCGTCGCCCGACTCTTCGCTTGCGGATTGGGTCTGCAGAGGGATCCTCCTCTCGAGCCCTTTCCGCGGCCTCCCTCTGTAACATTATCTGCTCGCAGAAGGAGGCGACCGCCTCCCAAGACGTCGCGCTGTCGACTATAGCTCTCACCAGAGTCGGCAGCGAGAGGTCCCGCCCCACAACAGCGACGAGCTGGCGCCGTTCAGCGTCAAAAGCCCCACAAGCCTCTAAAGCATGTTGCGCCGTGTCGTCACTAGCCCCGCACTGATGACAGCGGGTATCCGGCTCTCTTCCGATCCTGTGCAGGTAGTGGCCGAAAGCCCCATGGGCAGTCATCACCTGCACAAGTCGGAAAGATAAGGAGCCGTGTCGCCGGGTCATCCATTCGACCAGGTAAGGCCGGATTCCCGTTATTGTCCAGTGGCCTGCGGTGGGAGTCTGCAACCTCTGCAGCCATTCCTGCATTATGGCGCTCTGGGCCCTCTCGCGCCATCGCCGTATTATCTCGGGCGCCGGGCGTAAACCATCTCTACGGACTTCTGCTGACAGCCTGTAGACTTGTGCCAATGCTTTGGCGTCTAGGTCCCAGGGGGCGGTTCCTGCGATTACGCACGCAGCCTCATACGATACAGTGTGGTATGCGCGTATGACCCTGTTTGCCAGCACCCTCTGCGGTCTTCGCAGAAGGGTTTTGGCTTCGATAGACAGGGCCTCCGCCCACACAGGCGCACCGTATAAGGCCATAGACCGTACAACCCCTGTGTAAAGGCGTCGGCAGGTCGAACTCGGTCCGCCCAGGTTTGGGAGGAGTCTGGCTAGGGCACCAGCCGTCGATAATAACTTTGGGCACAGGCGCGTGAAGTGCTGTGTAAAGTTCCACCGCGACTCTAAGGTAAGGCCGAGATACCGCATTTGCGCACTGACGGGTATACGCACACTATTAATGTCCAGGTAAGCACCCCGGGGAGGCCTCGTGCCAGGCCTGCAAAAATACATCGCCTCCGTTTTTTCGATTGCGACGCGTAATCCAAGGCTCTGTATTCTCCGGATCACGCGTCCAACGCCCGAATTGGCCAGCAACAAAGCATTTCTAAAATTGCTGGCTCTGACTAAAACTAGGGTGTCGTCTGCGTAGCAGACGACATTGACACCCGGTAAACGAGCACCCCGCAGGGCGTAATTGTACCCAATATTCCACAGGGTTGGGCCTAGAACCGACCCCTGTGGAACACCGCACGTCGCTTCTCTCGTTACGACCAGTCCCTTCTTGTCTATACAGCAGATGCTCCGGTTTCTGAGGTAGTCATGAATAAGCCGTCTGAGATAGACAGGCACCTCATGGAACCGGAGCCCCTCCTCTATGCAGCTAAAGGGGAGGGTGTTGAATGCATTGGAGATATCCAGCGACACGGCAATCAACACCCTGCCCAATCCGGTAGCCTCCTCCGAGAGGGCCCTCACTTTCAAGATGGCGTCTACGGTGGATCTGCCCTCCCGGAAACCGTATTGGTCATCGGAGAGATCCGGCCCCACCTCACTCAAATGACAATTTATTCTTCTGGCGATAATTCGCTCCATTAGCTTCCCTGCTTCGTCCAAGAGGACTATTGGACGGTAGGCCGATGGGCTGTCAGGCGGCTTATCTGGCTTTCTCAGCAGGACGAGGCGACCTTCCTTCCACACACCTGGGAACTTGCCAGAGGTCATGCACGACTCAAACAATGCGCGAAGTTTGACTCCCAGAGACTCCAGGGACAGAGCTAGCATTCGGCCAGGGATGCCATCAGGGCCTGGGGCTGTATTTTTGGCCTTTAGCTTGGCGACCGCTGCAGAGAATTCTCCGTCCGTAATGAGGGGAGGCGATCTCTCCTGATCATCATCGGCCCTGCGCCTTCCAAAAATCATTTCTGGCGGGGAAAACTCCCCGCTGTCTGGGAACAGTTGCACGACAATTCCTCTCAACAGGGTTGGATGTAGTGACATCGTGACCGGGGGGCCCCAACCTAACCTAACCTTTTTTTTTTTTTTTTTTTTTTTTTTTTTTAACGTCAGAAAATGCCTTACGCATACCACAGAGCCAGTGTAAGGGGTTGACCCTGTGGTTATGTGGGACTCTCCCCCCCAGAGTGCAATCCAGATCGCTAATCGACCTGGACTGGAAGGGCCTACCCACTAAAAACTGACGGTTCACCACTTGACTATTAATGATAGTCGCGGCCGGGGTAAATACTCAGCGCACACCATCGCGAGCCGCGGCTAATAGTCTGTCCCGTTGGGGACCCATCTGTGCGCAGAGGTGTCCGCGGTGAAGAAGACACCTCTCAGTCATCGGACGTCGCTTACAGGGGCCAGACCCCCACCTGGCCCCCAGCGTCCGTGACTAGGGCGGTTGAGCTTGAAGGCCATAAAGCCGCCTCCGCCTGCCTAATCTCCGCCTTCGAGTCGGGTCAGCGAGGGGATCCTCCTCCCGAATTCTTTCCGCCGCCTCCTTCCGCGTCATCACGTCCTCGCAGAAGTCGGCTACTGCCGTCCATTTAGTCTCACTTTCGGCCATCTGTTTGATGACGGCCGGCAGGGAGAGGTCTCGCCCGATTGCTGCGACAAGGGCAGAGCGTTGTGTCACCCAAGCCGAGCATTCCATCAGCGTGTGCTGCGCTGTATCTGCGTTGCTGTCGCAGTCATGGCAACGCGCACTCGGCTCACGCCTGGCAACCCTGTGCAGGTAGCTGCCGAAGCAGCCATGCCCCGACAGCACCTGGGTCATGCGGTAAGTAAGCGCGCCATGTCGTCTATTTAACCATTCATTTAGATTGGGCCGAATGCCATCGATCGTCCATTGCCCTGCAGCAGGGGCATCCATGCGAAGCCTCCATGCCCTTATTGTGGATAACTGGGCTCTATCCCTCCAGCGCCGGATCATTTCGGGTGGGGGACGGAGACCCTCGTTTCTAACTTGGGCGCTGCGTCTATAAATTTTCGCAAGCGCCAGGGCGTCTAAATCCCATGGAGGGACGCCCGACAAGGCAAGCGCGGCATCGCTGGATATTGTCCGGTAGCCGCGAATTACTCGTATGCAGACAGTACGCTGCGCTCGCCGCAAGACGGCGGCGTTACGCGGCGACAGCGTGTCAGCCCAAACTGGCGACCCGTAAAGGGCCATTGATCTTATTACCCCAGTGTACAGCCTCCTGCATGACACACTGGGGCCCCCTATGTTAGGGAGGAGTCTGCTGAGAGACGCCGCCGCCCCTACAAGTTTGGTGGACAAGCGCCGAAAATGTTCCTCGAACCCCCACTTATGGTCAAGCAGGAGTCCGAGGTACCGCATATGCGGTGTGACGTCAATGCGCACGTTATTGATAGTAATGTGTGCGCCAGCCGGGGGTCTCTTACGGGGCCCGTGGAAGAGGAGGGCCTCCGTTTTATTGAGAGCAACTTTGAGACCTAGGCTCTCAATCCTTCCCACCACGATGGTGGTGCCGACAGTTGCCAGTCGTGCCGCGTCCGTGTAGTCGTCGCCCCTTGCTAGAACTAGGGTGTCGTCTGCATAGCAAACGACAGTTAAGCCCGGCAGAAGGGCGCCCCGCAAAACCCAGTCATAGCCGATGTTCCACAGGAGAGGGCCAAGGACCGACCCCTGTGGAACGCCGCGTGCCATGGCTCGGCGAATTAAATCTCCGTCCTTGTTTTGGCACATTACAAGTCTGTTGCGCAGGTAATGTGCTACAATCTTGCGTAAGTACGAAGGCAACTTATGATATGCGAGTGCCTCGTCTATGCAGCAGTAGGGCAGGGTGTTAAAGGCGTTTGCGATATCCAGTGATATCGCCATAACAACCCTGCCCCTCGATACGGCCTCGTCGGTGAAAGATTTGACCCGAAGAATCGCGTCGATGGTGGATCTATTCTGTCGGAACCCAAACTGACAATCAGAGAGGTTGGGACCTGTCTCATCTAGGTGCTGAACGATGCGGGTGGATATGATCCGTTCTAGCAGTTTACCCGCCTCATCCAGCAAAACAATTGGCCGGTATGCAGAAGGTGAAATAGCCGGTTTTCCCGGCTTCTGCAAAAGTACCAATCGGCCCTGTTTCCACAGAGTTGGGAATTCTCCCGACGACAAACAGAGGTCGAAAATTTCCCTCAAGCGGTCTTTCAGAACGGAGAGGGACAGCGCCAAAACGCGGCCATGAACTCCATCTGGACCTGGAGCCGTGCTTTTGGCCCGGAGTCTGCTTATAGCCCAGTCCCACTCTCCGTCTGTAATAGGGGGAGGGGGGTTGTCGTCGTCGGGGCTAGGCCTCACTGGAGCCATTACTGGCGCGATCTGCTCGGTTTGTGCAGGAAACAGGGCGACTATAGTCGAAACCAATAGTGGAGGGTCAAGAGACTCTACCACTGGGGGGCCCTGACTACACAGCTTGTTTCGCACGATGCGGTATGGACGACCCCAGGGATCGGCATCGAGCTCCTCAAGCCACCTCTGTCGGGCAGCTTCTTTTGCCCTGAATATAGCCACCCTAAATTCATGGCGTGCGTCTTTGTAGAGGGCATATAGTCGGGCCTCCTCTTGTTCGTCTCTACCAGTGCGCCGTCTGCGAAATCTGGTGTATGTGCGACGACGGATTATGCAGGCGCGTCGCATGACTGCCAGCTCCTGCGACCACCAATGAACCTCGCGCTTGGGCGAGCGACGCTGTGTGCGCGGCATGGAAGCGTCGCAGATCCGCACCATCGACTCGCCAAACTCACGAGCCAATTCGTCCACCCCCGCAGATATTGTTGCGTTCTGGGAGAACCAGTCCTCCAGCAGGGCGGATTCCTCGACGAGCTCTTTGTTGAGCTTGGTCAAGGTCCATCGGGGAAACGGCTGTGCTGTGTTAGCCCTGGTTTGACTGTTGCTAGCTCTTCTTGTAGAGAACACCTCGAACGTAATGTAGCGGTGGTCCGAGAGTGTTTCTGCTTCTACGTGGACCATCCAGTTGGTCACGTGCGTGGCAATGGCAGGGGTAGCGAATGTTACATCCACTATAGACCCCCCCTGCTGTCGCACACACGTGTTGATTGAACCACGATTAAGAATGATGAGGCCAGACATGGCCAAAAAGTCTGCAACTGCGGAGCCTCGTGCATCCGTTCTGGGTGAACCCCACGCAGAGGATTTCGCGTTGAGGTCACCCAGCACTACGACATTTTGTGACGCTGCTCGCTGTATTGCAGCATTGACACAATCTAGGAAGTTTTCAAATTCAGAGAGAACACGATTTGGGGAGAGTAGGTTCCTACTAGCACAATCTCTCCCCATTTCGTGGCGACATAACCATGGCCCCCGCTCCAAGATGTTCAGGGGCGGGGACCCAGAAGACGGCACTCTGATTATGGAGACCAAGTTGTCCAAATCAGAAGCGTAATTAATGTTGGGCGGAGTAAAATATGGCTCCGCGACGACTGCTAAATCTATCGACCACTCTGGCATGGTTTGCATCAGGAGATCCTGTGCACCGCGAGAGTGGTTGAGGTTGCCCTGTAGCAACTTGTATGGTCGTACTAACATTGTGAGTCGGTAATCATCTCCTCGACGGCTGGCTGGGCCGGCTCACCTTGACTGGCGGTCTGGGTCTTGGGGACCGCTTTCCTTCTTGGGGGCAGCGGAGCTTGGCAGCTCTTACCCCGCATGATGTGATTAGCCGGCCGTTTCGAGGTCTCACATAGGACGCAGTGAGGAGCGGCTTTGCATGTCTTGGCCTGGTGGTCGGGCTTACCACATCTGAAGCATAGCTTGCTTCGATCTGTGTCAGACGGGCAACGCTGAGAAGTATGCCCAATATCTAGGCAGCGGAAACAAGTCAATTGACGGGGCTCCTGAGCCCGTACTCGGGCCGAGCACCAACCTATGAGGAACCGACCAGCGTCCGTCAATGTTTTGGCAGCTGCAACGGGCAGCTTAACCAGTGCTGAGCTTAGGCCGTCAGGGCCAGTTCGTAACGATCTGACGGTTACGTCCTCGGTGTTACAACCGCACTTGATGACGACTGCAGCCTTCACTTCGTCGCTCATGACTGAGTCATCCAACTCCGATATGCGGATTTCCGCGCATTTTGTCGGGGTGGAGACTCTTACAGCATCGCTTGGGAGGACTTCTCGCAACTTTTCAGCGACTTCTCGCGCCTTGGTCTTATTTTCGGCGGCCGTTTTCTCGGTAGAGACCTGCAGAATACGTGCCCCGGTGGCTGCCTCTTTTATCCGGAACCCGCTAGCCGAGAGACCCAGTTCCTCCAGGTTCAGCTTCGTCTTTGCACTCCTAATTATGTCAGCATAGGAGAGACCTTTTTCTTGTGCTTCGGGGTTAATAGTTAGAACAACCGCCGCTGTGCGAGGCTCCCGTAGCCTGGGTTTCTTGGGAGCACCCTTCTTTTGGGCCTGTGATTGTGCAGAAGCAGGAGCAGGAGCTTTTGATGCCACAGGTTGAGTCTTCTTTTTAGGACGCCTCGCCACAGTAACCCACTCCTCGTTATTAGTTTGGGTTGCAGGAGGCGTCGGACCAGATAATTTAACGGGAGCAGCTGCCGGTTTTGGAGCTGGCACCTTCGCGGTCTTCTTCTTTTGGCCCTTTTTAGAAGCAGGAGCTGGCAGAGACACAGGTGCAGGCGACTCCGATAGGTGGGCCGTCTCTGTATCAGCAGCACGCAGTGCAGCAGCAGGCGTTCTGGATGTCGAGACCGCCCTGGCCTTATCAGCAGCCAAAGGAGGTCTTAAGGTCCTCGCCATCATGAGGCGGCTGTCACGCTCCAGGGCTTCCAGCCTAGAGTTGATCATACCGCCAATCGTGTCAACCATTCGGTGCGACCATTCCTCAAAAAGCGACGGGATATTCGCAGCGTTTGCCTGAAGTGCCTCGTGAGGAGGCACCGCGGTTGTGCGACCCTCGCGAAGCGCCTTGACTTCCTCGCGCAGTTCCGCCATTCCTTTTCGCAGATCCGCAACCTCGTCCTGCAACCGTTTCTTGTCCACCTTTAATTTGGCGGTCTCGGTTGACTCCGTGCACCGGAGAATTGCAAGCGTATTTTTGACTATGGAGTCCGCGGCATCGTGGAGGGCCTTCTGGAAAGTGCCCTTTAGGTTGCCTGATGTTTTGGCAACCTTCCGTATTAAGTCAGCATCCTTATTGATGACCTCGAAAATTTGCGAGGCTAAGGGGCTTTCGTCAGCGGACATCGCAGCGTCCGAATATTGAGAGTGGGCCGAACCCGAGCGAAGGCTTCGCCGATCAAGTTCCTCGGCCATGCTTTCTTCGGCCCGGAGCCGCAGCTCCTCCATCTTGGCCTCATTAAGGGCTTTTTGCGCTTTCGCTAGGCCTACATATTCACCCGTAGTGGGCGGGCGGCCTCTGCCGCGGCCGGCTGATTTCGGCTTAGTTG
Organism: Chilo suppressalis; assembly: GCA_902850365.2. NCBI lineage: Eukaryota > Metazoa > Arthropoda > Insecta > Lepidoptera > Crambidae > Chilo > Chilo suppressalis. The sequence continues at coordinate 28,527,040 of OU963903.1, read as the reverse complement.
GCATCTTGGGCGCGGTGACCGACTGATCGCTTAACTCGCTGTCGGAATCTGACCGAGCGGTTTTAGAAGCAGCCCTGGTCTCACGGGTGCGCTTGCGTCCGCTTACCGACTTTCCTGCTTTTCCAGCAGTTGATCCCAGCGTCTCAGTACTTGTCATCGAACAATCTGACATCGCTTCATCGACATTCACAGGATTCTCATCCTTCTTTCTCTCAACGCAAACTACGGGTGGTGCGTTAGCCTCAATGCTACCCACGGAGGGGTGATCACTATCAATGCGTCTTAAACTTATTCTAAGGTTTTGGGTTTGTTTTGTATTATTCGACATACTTATCCCACGAGCAGGAGGGAACTACAAAGTCCGCCCGGGTGGTGCCCTCTGCACCCGGGTAACTCTAATACACCTGGGGGGGCGAGCGGTACCCCAGGGTTGACCACTAGCTGGTGGCATTACCCAGCCACCACCATAAGGCGTCTGCCACCGTGGTGTCCCAGTGGCAGTTAACCCGCTGAACGGGAACTTGGGGGTTTTTTTACGTGGTATGCTCCACTCAGGGCCAGCCGGTAAAGGCAAGCCCCCCTGGTCCTGTGCATGTGCCGCTAGACATGGCAACGACTCACACACACAGGATTCCAGGTTGCCCGACGGTAGGCCAGAGCCCATCCCCAGCGGCCACAAACCGTGGTCACGGGGCCGCCGCGCGCGCAGACCTAACAGGACTGCCATCCCACGCCGCCGAAGCGGCCGCTGGGCCGACCAACAAAGGCAAGCCCCTTCCAAAAACCAGATTGGTTAAACCCTGGGTGTGGGGTTCGCCACATGGAGCGTCAGAACACTCCCGCGAACACTGTTCGCCATCCTACGAACCGAGGTTCCTCTGGGTAAGAACCCGACGTCAAATGAACAAAAAAGTTCCGCGAGCCTTGAAGGCAAGCCATCCGCCGACAGAAAGTCCACTGGCCCTAAGAAGGGCCCCCACAACTGAGGCGCGAGTGCGCCGTGGGCTGAATCGCCCCCACCGCGTGCAGTAGCTGTCCACGCCAGCCGAAGCCGGTACCCCCATATCTGGGGGTGTTCCCCTATCCGCAACCCGGGGGACGCGTCCGGTAGCGACACTGCACAGTCGCTCCCCTCTCCAAAAAGAGGGCGGAACCTAACCTAACCTTTTTTTTTTTTTTTTTTTTTTTAACGTCAGAAAATGCCTTACGCATACCACAGAGCCAGTGTAAGGGTTGACCCTGTGGTTATGTGGGACTCTCCCCCCCAGAGTGCAATCCAGATCGCTAATCGACCTGGACTGGAAGGGCCTACCCACTAAAAACTGACGGTTCACCACTTGACTATTAGTGATAGTCGCGGCCGGGGTAAATACTCAGCGCACACCATCGCGAGCCGCGGCTAATAGTCTGTCCCGTTGGGGACCCATCTGTGCGCAGAGGTGTCCGCGGTCAAGAAGACACCTCTCAGTCATCGGACGTCGCTTACAGGGGCCAGACCCCCACCTGGCCCCCAGCGTCCGTGACTAGGGCGGTTGAGCTTGAAGGCCATAAAGCCGCCTCCGCCTGCCTAATCTCCGCCTTCGAGTCGGGTCAGCGAGGGGATCCTCCTCCCGAATTCTTTCCGCCGCCTCCTTCCGCGTCATCACGTCCTCGCAGAAGTCGGCTACTGCCGTCCAGTTAGTCTCACTTTCGGCCATCTGTTTGATGACGGCCGGCAGGGAGAGGTCTCGCCCGATTGCTGCGACAAGGGCAGAGCGTTGTGTCGCCCAAGCCGAGCATTCCATCAGCGTGTGCTGCGCTGTATCTGCGCTGCTGTCGCAGTCATGGCAACGCGCACTCGGCTCACGCCTGGCAACCCTGTGCAGGTAGCTGCCGAAGCAGCCATGCCCCGACAGCACCTGGGTCATGCGGTAGGTGAGCGCGCCATGTCGTCTATTAAGCCATTCGTTTAGATTGGGCCGAATGCCATCAATCGTCCATTGCCCTGCAGCAGGGGCATCCATGCGAAGCCTCCATGCCCTTATTGTGGATAACTGGGCTCTATCCCTCCAGCGCCGGATCATTTCGGGTGGGGGACGGAGACCCTCGTTTCTAACTTGGGCGCTGCGTCTATAAATTTTCGCAAGCGCCAGGGCGTCTAAATCCCATGGAGGGACGCCCGACAAGGCAAGCGCGGCATCGCTGGATATTGTCCGGTAGCCGCGGATTACTCGTATGCAGACAGTACGCTGCGCTCGCCGCAAGACGGCGGCGTTACGCGGCGACAGCGTGTCAGCCCAAACTGGCGACCCGTAAAGGGCCATTGATCTTATTACCCCAGTGTACAGCCTCCTGCATGACACACTGGGGCCCCCTATGTTAGGTAAGAGTCTGCTGAGTGACGCCGCCGCCCCTACGAGTTTAGTGGACAAGGCGCCGAAAATGTTCCTCGAACCCCCACTTATGGTCAAGCACGAGTCCGAGGTACCGCATGTGCGGTGTTACATCGATGCGCACGTTGTTAACAGTGATGTGTGCGCCAGCCGGGGGTCTCTTACGGGGGCCCATGGAAGAGGAGGGCCTCCGTTTTGTTGAGAGCAACTTTGAGGCCTAGGCTCTCAATCCTGCCCACTACGATGGTGGTGCCGACAGTGGCCTAGTCGTGCCGCGTCCGTGTAGTCGTTGCCCTTTGCCAGCACTAGGGTGTCGTCTGCATAACAAACGACAGTTAAGCCCGCAGAAGGGCGCCCCTCAGCACCCAGTCGTAGCCTATGTTCCACAGGAGAGGGCCAAGGACCGACCCCTGTGGAACAGCCACGAGCCATGGCTCGGCGAATTAGGTTTCCGTCTTTATTTTGGCACATTACCAGTCTGTTGCGCAGGTAATGTGCCTACAATCTTGCGTAAGTACGAAGGCACCTTATGATATGCGAGTGCCTCGTCTATGCAGCAGTAGGGCAGGGTGTTAAAGGCGTTTGCGATATCCAATGATATCGCCATAACAACCCTGCCCCGCGATACGGCCTCGTCGGTGAAAGATTTTACCCGAAGAATCGCTTCGATGGTGGATCGATTCTGTCGGAACCCAAACTGACAATCAGAGAGGTTGGGACCTGTCTCATCAGGTGCTGAACGATGCGGGTGGATATGATCCGTTCTAGCAGTTTACCCGCCTCATCCAGCAAAACAATTGGCCGGTATGCAGACGGTGAAGTAGCCGGTTTTCCCGGCTTCTGCAAAAGTACCAGCCGGCCCTGTTTCCACACAGTTGGAAATTCTCCCGACGACAAACAGAGGTCGAAAATTTCCCTCAGGCGGTCTTTCAGAACGGAGAGGGACAGCGCCAAAACGCGGCCGTGCACTCCATCTGGACCTGGGCCGTGCATTTGGCCCGGAGTCTGCTTATAGCCCAGTCCCACTCTCCGTCTGTGATAGGGGGAGGGGGGTTGTCGTCGTCAGGGGCTAGGCCTCACTGGAGCCATTAGTGGCGCGATCTGCTCGGTTTGTGCAGGAAACAGGGCGACTATTGTCGAATCCAGCAATTGGGGGTCGAGAGACTCCACCACGGGGGGGCCCTGACTACACAGCTTGTCTCGCACTATGCGGTATGGGCGACCCCAGGGATCGGCATCGAGTTCCTCAAGCCACCTCTCTCGGGCAGCTTCCTTTGCTCTGAATATGGCCACCCTAAATTCGTGGCGTGCGTCTTTGTAGAGGGCATACAGTCGGGCCTCCTCTTGTTCGTCTCTACCAGTGCGCCGTCTGCGAAATCTGGTGTATGTACGACGACGGGTTATGCAGGCGCGTCGCATGACTGCCAGCTCCTGCGACCACCAATGAACCTCGCGCTTGGGCGGTCGACGCTGTGTGCGTGGCATGGAAGCGTCGCAGATCCGCACCATCGACTCGCCAAACTCACGAGCTAATTCGTCCGCCCCCGCAGATGTTGTTGCGTTCTGGGAGAACCAAGTCCTCCAGCAGGGCGGATTCCTCGACGAGCTCTTTGTTGAGCTTGGTCAAGGTCCATCGGGGGAACGGCTGTGCTGTGTTAGCCCCGGCTTGATTGCTATTAGCTCGTCTTATAGAGAACACCTCGAACGTAATGTAACGGTGGTCCGAGAGTGTTTCTGCTTCGACGTGGACCATCCAGTTGGTCACGTGCGTGGCAATGGCAGGGGTAGCGAATGTTACATCCACTATAGACCCCCCCTGCTGTCGCACACACGTGTTGACTGAACCACGATTGAGAATGATGAGACCAGAGATGGCCAAAAACTCTTCAACTGCGGAGCCTCGTGCATCCGTTCTGGGTGAACCCCAAGCAGAGGATTTCGCGTTAAGGTCACCCAGCACAACGACATTTTGTGACGCTGCTCGCTGTATTGCAGCATTGACACAGTCTAGGAAATTTTCAAATTCAGAGAGAACACGATTTGGGGAGAAGTAGGTTCCTACTAGCACGATCTCTCCCCATTTCGTGGCGACAAAACCATGGCCCCGCTCCAAGATGTTCAGGGGCGGGGACCCAGAAGACGGCACTCTGATTATGGACACCAAGTTGTCCAAATCAGAGGCGTAATTAATGTTGGGCGGAGTAAAATATGGCTCCGCGACGACTGCTAAATCTATCGACCACTCTGGCATGGTTTGCATCAGGAGATCCTGTGCACCGCGAGAGTGGTTGAGGTTGCCCTGTAGTAACTTGTATGGTCGTGCTAACATTGCGAGTCGGTAATCATCTCCTCGACGGCTGGCTGGGCCGGCTCACCTTGACTGGCGGTCTGGGTCTTGGGGACCGCTTTCCTTCTTGGGGGCAGCGGAGCTTGGCAGCTCTTACCCCGCATGATATGATTTGCCGGCCGCTTCGAGGTCTCACATAGGACGCAGTGAGGGGCGGCTTTGCATGACTTGGCTTGGTGGTCGGGCTTACCACATCTGAAGCATAACTTGCTTCGATCTGTGTCAGACGGGCAACGCTGAGAAGTATGCCCAATATCTAGGCAGCGGAAACAAGTCAATTGACGGGGCTCCTGAGCCCGTACTCGGGCCGAGCTCCAGCCTACAAGGAACCGACCAGCGTCCGTCAATAATTTGGCAGCTGCAACGGGCAACTTAACCAGAGCTGTACTTAGGCCGTCAGGGCCAGTTCGTAACGACCTGACGGTTACGTCCTCAGTGTTACAGGCACACTTGATGACGATTGCAGCCTTCACATCGTCGCTCACGACTGAGTCATCCAGCTCCGATATGCGGATTTCCGCGCATTTTGTCGGGGATGGAGACTCGCACAGCATCGCTCGGGAGGACTTCCCGCAGCTTTTCAGCGACTTCTCGCGCCTTAGTTTTATTTTCGGCGGCCGTTTTCTCGGTGGAGACCTGTAGAATACGCGCCCCGGTGGCTGCCTCCTTTATCCTGAACCCGTTGGCTGAGAGACCCAGTTCCTCCAGGTTCAGTTTTGTCTTTGCACTCCTAATTATTTCAGCGTAGGAGAGACCCTTCTTTTGAGCTTCGGGGTTAATTGTTAGAACCACCGCCGCTGTGCGAGGCTCCCGTAGCCTGGGTTTCTTGGGAGCACCCTTCTTTTGGGCCTGTGAGTGTGCACCAGAAGCAGGAGCAGGAGCTTTAGATGCCACAGGTTGAGACTTCTTTTTAGGACGCCTCGCCACAGTAACCCATTCCTCGTTATCAGGTTGGGTTGCAGGAAGCGTCGAACCAGACGGTTTAACGGGGGCAGCTGCCGGTTTTGGAGCTGGCACCTTCGCGGTCTTCTTCTTTTTGGCCTTTTTAGAGGCAGGAGCTGGCACAGACCCAGGCGCAGGCGGCTCCGGTAGATGGACCGTCTCTATTGCAGGCTTCGTTGCAGGCGTTCTCGATGACGAGACCACCCTGACATTATCAGCGGCCAAAGGAGGTCTTAAAGTCCTCGCCATCATGAGACGGCTGTCACGCTCCAGGGCCTCCAGCCTAGAGTTGATCATACCGCCAATCGTGTCAACCATTCGGTGCGACCATTCCTCAAAAAGCGACGGGATATTCGCAGCGTTTGCCTGAAGTGCCTCGTGAGGAGGCACCGCGGTTGTGCGACCCTCCCGAAGCGCCTTGACTTCCTCGCGCAGTTCCGCCATTCCTTTTCGCAGATCTGTAACCTCGTCCTGTAACCGTTTTCTTGTCCGCCTTTAATTTGGCGGTCTCGGTTGACTCAGTGCACCGGAGAATTGCCAGCGTGTTTTTGGACTATGGAATCCGCGGCATCGTGGAGGGCCTTCTGGAAAGTGCCCTTTAGGTTACCTGATGTTTTAGCAACCTTGCGTATTAAGTCAGCATCCTTATTGATGACCTCGAAAATTTGCGAGGCTAAGGGGCTTTCATCAGCGGACATCGCAGCGTCCGAATACTGAGAGTGGGCCGAACCTGAGCGCAGGCTTCGCCGATCTAACTGCTCAGCCATGCTTTCTTCGGCGTGGAGCCGCAGCTCTTCCTTCTTTGCCTCGTTGAGGGCTTTTTTCGCCTTGGCAAGTCCTACATATTCGCCCGTTGTGGGCGGGCGGCCTCTGCCGCGACCGGCTGATTTCAACTTCGTTGACAACTTGGGCGCGGTAACCGACTGGTCACTCAACTCGCTATCGGACTCTGACCGAGTGGTTTTAGCAGCAGCCCTAGTCTCATGGGTGCGCTTGCGTCCAGCTACCGCCTTTCCTACTATTCCAGCTGTTGATCCTAATGTCTCCGTGCTTGACATCGAACAATCCGACATCGCCTCGTCGACATTCTCGGGATCCCCATCCTTTCTTCTTTCAACGCGACCTGCGGGTGGCGCGTTAGCCTCGACAGTGCCCACGGAGGGGCGTTCGCTTCCACTTCGTCTAAAACTTAATCTATCTAATCTTACAATTGGGTTTGGGTTTTTAGTATCATTATTCATCCTTATCCCACGAGCAGGAGGGAACTAAAAAGTCCGCCCAGGTGGTGCCCTCTGCACCCGGGTAACTCTAATACACCTGGGGGGGCGAGCGGTACCCCAGGGTTGACCACTAGCTGGTGGCATTGCCCAGCCACCACCATAAGGCGTCTGCCACCGTGGTGTCCCAGTGGCAGTTAACCCGCTGAACGGGAACTGAGGGGTTTTTTACGTGGTATGCTCCACTCAGGGCCAGCCGGTAAAGGCAAGCCCCCCTGGTCCTGTGCATGTACCGCTAGACATGGCAACGACACACACACACAGGATTCCAGGTTGCCCGACGGTAGGCCAGAGCCCATCCCCAGCAGCCACAAACCGTGGCCATGGGGCCGCCGCGCACGCAGACCTTACAGGACTGCCATCCCACGCCGCCGAAGCGGCCGCTGGGCCGACCAACAAAGGCAAGCCCCTTCCAAAAACCAGATTGGTTAAACCTGGGTGTGGGTTCACCACATGGAGCGACAGAACACTCCCGCGAACACTGTCCGCCATCCTACGAACCGAAGTTCCTCTGGGTAAAAACCCGACGTCAAATGAACAAAAAGTTCCGCGAGCCTTGAAGGCAAGCCATCCTCCGACAGAAAGTCCACTGGCCCTAAGAAGGGCCCCCACAACTGAGGCGCGAGTGCGCCGTGGGCTGAATCGCCCCCACCGCGTGCAGTAGCTGTCCACGCCGGCCGAAGCCGGTACCCCCCATATCTGGGGGGCGTTCCCCTATCCGCAACCCGGGGGACGCGTCCGGTAGCGACACTGCACAGTCGCTTCCCTCTCCAAAGAGGGCGGAAACCTTTTTTTTTTTTTTTAACGTCAGAAAATGCCTTACGCATACCACAGGGCCAGTGGGGTTGACCCTGTGGTTATGTGGGACTCTCCCCCCCAGAGTGCAATCCAGATCGCTAATCGACCTGGACTGGAAGGGCCTACCCACTAAAAACTGACGCGGCTCCACTTGGCTATCAATAATGGTAGTGGTCAAGGAAGCTATTCGCACACCATCTTGACCACAGCCAATAGCCTGTCCATGTTTAGGACTCATCTTTTGTAGAGGTGGAGCCTCTCATACGAGGGATGTGCTTGCCGAGGACGAACGCCCACTCGCCCCCCAGCATCCCTGACTAGGGCGGTTGTTGTTGCAGCCCATAGAGCCGCCTCCGCCGGCCTAGCCTGCGCCTGCGGTTCGGGTCAGCGAGAGGATCTTCCTCCCTTGCCCTTTCCGCTACCTCTTTCCGTGCCATCACGTCCTCACAGAACGTCGTGACAGCGGTCCACGACACTTCATCTACGGCCATCTTCTGAATGACGGCCGACAAGGAGAGGTCGTTGCCGATTACGGCCACAAGGGCCGAGCGCTGTGTCGCCCATGCTGGGCAGGACAACAGCGTATGCTGCGCTGTGTCTAAAATACAGTCACACTCGTGACAACACGCATTCGATTCCCTACCGGCGACTCGATGAAGGTAGCTGCCGAAGCATCCATGCCCCGACAGCACCTGGGTCATCCGGTAGGACAAAGAGCCGTGCTTTCTGGACAACCACTCTGCCAAATTTGGCCGAATTCCATCAATGGTCCAGTGGCCAGCGGCGGGAACTTCCATCCGCCGCAGCCAATCTCGAACCGTTTTAGCCTGCGCTCTGTCTCTCCAGCGCCTTACCATATCTGGCGGGGGACGAACTCCTTCGTTTCGCAGTACGGAGCTGCGTCTGTATATATCGGCTAGGGCCCTGGCGTCGAGGTCCCATGGTGGGGTACCCGCCAAGGCGCATGCAGCATCGCAGGAAATTGTGCGATACCCGCGGATCGCTCTCACGCAAATAATACGCTGTGCCCTGCGGAGAAGAGCCGCATTACAAGGGGACAGCGTGTCAGCCCAAACGGGAGACCCATAGAGGGCCATAGATCTTATAACCCCAGTGTACAGTCGTCGACATGCAACACTGGGGCCTCCAAGGTTGGGAAGAAGCCTACTAAGTGCCGCCGCTGCCCCCGTGAGTTTGGTGGACAGACGGCGGAAATGTTCATTGAACCCCCACTTATGGTCGAGTAGGAGTCCAAGATATTTCATGGTTGGCGCTACCTTGATATGGACATTGTTAATCCTAAGGTGCGCGTCTGCAGGGGGCCTTTTGCGGGGACCATGAAAGAGCAGCGCTTCGGTCTTGTGAAGCGCTACTTTGAGTCCTAGGCTCTCAATACGCCCGATGACGATTGTCGCGCCAACATTGGCCAATCGGGCAGCCTCGGTGTAATTTTCACCTTTGGCGAGGAGCAGGGTGTCGTCTGCATAGCAGACGACATTAAGACCGCGAAGTAATGCGCCTCTCAACACCCAGTCATAGCCGATGTTCCACAAGAGTGGGCCGAGGACCGACCCCTGCGGAACACCGCAAGCCATGACCCGACATACGAGAACGCCGTCTCGATTCTGGCATATTATGAGCCTATTCCGCAAATAATGTGCGACAACTTGCCTTATATAGGAGGGCACCTTGTGGTACTGCAGCGCCTCATCAATGACACGGTAGGGCAGGGTGTTAAAAGCGTTGGCGATATCCAGCGACACCGCCATAACAACCCTGCCCATAGAAACTGCCTCGTCCGTAAAAGTCTTGACACGGAGAATCGCGTCCACAGTGGAGCGATTCTCCCTGAAGCCAAATTGGCAATCAGCCAAGTTTGGTCTTATCTGGTTAAGGTGCTTGACGATGCGGGTGGATATGACCCGCTCAAAGAGCTTACCCGCCTCGTCAAGCAAGACAATTGGCCGGTACGCAGAAGGCGCGTCAGCTGGTTTACCCGGCTTTTGTAAAAGAACTAGACGACCCCGTTTCCACACAGATGGAAATTGGCCTGACTGAAAACAACGGTCAAAAAGTCCCTTCAGTCGGTCTTCAAGGACGGAGAGCGAGAGTGCGAGAACGCGACCATGAACTCCGTCTGGACCTGGGGCCGTATTTTTGGCCCGAAGCTTACTGGTGACTATGTCCCACTCTCCGTCTGTGATAGGAGGAGGAGGACCGTTGTCATCTGGATTCTGCCTAGCAGGTGCCATTAATGGCGCAGTCTGTGCCACCTCTGCAGGAAACAGGGCAGCTATCACCGAGTCCAGGAGCTGGGGTTCCAGCGTTTCCGCCACTGGGGGGCCCTGGCAACAAAGTTTGTCCCGCATTACTCGATAGGGACGACCCCAGGGGTCCGCGTCAAGCTCCGCGAGCCAACTTTCTCGGGCTTCCTCTTTCGCCTGTTCAATGGCCACTCTAAAGGTATGGAGAGCTTCTTTATATGCGGCATGAAGCCGAGACTCCTCCGATTCGCTCCTGCCCGTTCGCCTACTTCGGTACCTTGTGTAGATACGGCGGCGAGTGATGCAAGTCTGTCTCATGGTGGCGAGGCTCTGTGACCACCAATGGACTTCACGTTTGGGTGGGCGACGCTGAGTACGCGGCATTGATGCGTCGCAGATCCTCGTCATTGACTCCCCAAACTTTTCAGCTTCTTCGTCTACCCCCGCAGATGTTGGTGCGTTTTGGGAAAGCCAGTCTTCCAAAAGGGCAGATTCCTCAACTAAGTCTTTATTCATCCTGGTGAGGGACCATCGAGGAAAGGGTTGGGTCAGGTTTGCCTGAGCCGAGCGGTTGTTTCCGGGTGTTGCGGAAGTAAACACCTCGAACGTTATGTACCTATGGTCCGAGAGTGTTTCGGCGTCCACGTGGACCATCCAGTTGTTCACGCGCGCGGCGATAGCAGGGGTAGCGAACGTTACGTCCACTATAGACCCCCCCTGCTGTCGCACGCACGTGTTGATGGAGCCACGGTTGAGAGATAAAAGGCCAGAAATGGCCAAAAACTCTTCTACAGTGGAGCCGCGCGCATCCGTGTTGGGTGAACCCCACGCAGAAGACTTCGCGTTTAGGTCCCCCAGCACAACGACATGTTGCGACGCTGCTCGTTGCATTGCAGCGTGTACACATCCGAGGAAGGTCTCAAATTCGGAGAGGATGCGATTTGGGGAGAAGTAAGTTCCGATTAGCACAATTTCTCCCCATTTCGCAGCGACGTAGCCATGACCCCGCTCCAAGATGTTCAGGGGCGGGGAGCTTGAGGATGACGATCTGATTATGGACACCAAGTTGTCCAAATCAGAGACATAATTAGGGTTGGGCGGAGTAAAGTATGGTTCCGCGACTACTGTTAGATCGATCGACCACTCTGGCATGGTTTGCATCAGGAGATCCTGCGCACCGCGAGAGTGGTTGAGATTGCCCTGTAGTATTTTGTAAGGGCGTGCTAACATTGTGGGTCTGTTATCATGTCTTCGACGGGTGGCCGGACTGGCTCATCTTGGCTGGCGGTCTGGGTCCCGGGGACCGCTTTTCTTCCTCTTGGGGGTATCGGAGCTTTGCAGCTCTGTCCCCTCATGATATGGTTGGCCGGCCTTTTGGTGTTTTCGCATAAAACACAGTGAGGTGCGGCCTTACATCCTGTGGCTTTGTGGTCGGGCTTGCCACACCTGAAGCAGAGCTTGCTTCGGTCGACTTCTGATGGACACCGTTGTATAGTATGCCCCACATCCAGGCAGCGGAAACAGATCATCTGCCGGGGCTCTTGTGCCTGCACTCGGGTCGAACTCCATCCAACAAGGAGTCGGCCTCCATCAACCAGAGTTTTGACGGTAGCCACAGGGCATTTCACTAGTACCGTACCTAGACCATCAGGACCAATCCGGATCTTGCCGATGGTTATGTCACCAGAGGAGCAACCACCCTTGTTTACGATGGCTGTCTTGATCTCTTCGTCAACGACCGAGTCGTCCAATCCCGATAGTCGAACTTCTGCTCGTTTGCAGGGAGTTGAAATCTTGACCTCCACTGGGAGGACGCCTCGCAACTTTTCGGCCACCTGGCTGGCCTTGGTTCGGTTCTCAGCAGCCGATTTCTCAGTGGAGACTTGCAAAATACGAGCCCCAGTGGCGGCCTCCCTGATTCTGAAGCCTGCTGCCGAGAGACCGAGTTCTTCCAGATTCAATTTGGATTTCGCACTTCTTATGATATCTGCGTAAGAGAGACCATCCTTCGCAGCTTCTGAATCAATGGTGAGTACCACCGCCGCTGAACGGGGTTCTCGAAGCTTCGCCTTTTTAGGTGCAGCCTTCTTCTGTGCGCCCGACTTAGCGCTGGGAGTAGGAGCCGCGGATGCAGCTGTTTGGGCCTTCTTTTTGGGGCGCTTTGCCACAGTGACCCATTCCTCACTATTGGGCTTGGGCGCGACTGGCACCTTGTCAGGGGTGGATTGAATAGGGCCAGCGGCAGCGGTAGTAGTCGGTGCTGTTGTAGCCTTTTTCTTTTTCTTGGCCTTCTTTCCACCCTTACCAGCTGGCGGAGCTGGAGGAGTAGGCATCTCCGGTGGAGGGACTTCAGAGTATGCGGCGGGAGCCGCAGACCTCGGTTGAGAGGATCTGGATACCGACCTGTCCTTTGGCCTGTCAGAGGCTAGTGGCGGTCTCAGAATCTTGGCCATCAATATGCGATTGTCGCGCTCTAGGACCTCAAGTCGAGAGTTGATCATGTTGCCAATTGTATCAACCATTCGACGCGACCATTCTTCAAATAGCGACGGCATGTTCGTCGCGCTTGACTGGAGGGGTGGCAATGCCGATGACTCGGAGGGAGGTATCACGGTTGTGTGGCCGTCCCTGAGTGCCTTAACTTCTGCGCGCAGCTCCTCTATTCCCTTGCGCAGTTCAACAACTTCGTCTTGCAGCCGTTTCTTATCCACCTTTAGTTTGGCGGTTTCGGTAGATTCGGTGCAACGAAGAATTGCCAACGTGTTCTGGACAATTGAGTCCGCGGCATCGTGAAGGGCCTTCTGAAATGTGCCCTTGAGGTTGCCCGAAGTTTTGGCAACCCTCCGAACTAAATCGGCGTCCTTATTAATAGCCTCAAAGATTTGAGAGGCTAAGGGGCCTTCATCTGCGGACATAGCAGCGTCCGAGTATTTTGAGTGGGCTGAACCTGAGCGCAGGCTTCGCCGATCAAGTTCCTCGGCCATGCTTTCCTCGGCCCGGAGCCGCAGCTCCTCCATCTTGGCCTCATTAAGGGCTTTCTGCGCTTTCGCTAGGCCTACATATTCGCCCGTTGTAGGCGGGCGGCCTCTGCCGCGACCTGCACACTTCGGCTTTAACTTGGGTGCTGAGACCGATTTGTCACTAAGCTCGCCTTCGGAATCTGATCGGGCGGTCGCACCAGCAGCCCTGGACTTCCGGGTGCGCTTGCGTCCAGCTACCGTTGTTCCGACTCCAGCAGCTTTGGCTGTACCAACTTGGGATCCTAGCGTTTCTGTACTGGATATCGAACAATCCGACATCGGTTCCATACCACTGCTAGGGTCTTCCTCTTTTTCTCGCTCAACGCGACCAGCAGGTGGTGCGTTAGCCTCAACGTTGCCCACGGAGGGGCGATTGCTTCCACTTCGTCTAAAACTTAATCTATCTAGTTTAACTATTGGGTTTGGGTTTTTATTATCAGTACTCATCCTTATCCCACGAGCATGAGGGAACTAAAATGTCCGCCCGGGTGGTGCCCTCTGCACCCGGGTAACTCTAATACACCTGGGGGGGCGAGCGGTACCCCAGGGTTGACCACTAGCTGGTGGCATTACCCAGCCACCACCTTAAGGCGTCTGCCACCGTGGTGTCCCAGTGGCAGTTAACCCGCTGAGCGGGAACTGAGGGGTTTTTTTACGTGGTATGCTCCACTCAGGGCCAGCCGGTAAAGGCAAGCCCCCCTGGTCCTGTGCGTGTGCCGCTAGACATGGCAACGACACACACACACAGGATTCCAGGTTGCCCGACGGTAGGCCAGAGCCCATCCCCAGCGGCCACAAACCGTGGCTACGGGGCCGCCGCGCACGCAGACCTTACAGGACTGCCATCCCACGCCGCCGAAGCGGCCGCTGGGCCGACCAACAAAGGCAAGCCCCTTCCAAAAACCAGATTGGTTAAACCTGGGTGTGGGTTCGCCACATGGAGCGACAGAACACTCCCGCGAACACTGTCCGCCATCCTACGAACCGAAGTTCCTCTGGGTAAAAACCCGACGTCAAATGAACAAAAAGTTCCGCGAGCCTTGAAGGCAAGCCATCCTCCGACAGAAAGTCCACTGGCCCTAAGAAGGGCCCCCACAACTGAGGCGCGAGTGCGCCGTGGGCTGAATCGCCCCCACCGCGTGCAGTAGCTGTCCACGCCGGCCGAAGCCGGTACCCCCCATATCTGGGAGGCGTTCCCCTATCCGCAACCCGGGGGACGCGTCCGGTAGCGACACTGCACTGTCGCTCCCCTCTCCAAAAAAGAGGGCGGAGCGGAAACCTTTTTTTTTTTTTTTTTTTTTTTTTTTTTTAACGTCAGAAAATGCCTTACGCATACCACAGAGCCAGTGTAAGGGGTTGACCTTGTGGTTATGTGGGACTCTCCCCCCCAGAGTGCAATCCAGATCGCTAATCGACCTGGACTAGAAGGGCCTACCCACTAAAAACTGACGGTTCACCACTTGACTATTAGTTATAGTCGCGGCCGGGGTAAATACTCAGCGCACACCATCGCGAGCCGCGGCTAATAGTCTGTCCCGTTGGGGACCCATCTGTGCGTAGAGGTGTCCGCGGTGAAGAAGACACCTCTCAGTCATCGGACGTCGCTTACAGGGGCCAGACCCCCACCTGGCCCCCAGCGTCCGTGACTAGGGCGGTTGAGCTTGCAGGCCATAAAGCCGCCTCCGCCTGCCTAATCTCCGCCTTCGAGTCGGGTCAGCGAGGGGATCCTCCTCCCGAATTCTTTCCGCCGCCTCCTTCCGCGTCATCACGTCCTCGCAGAAGTCGGCTACTGCCGTCCATTTCGTCTCACTATCAGTCATCTGTTTGATGACGGCCGACAGGGAGAGGTCTCGCCCGATTGCTGCGACAAGGGCAGAGCGTTGTGTCGCCCAAGCCGAGCATTCCGTCAGCGTGTGCAGCGCTGTATCTGCGCTGCTGTCGCAGTCATGGCAACGCGCACTCAACTCACGCCTGGCGACCCTGTGCAGGTAGCTGCCGAAGCAGCCATGCCCCGACAGCACCTGGGTCATGCGGTAGGTGAGCGCGCCATGTCGTCTATTAAGCCATTCGTTTAGATTGGGCCGAATGCCATCAATCGTCCATTGCCCTGCAGCAGGGGCATCCATGCGAAGCCTCCATGCCCTTATTGTGGATAACTGGGCTCTATCCCTCCAGCGCCGGATCATTTCGGGTGGGGGACGGAGACCCTCGTTTCTAACTTGGGCGCTGCGTCTATAAATTTTCGCGAGCGCCAGGGCGTCTAAATCCCATGGAGGGACGCCCGACAAGGCAAGCGCGGCATCGCTGGATATTGTCCGGTAGCCGCGGATTACTCGTATGCAGACAGTACGCTGCGCTCGCCGCAAGACGGCGGCGTTACGCGGCGACAGCGTGTCAGCCCAAACTGGCGACCCGTAAAGGGCCATTGATCTTATTACCCCAGTGTACAGCCTCCTGCATGACACACTGGGGCCCCCTATGTTAGGTAAAAGTCTGCTTAGTGACGCCGCCGCCCCTACGAGTTTGGTGGACAAGCGCCGAAAATGTTCCTCGAACCCCCACTTATGGTCAAGCACGAGTCCGAGGTACCGCATGTGCGGTGTTACATCGATGCGCACGTTGTTAACAGTGATGTGTGCGCCAGCCGGGGGTCTCTTACGGGGCCCATGGAAGAGGAGGGCCTCCGTTTTTTTGAGAGCAACTTTGAGGCCTAGGCTCTCAATCCTGCCCACTACAATGGTGGTGCCGACAGTGGCTAGTCGTGCCGCGTCCGTGTAGTCGTTGCCTTTTGCCAGCACTAGGGTGTCGTCTGCATAACAAACGACAGTTAAGCCCGGCAGAAGGGCGCCCCTCAGCACCCAGTCGTAGCCTATGTTCCACAGGAGAGGGCCAAGGACCGACCCCTGTGGAACACCACGAGCCATGGCTCGGCGAATTAGGTTTCCGTCTTTATTTTGGCACATTACCAGTCTGTTGCGCAGGTAATGTGCCACAATCTTGCGTAAATACGAAGGCACCTTATGATATGCGAGTGCCTCGTCTATGCAGCAGTAGGGCAGGGTGTTGAAGGCGTTTGCGATATCCAATGATATCGCCATAACAACCCTGCCCCGCGATACGGCCTCGTCGGTGAAAGATTTTACCCGAAGAATCGCGTCGATGGTGGATCGATTCTGTCGGAACCCAAACTGACAATCAGAGAGGTTGGGACCTGTCTCATCTAGGTGCTGAACGATGCGGGTGGATATGATCCGTTCTAGCAGTTTACCCGCCTCATCCAGCAAAACAATTGGCCGGTATGCAGAAGGTGAAGTAGCCGGTTTTCCCGGCTTCTGCAAAAGTACCAGCCGGCCCTGTTTCCACACAGTTGGAAATTCTCCCGACGACAAACAGAGGTCGAAAATTTCCCTCAGGCGGTCTTTCAGAACGGAGAGGGACAGCGCCAAAACGCGGCCGTGCACTCCATCTGGACCTGGGGCCGTGCATTTGGCCCGGAGTCTGCTTATAGCCCAGTCCCACTCTCCGTCTGTGATAGGGGGAGGGGGGTTGTCGTCGTCAGGGCTAGGCCTCACTGGAGCCATTAGTGGCGCGATCTGCTCGGTTTGTGCAGGAAACAGGGCGACTATTGTCGAATCCAGCAATTGGGGGTCGAGAGAATCCACCACGGGGGGGCCCTGACTACACAGCTTGTCTCGCACTATGCGGTATGGGCGACCCCAGGGATCGGCATCGAGTTCCTCAAGCCACCTCTCTCGGGCAGCTTCCTTTGCTCTGAATATGGCCACCCTAAATTCGTGGCGTGCGTCTTTGTAGAGGGCATACAGTCGGGCCTCCTCTTGTTCGTCTCTACCAGAGCGCCGTCTGCGAAATCTGGTGTATGTACGACGACGGGTTATGCAGGCGCGTCGCATGACTGCCAGCTCCTGCGACCACCAATGAACCTCGCGCTTGGGCGGTCGACGCTGTGTGCGTGGCATGGAAGCGTCGCAGATTCGCACCATCGACTCGCCAAACTCACGAGCTAATTCGTCCGCCCCCGCAGATGTTGTTGCGTTCTGGGAGAACCAATCCTCCAGCAGGGCGGATTCCTCGACGAGCTCTTTGTTGAGCTTGGTCAAGGTCCATCGGGGGAACGGCTGTGCTGTGTTAGCCCCGGCTTGATTGCTATTAGCTCGTCTTATAGAGAACACCTCGAACGTAATGTAGCGGTGGTCCGAGAGTGTTTCTGCTTCGACGTGGACCATCCAGTTGGTCACGTGCGTGGCAATGGCAGGGGTAGCGAATGTTACATCCACTATAGACCCCCCCTGCTGTCGCACACACGTGTTGACAGAACCACGATTGAGAATGATGAGGCCAGAGATCGCCAAAAACTCTTCAACTGCGGAGCCTCGTGCATCCGTTCTGGGTGAACCCCACGCAGAGGATTTCGCGTTAAGGTCACCTAGCACAACGACATTTTGTGACGCTGCTCGCTGTATTGCAGCATTGACACAGTCTAAGAAATTTTCAAATTCAGAGAGAACACGATTTGGGGAGAAGTAGGTTCCTACTAGCACAATCTCTCCCCATTTCGTGGCGACAAAACCATGGCCCCGCTCCAAGATGTTCAGGGGCGGGGACCCAGAAGACGGCACTCTGATTATGGACACCAAGTTGTCCAAATCAGAGGCGTAATTAATGTTGGGCGGAGTAAAATATGGCTCCGCGACGACTGCTAAATCTATCGACCACTCTGGCATGGTTTGCATCAGGAGATCCTGTGCACCGCGAGAGTGGTTGAGGTTGCCCTGTAGTAACTTGTATGGTCGTACTAACATTGCGAGTCGGTAATCATCTCCTCGACGGCTGGCTGGGCCGGCTCACCTTGACTGGCGGTCTGGGTCTTGGGGACCGCTTTCCTTCTTGGGGGCAGCGGAGCTTGGCAGCTCTTACCCCGCATGATATGATTTGCCGGCCGCTTCGAGGTCTCACATAGGACGCAGTGAGGGGCGGCTTTGCATGACTTGGCTTGGTGGTCGGGCTTACCACATCTGAAGCATAACTTGCTTCGATCTGTGTCAGACGGGCAACGCTGAGAAGTATGCCCAATATCTAGGCAGCGGAAACAAGTCAATTGACGGGGCTCCTGAGCCCGTACTCGGGCCGAGCTCCAGCCTACAAGGAACCGACCAGCGTCCGTCAATAATTTGGCAGCTGCAACGGGCAACTTAACCAGAGCTGTACTTAGGCCGTCAGGGCCAGTTCGTAACGACCTGACGGTTACGTCCTCAGTGTTACAGGCACACTTGATGACGATTGCAGCCTTCACATCGTCGCTCACGACTGAGTCATCCAGCTCCGATATGCGGATTTCCGCGCATTTTGTCGGGGTGGAGACTCGCACAGCATCGCTCGGGAGGACTTCCCGCAGCTTTTCAGCGACTTCTCGCGCCTTAGTTTTATTTTCGGCGGCCGTTTTCTCGGTGGAGACCTGTAGAATACGCGCCCCGGTGGCTGCCTCCTTTATCCTGAACCCGTTGGCTGAGAGACCCAGTTCCTCCAGGTTCAGTTTTGTCTTTGCACTCCTAATTATTTCAGCGTAGGAGAGACCCTTCTCTTGAGCTTCGGGGTTAATTGTTAGAACCACCGCCGCTGTGCGAGGCTCCCGTAGCCTGGGTTTCTTGGGAGCACCCTTCTTTTGGGCCTGTGAGTGTGCACCAGAAGCAGGAGCAGGAGCTTTAGATGCCACAGGTTGAGACTTCTTTTTAGGACGCCTCGCCACAGTAACCCATTCCTCGTTATCAGGTTGGGTTGCAGGAAGCGTCGAACCAGACGGTTTAACGGGGGCAGCTGCCGGTTTTGGAGCTGGCACCTTCGCGGTCTTCTTCTTTTTGGCCTTTTTAGAGGCAGGAGCTGGCACAGACCCAGGCGCAGGCGGCTCCGGTAGATGGACCGTCTCTATTGCAGGCGCCGTTGCAGGCGTTCTCGATGACGAGACCACCCTGACATTATCAGCGGCCAAAGGAGGTCTTAAAGTCCTCGCCATCATGAGACGGCTGTCACGCTCCAGGGCCTCCAGCCTAGAGTTGATCATACCGCCAATCGTGTCAACCATTCGGTGCGACCATTCCTCAAAAAGCGACGGGATATTCGCAGCGTTTGCCTGAAGTGCCTCGTGAGGAGGCACCGCGGTTGTGCGACCCTCCCGAAGCGCCTTGACTTCCTCGCGCAGTTCCGCCATTCCTTTTCGCAGATCTGCAACCTCGTCCTGTAACCGTTTCTTGTCCGCCTTTAATTTGGCGGTCTCGGTTGACTCAGTGCACCGAAGAATTGCCAGCGTGTTTTGGACTATGGAATCCGCGGCATCGTGGAGGGCCTTCTGGAAAGTGCCCTTTAGGTTGCCTGATGTTTTAGCAACCTTGCGTATTAAGTCAGCATCCTTATTGATGACCTCGAAAATTTGCGAGGCTAAGGGGCTTTCATCAGCGGACATCGCAGCGTCCGAATACTGGGAGTGGGCCGAACCTGAGCGCAGGCTTCGCCGATCTAACTGCTCAGCCATGCTTTCTTCAGCGTGGAGCCGCAGCTCTTCCTTCTTTGCCTCGTTGAGGGCTTTTTTCGCCTTGGCAAGTCCTACATATTCGCCCGTTGTGGGCGGGCGGCCTCTGCCGCGACCGGCGGATTTCAGCTTCGTTGACAACTTGGGCGCGGTAACCGACTGGTCACTCAACTCGCTATCGGACTCTGACCGAGTGGTTTTAGCAGCAGCCCTAGTCTCACGGGTGCGCTTGCGTCCAGCTACCGGCTTTCCTGCTATTCCAGCTGTTGATCCTAATGTCTCCGTGCTTGACATCGAACAATCCGACATCGCCTCGTCGACATTCTCCTGATCCTCATCCTTTCTTCTTTCAACGCGACCTGCGGTTGGCGCGTTAGCCTCGACAGTGCCCACGGAGGGGCGTTCGCTTCCACTTCGTCTAAAACTTAATCTATCTAATCTTACAATTGGGTTTGGGTTTTTAGTATCATTATTCATCCTTATCCCACGAGCAGGAGGGAACTAAAAAGTCCGCCCGGGTGGTGCCCTCTGCACCCGGGTAACTCTAATACACCTGGGGGGGCGAGCGGTACCCCAGGGTTGACCACTAGCTGGTGGCATTACCCAGCCACCACCATAAGGCGTCTGCCACCGTGGTGTCCCAGTGGCAGTTAACCCGCTGAACGGGAACTGAGGGTTTTTTTTTTACGTGGTATGCTCCACTCAGGGCCAGCCGGTAAAGGCAAGCCCCCCTGGTCCTGTGCATGTGCCGCTAGACATGGCAACGACACACACACACAGGATTCCAGGTTGCCCGACGGTAGGCCAGAGCCCATCCCCAGCGGCCACAAACCGTGGCCACGGGGCCGCCGCGCGCGCAGACCTAACAGGACTGCCATCCCACGCCGCCGAAGCGGCCGCTGGGCCGACCAACAAAGGCAAGCCCCTCCCAAAATCCAGGTTGGTAAAACCCGGGCGTGGGGTTACCACGTGGAGCGTCAGAACACTCCCGCGAACCATCCTACGAACCGAGGTTCCTCTGGGCAAGAACCCGACGTCAAATGAACAAAAAAGTTCCGCGAGCCTTGAAGGCAAGCCATCCGCCGACAGAAAGTCCACTGGCCCTAAGAAGGGCCCCCACAACAGAGGCGCGAGTGCGCCGTGGGCTGAATCGCCCCCACCGCGTGCAGTAGCTGTCCACGCCGGCCGAAGCCGGTACCCCCCATATCTGGGGGGCGTTCCCCTATCCGCAACCCGGGGGACGCGTCCGGTAGCGACACTGCACTATCGCTCCCCTCTCCAAAAAGAGGGCGGAGGCGGAGCGGAAACCTAACCTAACCTAACCTTTTTTTTTTTTTTTTTTTTTTTTTTTTTTTTTTTTTTTTTTTTTAGCCAGGGGAAATGCCTTCGCATACCACCCTATCACGGGGAGACAGGGGGGTTATGTGGGACTTGAACCCACTAAAACCACCTGGGTGTCCCTCCTCCGCTGTGCGACGTTCTCCGGGATCATTACAATACTTCTACCGGAGAGCCGCCGCCGGATGTCCTAGCGGACCAGCCTCTCTTAGGAGAATCCAACCTCCTCCACTAGTGGGGCGCGCCGGAACACGGACGCGCTTCTCCACCACAGGGGCTCCTAGTGGACGACAGAACTTCCCCGTTACTGCCGCCCAGCCCCAACAGTATCATTGGCTTCGGGTAATCCGCCCTCAGCCCGACTCGCTACCTCCTGGCTATCACACGGTACAGCCGTATCCATTGCCTCGCCCGTAGCTTGTGTGCTTTGGGTGGGCAGACTGCTCTTTGCCCTACCGCCTCCCTTCTTTTTGGGCTTTCTTGCTTCGGGGGCTTGGCATCCTTTGCCCCCCATCACATGATCCGCTTTTTTGCCGTCCGCCGCACATGTAACACAATGCGGCGGGTTCGTGCACTGACCTGCTTTGTGACCAGAGTTACCACATCGGTAGCAGAGGTCACTCCTATCCTGCTCATTTTCACACTGCACTCGAATATGCCCGATCTCGAGGCAACGGAAGCACCGCATAGGTCTAGACGGCAGAAGTTTGACCACTGTCGACACCCACCCTACCTTTAATTTACCCCGTTCCATGATTTTCTGGGCCGCAGAAATCGGGCACTTGACTGTTACTATGCCCGGCCCATTACTTTTTCTCCATATTTCCCCGCACTTTACCTCCCCCGCCTGGCAGTTACCCGCTATGGCAACAGCTGCTTGCACTTCAAGTGTCGACGCCGTGTCGTCCAGGCCAGTAACACGCAGTTCTGCGACTTTGACTGGCCTGGAAATTTCAACCCATGAAGGATCCAGCAACTCCTTAAGTTTTTCTGCCATTTTGTTGGCATTTCCGCCGCTTTCAACCCCTGGGAGTTCTAGTAACCGGGCACCAGTGGCCGCCACTTTGACCGGCAGGCCGTTTGGACAGCCAAACTCTTCGGGCTTAATTTTCCCCTTGGCGGCCGAAAGCACCTGGGCATAGGTGACGCCCTGTTCGGCAGCATCGGGCCGCAACTTAATCATGACCGCAGCCGAGCGTGGTGGCCGTAGCTTGGGTCGCTTCCTCTGTTTAGCCTCCGAGGACTTCGCAGCCGCGGTTCTGTCCGGAGCGGTCGACGGGGCTATCGTTTTTTTCTTTTTAGAACCCCGCTTTTTGACCGTTACCCACTCACCTGTATTAACAGGGGTAGGTGGTGCAGGGTTCATCACATCCATGTTGGGAGTACCAGAAGTGGTGGCACTTTTCTTTCCTTTCTTCCTCTTCTTTTGCCCCTCAGAAGTTACAGGGGCAGGGCCTGGCACAGCATATGTTGGTGCTGTGTGTGTCTCTCTCGTTAAAGGAAACGTCGGTGTCTTCGCTTGCACTTCCGGAACGGCTTCTCGCGACACAGCACGATCAGATGTGTTTGGCACCGGACGCCGACGTAGCTCAGGCAACAAGCTTTCCTCCAATCTTTTAAATCTGTCACTCATGATGGAGAGTATGCGCTCCGACTCTTTAGAGGACAATCCCTCAGTACATCTTCGACAAGGGGCGGAGGTATTGTTATTTTTAAGAGCGGCCACTTCCCGCTTCAGAAGCTCCATTTCCACCCGCATATCCCCGTTTTCCTTCCGCACTCGGAGGTAGGCAGTCTGGATCTTGGCAAAATCAGATTCCAGTGCCCTATATCTTTCCCCGAGTTTAGTAAGCTCCTCATTCCCCGTCCGGTTAGGTACTTCAACTAGAGCCTCCTTAATTTGGGCCGCAGCATCCTTTAGAGTACGCACGAACGTCCCCTTAAGGTTCCCGGACTTGACAGCCACCTCTTTTATTATGTCTGCCGTAAGCCTCTTGCAGACATCTAAGATCGGCATACTTTTCCAATCGGCCGTTCTGACTGCCGGACTAGTGTCCCTCGACAAAACTACTTCCGCCTCGGCTTGTCCCGCAAATTCCTGCCGTTTGGCAAAGTCCGCTTGGGCCTTGGCTTTAGTCCCGACAATATATTCGCCGGTGTTCGGCAGTTGGCCCCTGCCCTTCTTTTTTTCCTCTGCTCCAGAGCTCTTATCGCCCGACATCTTAGGCCCTTTAGAGCGTGTGCGCTTTCTTCCACATGTTTGAGAGGGTTCAATATATACGGAATCCTCATCGGAGTCAGACATCCAGTCCGAGAAGCGCGATGACGTACTCCTACTCCTACTTCTTTCGGACGACGGCGCCGCTGGAATTGGCGTGCGTGTCAGTCGTACAACTGGCTGTTTTCCCCTTTCCTCTGGTCGCTTAAAGCGAGCCTCCTTTTCCCTTTCGTCGGCGGCGGCAGATGTTGATGCCACCTGAGACTGCTTTGAAGCAGTCGTTTTATTCCCCTCCTTCTCTTCGGACTTCCCGTCCCTCCCAGCAAAAAGATTTTTAAAATTTAGAGTCTCCATATCTTATCCCACGAGTATGGCGGATCTACAATGTCCACCCAGGCGGTGCCCCCTGCACCTGGGTAACCCTAATACACTCAGAGGTCGGGCGGTATCTGAGGTTGGCGCTAATGGGCTGATGCACTCCACCAGCCACCCGCAAATGCGGGCGCCCCGACATCACGTGTCCCAATGCCAGGACTTTGAGGATTTTTTATTGAGGTTCTTCTTCCTCGCAGGAGACACGGTGAAGTGCCTCCCCCCGGCCCCACTCAATGTGGGGTAACGGTTTGGCCGACGGTGGCCGAAGCCTATCCGCTGTCCGGTGTAAGCGAACCAGCGGACCCGTCGCCCGCGTCGATCCGCACCGCCGCTACCCAGAAACGTCTGGGACGCCGACACGGAACCTGAGACACTCGCCTCTCTAACCCGCGCGAGTGCGCAATGGGCTGAATCACCCCCACCTCGTGCAGTTGCTGTCCGCGCCGGCCGAAGCCGGTACCCCCCATATCTGGAAGGCGTGCCCCTATCCACAACCCGGGGGACGCGTCCGGTAGCGACACTGCACAGTCGCTTCCCTCTCCAACGAGAGGGCGGAACCTAACCTAACCTAACCTTTTTTTTTTTTTTTTTTTTTTTTTTTTTTGGCAGGGGTAAAAATGCCTTTACGCATACCCTACGCCATTGGGGGTGACGCCTACCCACTAAAACTTCCCCCCGTGCTCCGCCTCTCACTACGACAGGGTAGGGCAACAGTTTCCCTTTTCCCTTTCCCCTGTGCAGCGTCTGTCCATCTTTGGACTCTTCCCCGCACAATAAGTGCATATGGCGTCTCACGACGTTCACTGAGCACAAGTGAACGTCGTCCTGCTCAGTAGCTTAAGGTTGACGAGCGGACTCCCCCAAGTCGGCCCGTCAACAGCCCGGTGGTCTTGGTCTTACGGGGCCAGCGCGCTCGCAAAAGCGCGTCGCCACCTGCCCTGGTCTTACGGGGCCAGCGCGCTCACAAAAGCGCGGCGCCGCCTGCCGGTCCTCTTTCTTCTGAGCGCATCAGCCGACGGGTCCTCTTCTCGGGACCTCTCGTCGGCTTCCTTCCTGCTCAACACCGCTTCACAGAAGGTGTAAAGGGCCCTCTGTGCACTTTCGCTGTCAACTAGTGCTTTGACTACGGTGGGCAGCGACAAGTCCATACCAATTACCGCCGTCAGAACGGCTCTTTCACTCGCCCATGTCGGGCACGTCATTAGTGTGTGTGCAGCGGAGTCCTCTGCAGCGCCGCACTGGTGGCACACTGGGGTCCGCTCACGTCTCGCGACTGTGTGCAGATACTTGCCGAAACATCCGTGTCCGGTTAGCATCTGCACCATGCGATAAGAGAGCGAGCCCCCCCGCCCTTCAAGCCAGTGAGATAGAACTGGACGGAACGCAGAGATTGTACGGTGTCCCGCTCTTGGTCTTTCCAGCCTTCTTGACCATTCATCGGTTCCTGTCTCCTGGGCGTCAGTCCGCCATCGCTCAATAACCTCTGGAAGAGGAACGCAGCCTGTGCTTTGCTTGGCCTCTGCAGTCAGTTCGTATACCCTGGTCAAAACCTCTGCATCTATGTCCCAGGGTAGCGATCTGGCCAGCAAACATGCCACTTCCCCCGATACGGTGCGGTATGCTCTCGCTACTCTTAGTGTTGTAACCCTCTGTGCCTGCAGTACTTGATTTCTGCTACGAGACGTTAGGGCTCGTGACCAAACAGGTGCCCCATAGAGGGCCGCCGAACGAACCGCGTTTACAAAAAGGCGGCGACAAACTGTGCTTGCTCCCCCCAAGTTCGGCATAAGTCTACATAGAGCCAGGGATACTCTTCTGAGCTTGGGAACCAGCTGTTCAAAATGGCTTTTGAACGTCCATCTACCATCTAAGACCAATCCTAGATATTTAAGGGTCTTTCCAACCGGTATGTCAACTTCCCCCACTCGGATTTTATAATTGGCAGGTGGAGATTTGCGGGGCCCGTGAAAACAAATGGCTTCCGATTTCTCCATTGCAACTCTCAAGCCCAGTCGTCTAATACGGTCCACCACTTGGGATACCCCAGCCACGGCGAGGGTCGCAGCCGACTGTAAATTGTCTCCTCTAGCCGTGACTAGGGTATCATCCGCATAACAAAACACGTTGACCCCTCTTAGATTCGAACCTCGGATGGCCCAGTCATAACCTATGTTCCACAGTAGCGGTCCTAAGACCGAACCCTGTGGAACACCGGCAGACACCACTCTTTCACCCCGTCCAGTCGCCATAGGGAAGACAACTTTGCGGCCTGACAAGTAGGACATGATTATTTGCCGCAGATACAATGGAAAACCGAACCATGCCATCGCCTCCTCTATACAACAGTGCGGCAAGGAGTTGAAAGCGTTGGCGATGTCCAAAGACACCGCCAGTACCACTCCCCCGTTCGCTGTCACCTCCTCTGTCAAAGTTCTTACTTTGGAGATGGCGTCTATAGTTGACCGCCCCTGTCTGAAACCATACTGGTTTTCGCTAACATTCGGCCCGATTTCCTCCAAATGTTGAAGGAGGCGGCCAGCTATTACTCGCTCGAATAATTTCCCTGCCTCATTTAGGAGAACAATCGGCCGGTACGCAGATGGTGAGTCCACCGGCCGGCCTTCCTTCTTCAACAGCACAAGTTTCCCAGTTTTCCATGTCTGTGGGAAACATCTCTCCCGCAAGCAAGACGTTAGTAGCTTGCGGAAACGGTACTCCAGTCCGTTTTTTAAAACTATCACTAGGGCACACCCAGGAACGCCGTCTGGTCCAGGGGCCTTGTTCTTAGATTGGAGCCTCAAAATAGCAGAACCCAGCTCTCCCTCCGTTACCTCCGGGACTTCCTCAGTTCTTGCGTCTGCAGTCGGTCTTTGTATGCCAAGCGGAGGTCGTTGGTCACCTCTAGGGGGAAAGAGTGCCTCTATCACTCTTTGCAGCACCTCCTCGTCCATTTTGGATGTAAGAGGTGGGGCCCAGGGACGAAGCTTGCTCATAACGAGCTTGTACGGCCTGCCCCATGGGTCTTGTGCAAGGGAGTCGAGGAGCTCCTTCCAAGCTCTTTCTTTTGCATCAGCAATGGCAGCTCTCAGCGCCTTTTTGGCGTCTTGGTAAGCGGTGTAGAGGAGGTTTTCTTCCACTTCACCTCGCCGTCTACCTCTCCTGCGGGATCTGGTGTATTGGCGTCTGGCAGCTACGCAAGTCTCCCGTAGGTCAGCGAGCTCAGCAGACCACCAATACACTTGTCGCAGAGGGGGCAGTGCCCTGACTCTAGGCATTGCCACGTCACAGGCGCGAGTGAGTGCAGCGCTAAACCATTCAGCCTCGCTTTCAGTTCCCGGATTTTCTGGGATTGGTGACCAACCTTCAACCAGCGAAGCCTCGATTAAAGCGTCCCTGTCCATTCTTTTAATTGCCCACCTGGGCCCAATCTCCACATTTGAACGACTAACTGAATCTGATCTTTGTGTTGGGGAGGACGCTTCGAACCGAATGTAACGATGGTCCGAAAGCGTTTCCTCCCCCACCAGGACCCTCCAATTGGATATGCGTTGTGCCAGGTTGGGGCTTGTAAACGTAATGTCCACTATGGACCCGCCATTTGCACGAACGCATGTTTCTACACTACCGGAATTTAGAGTGACCAAACCGTGTGCCACCAACCACTCTTCGACAAGAACGCCTCGGGCATCCGACGATGGACATCCCCATTCTGTCGACTTTGCATTCAGGTCACCAGCTAAAATAACTTCGTGTGGCCTACACCAACCAATGACCGAATCAAGCTGCGCCAAGAAACTCTCGAATTCATTTAGGGGTTTATTTGGAGAGAAATAAACTCCTATGACTACTGTGTCACCGTATAGGGCAGCTACGAACCCGTGACCCTTCAACGAATCTCTAACAAAAGAGGTCGTGTCGAGTCTTTGATTCACCACAACCGCGACCAAGCCGTCAATGTCTCCCATCCAGTCGTCCCTGGTGGGAACCATGTATGGTTCGGCTACAACCATCACGTTAATCAACCACTGCGCCGATGACTGAATGAGCAGATCTTGAGCTCCAGCGCAGTGATTGATGTTGGCCTGTAGAAACTTAATAGTACTAGGCATTTTGGGCAATTTCCATCGGTTCTCCTTCTTCTACCCCGTTCGGTGGGTTGGGAGGCTGTTGCGCAGCAGTTCTGCGTGGCGCAGCCTGTCCTCTTCTCATTTTGCGCTTGGGGGCCGAACATCTGTTGCTCCCCAGCCTATGATCGGCCTTTCTACCGGCCTCCTCACATAAGGTACAGTGAAAGTCTTTGTCGCATTCCACCGCTCGATGGCCCGACTGACCACACCTGTAACACAACTGGCTGCGATCTACACAAGCCGAGCATCTTTCCTTGACATGGCCAGTCTCCAAACATTTAAAGCACCGCATATCTCGCGGTGGTAGCAACTTAACCCTGGTAGAGGACCATCCCACTCGCAGCCGGCCTTCAATTACCTTCTTCGCTGCTGCCACCGGACAACTCGCCCACACTGCACCCGTGCCATAATTGGTCTGCTTAATTGTGCCGACCTTGACCTGATCGACCGGACAGCCCCCCAAATTGGCAATGGCCTTGGCGACTTCTTCTGCCGTGACCGAGTCCTCCAGACTACTGATCATCAACTCCGAGCACTTGAACGGCCTGGACACTCTGAGTAACTCGTCACTAAATATCTCCTTTATTTTGCCAGCTAGGAGATCAGCCTTCTCATTATTTCCTTCCGCGTGTACCTCGATGATAGAGGCCCCGGTGATGGCTCTGCGGAATGTTGTAAATTCTATCCCCAGACTGGCCGGATCGATTTTGGCCTTCGCCTCTCTAAGCACCGAGCTATAAGTGACACCTTTCTCCACTGCACCTGGCTGAAGCGTCAGAACGACAGCTGCGGTGCGCGGAGGTCTGGCTCTACTTTTAGTTTGAGGCTGTTTGGTCTTTTGTGTTTGAGTGGGCCTCTGTTCACTCGCGGGATTTTTCTTCTTCACCCCCTTTCCGCCCCTCTTAACCACAGTCGTCCATTCTCCTTCGACGGTTGCGGGAGTAGACGTAGATGGTAGGGGTTGTCTCGGCTGCGAGATAGAGCTGTCCCGCGCTTCCCTATCTTTGCGATTGGGGTTACGCCTGGTGTTAGGTGGAATCTGCTTCTCTTGCCGCTTCACCTCTTGACTGTCCTGAGGTGGAGCGGGCATAACCTTCTTGCCCTTTACTTTAGCCTTCACAGGGGGCACTGGCGGAGGTCCCATGACCGTTGTCAACGGGGGCGTCGTATTTTGTGCCTGCTTCTGTAAGGCTGCCGCGTCCTTCTTTTTGCCATCATGCTTCAATGGCGGTCTATAACTTGGAGCCGGGTTAAGGCGTGGCTCTAGGCCTTCCATCCGTGCGTTTATACGAGCGGTCACATTGTTCATTATGCGAGCCTCCAGTTCTTCCAATGCGGTCTGAGGAAGAGGACTCGTGTCCATAAAACAGGCGTCATCCAACCGCGATGTCGCCATGGCAGCGGCCTGCTGTGCCATACTTGTTTTTACCGCGATCAACTCTTTACGGAGCTCCTCCATTTCTTTCTCTTGGCGAGCGACGATCCGCTCCAGCCTCGTGGTGTCATCAGACGCGTTGCGCTGCGCCAACTCAATAGTGCAATCTTTTATAGCCTGTGCAGCATCTTTCAACATTTTCACAAAAGTGCCCTTTAAACTACCAGATTTGGTAGCGACCTTCTCGACAACTTCGACGCTGGCCAGAACCTTGCTAACAATCGTCTTGGCCGTCTCAATATCATCTTCCACTCCTGCAACCGCGTTATCCGCAGCCGGCGCAGAACGGGTGACCCTAGCGCAGACAGCCGCGTCTAGCAGCTCCTTTTCCGCTTGGATTTTTAGGGCTTCCCTTTCGACCCTTGCCAGATCCGCCTTGGCCTTCGCAAGGCCGACATACTCACCCGTAGTGGGTGGACGACCGCGACCGCGACCTCTTCCCTTGCCTACGGAGGCCTTAACCTTGGCTGATGTGGTGGTTTCATCACTGGCTGTACCATCATCATTCGCGGTTCTCTTGCGCTTAAGATCATCTTTGCGCTTTTCCTTGGAACGATCTTTCCGCCAAAACTTCAGAGTGACCGGACGGCCACCACTACTCCTAGATCTCGACCTCGACCTACTCGACCTACTCCTTGACCTACTCCTCGACCTGGTCGATTCAAAACTTCTGACTGTCGAGTCAGAAACCAACTCGTCTTCCAATTCGCTTTCTCTCCTAGAGCGAAGCCCTCTCCTGTCATCGACACTCGTAGCCAATTTCACACTGGCCGCCCGAGGAAGCGGCGAGCGCCCGTGGTCAGCGGGATCATATGACCGCGTGCCAACCAGCACGGAGCAGTTCTGGCCCCCCCCAGATACGTGGGGCCTGCCAACGGCCGAAGCCGAAGGGAGGGATTCTCCGTCAACGACGGTACCCTCCTGGGGTTGTTTTGTTTTTAGAGCTGCTTCCATAATGATTGTCCGTTTTTTAACGAGTCAGGTTCTCGTATCTCCCTTCCACGCCTAGCGCTAGGGACCAGTCCCCCACTGGCCATCCAGCCTATCACCACGCTCTCAAAGCTTCGGCTTGGGGTTTTTTAGTGAGGTATGCTCCTCTCGGGCGAGGCCTCAGTGGCCCAGCCCCTTGGTCCTCTCAATGAGAATACCAAGTTGCCCGACGGAGTCCTGTCATACAGGGATCCCCGCCGCACGACAGTCCAGAAACCGACTGAACCTAGTCCAACGACCACCATGTGGAGTGTCAGAGCACTCCCGCGAACACTGTTCGCCATACTACGCCACACTAGGCCACAGAGAACAAAAAGTTCCGCAAACCTTGTAGGTCCGCCATACCACGACCAGAAAAAGTCCTCTGGCCCTAAGAAGGGCCCCCACAACTGAGGCGCGAGCGCGCCACGGGCTGAATCGCCCCCACCTTGTGCAGTAGCTGTCCGCGCCGGCCGAAGCCGGTACCCCCCATATCTGGGGGGCGTGCCCCTATCCACAACCCGGGGGACGCGTCCGGTAGCGACACTGCACAGTCGCTTCCCTCCAAAGAGAGGGCGGAAACCTAACCTAACCTTTTTTTTTTTTTTTTTTTTTTTTTTTTTTTTTTTTTTTTTTTTTTTTTTTTTTTGACCCAGTGAAATGCTGCCTTATGCATACCCCGCCGCCGGGTGTGCGACGAGGTTATGTGGGGCTCTCCCACGTGCGTTCAGCCGGTCATAACTTATGACCAGGTGAACGCTCGCGGGCATACCCACTAAAACACTGGGGTGTGCCCGCTCTGCCGAATATGACGGCGTGAGATCCTTGTGTGGGACTTCACCACACCGTCTCGGCGGGGCCCGGCTTGCGCCGGGCTTCCTCACGTGTGGAGGGATGCCCCCGCACACTCGGGGCATCCCTCCCAGACGAACGAGGCCGTGTAGTGCGAGCACAGACTACCCTGTCTGCACCCGCTGGCTACGTTAAGGAGGGAGGAGATGGGCGTGACGCCGTCGCCTTCCCCCTAATCGTCTGCGTCTGAGCTGATCCGCCAGGATGTCGTTCTCGCGGATCCGCTCCATGGCCTCCTTCTGCGAAATAACTTCTTCGCAAAAGGAGGCCACAGCCTCCCAGGACCTGTCGCTGCCCAGCATGGCCTTGACTATGCTGGGCAGGGAGAGGTCCGTTCCCACTTCCGCAGTCAGTGCACTGCGCTGCTGGCTCCAGGCTGAACACACCTCCAGGGTATGCTGCGCCGAATCCTCTGCCGCCCCGCACTCGTGACACCGCTGAGTTGCCTCCCTGCCGATTCGGCACAGGTATTTGCCGAAACAACCGTGGCCCGTTAGTACCTGTACCAAGCGGAAGGTGAGGGAGCCGTGCCGCCGGCCGACCCATTGTGATAGCACCGGGCGTACGGCTTCTATCGTGTGACCGCCATATTCTGGGCTCTCCAAGCCTTCTGACCATTTTGCCATGAGGACCTCTTGTGCAACACGCTTGGTGTTTCTCACCTCTTCTGGTGTTGGTCGCTCACCTCGCAATCTAGCTTGAGCTCTGCAGTCGTACGCAGTTGCAAGCACTTCGGCTTCTAGCTCCCAGGGTGGGAATCCTGCCAACACACCAGCTGCTGCGAAGGACACCGTAAACCTAACCTTTTTTTTTTTTTTTTTTTTTTTTTTTTTTTTTTAACGTCAGAAAATGCCTTACGCATACCACAGGGCCAGTGGGGTTGACCCTGTGGTTATGTGGGACTCTCCCCCCCAGAGTGCAATCCAGATCGCTAATCGACCTGGACTGGAAGGGCCTACCCACTAAAAACTGACGCGGCTCCACTTGGCTATCAATAATGGTAGTGGTCAAGGAAGCTATTCGCACACCATCTTGACCACAGCCAATAGCCTGTCCATGTTTAGGACTCATCTTTTGTAGAGGTGGAGCCTCTCATTCGAGGGATGTGCTTGCCGAGGACGAACGCCCACTCGCCCCCCAGCATCCCTGACTAGGGCGGTTGTTGCTGCAGCCCATAGAGCCGCCTCCGCCGGCCTAGCCTGCGCCTGCGGTTCGGGTCAGCGAGAGGATCTTCCTCCCTTGCCCTTTCCGCTACCTCTTTCCGTGCCATCACGTCCTCACAGAACGTCGTGACAGCGGTCCACGACACTTCATCTCCGGCTATCTTCTGAATGACGGCCGACAAGGAGAGGTCGTTGCCGATTACGGCCACAAGGGCCGAGCGCTGTGTCGCCCATGCTGGGCAGGACAACAGCGTATGCTGCGCTGTGTCTAAAATACAGTCACACTCGTGACAACACGCATTCGATTCCCTACCGGCGACTCGATGAAGGTAGCTGCCGAAGCATCCATGCCCCGACAGCACCTGGGTCATCCGGTAGGACAAAGAGCCGTGCTTTCTGGACAACCACTCTGCCAAATTTGGCCGAATTCCGTCAATGGTCCAGTGGCCAGCGGCGGGAACTTCCATCCGCCGCAGCCAATCTCTAACCGTTTTTGCTTGCGCTCTGTCTCTCCAGCGCCTTACCATATCTGGCGGGGGACGAACTCCTTCGTTTCGCAGTACAGAGCTGCGTCTGTATATATCGGCTAGGGCCCTGGCGTCGAGATCCCACGGTGGGGTACCTGCCAGGGCGCATGCGGCGTCGCAGGAAATTGTGCGATACCCGCGGATCGCCCTCACACAAATGATGCGCTGTGCCCTGCGGAGAAGAGCCGCATTACAAGGGGACAGCGTGTCAGCCCAAACGGGGGACCCATAAAGGGCCATAGATCTTATAACCCCAGTGTACAGTCGTCGACATGTAACACTGGGGCCCCCAAGGTTAGGAAGAAGCCTACTAAGTGCCGCCGCCGCCCCCGTGAGTTTGGTAGACAGGCGGCGGAAATGTTCATTGAACCCCCACTTATGGTCGAGTAGGAGTCCAAGATATTTCATGGTTGGCGCTACCTTGATCTGGACATTATTGATACTAAGGTGCGCGTCTGCAGGGGGCCTTTTGCGGGGACCGTGAAAGAGCAGCGCTTCGGTCTTGTGAAGCGCTACTTTGAGCCCTAGGCTCTCAATACGCCCGATGACGATTGTCGCGCCAACATTGGCCAATCGGGCAGCCTCAGTGTAATCTTCACCTTTGGCGAGAACAAGAGTGTCGTCTGCATAGCAGACGACATTAAGACCGCGAAGTAACGCGCCTCTCAACACCCAGTCATAGCCGATGTTCCACAAGAGGGGGCCAAGGACCGACCCCTGTGGAACACCGCAAGCCATTACCCGGCAAACGAGAACGCCGTCTCGGTTTTGGCACATTATGAGCCTATTCTGCAAATAGTTTGCTACAACTTGCCTTATGTAGGAGGGCACATTATGATACTGCAGCGCCTCATCAATGACACGGTAGGGCAGGGTGTTAAAAGCGTTGGCGATATCCAGCGACACCGCCATGACAACCCTGCCCATAGAAACTGCCTCGTCAGTAAAATTCTTGACACGAAGAATCGCATCCACAGTGGAGCGATTCTCCCTGAATCCAAATTGACAATCAGCCAAGTTTGGTCCGATCTGGTTAAGGTGCTTGACGATGCGAGTGGATATGACCCGCTCGAAGAGTTTACCCGCCTCGTCAAGCAAGACAATTGGCCGGTACGCTGAAGGCGCGTCTGCTGGTTTACCCGGCTTTTGTAGAAGAACTAGACGGCCCCGTTTCCACATAGATGGAAATTGGCCTGACTGAAGACAACGGTCAAAAATTCCCTTCAGTCGGTCTTCAAGGACGGAGAGCGAGAGTGCGAGAACGCGGCCATGAACTCCGTCTGGACCTGGGGCCGTATTTTTGGCCCGGAGCTTACAAGTGACTAGGTCCCACTCTCCGTCTGTAATAGGGGGAGGAGGACCGTTATCATCTGGGTTCTGCCTAGCAGGTGCCATTAATGGCGCAGTCTGTGCCGGCTCTGCAGGAAATAGGGCAGTTATTACCGAATCCAGGAGCTGGGGTTCCAGCGTTTCCGCCACTGGGGGGCCCTGGCAACAAAGTTTGTCTCGCATAACTCGATAGGGACGACCCCAGGGGTCAGCGTCAAGCTCCGCGAGCCAACTTTCACGGGCTTCCTCTTTCGCCTGTTCAATGGCCACTCTGAAGGTATGGAGAGCTTCTTTATATGCGGCATGAAGCCGAGACTCCTCCGATTCGCTCCTGCCCGTTCGCCTACTTCGGTACCTTGTGTAGATACGGCGGCGAGTGATGCAAGTCTGTCTCATGGTGGCGAGGCTTTGCGACCACCAATGGACTTCACGTTTGGCTGGACGACGCTGAGTACGCGGCATTGATGCGTCGCAGATCCTCGTCATTGACTCCCCAAACTTTTGAGCTTCTTCGTCTACCCCCGCAGATGTTGGTGCGTTTTGGGAAAGCCAGTCTTCCAAAAGGGCAGATTCCTCAACTAAATCTTTGTTGATCCTGGTGAGGGACCATCGAGGGAAAGGCTGGGTCAGGTTTGCCCGAGCCGCGCGGCTGCTTCCGGGTGTTGCGGAAGGAAACACCTCGAACGTTATGTACCTATGGTCCGAGAGTGTTTCGGCGTCCACGTGGACCATCCAGTTGTTCACGCGCGCGGCGATAGCAGGGGTAGCGAACGTTACGTCCACTATAGACCCCCCCTGCTGTCGCACGCACGTGTTGATGGAGCCACGGTTGAGGGATAAAAGGCCCGACATGGCCAAAAACTCTTCTACAGCGGAGCCGCGTGCATCCGTGTTGGGTGAACCCCACACAGAAGACTTCGCGTTTAGGTCCCCCAACACAAAGACATGTTGTGACGCTGCTCGCTGCATTGCAGCGTGTATATATCCGAGGAAGGTCTCAAATTCGGAGAGAATGCGATTTGGGGAGAAGTAAGTTCCGATTAGTACAATTTCTCCCCATTTCGCAGCAACGTAGCCATGACCCCGCTCCAAGATGTTCAGGGGCGGGGACCGTGAGGATGACGATCTGATTATGGACACCAAGTTGTCCAAATCAGAGACATAATTAGGGTTGGGCGGAGTAAAGTATGGTTCCGCGACTACTGATAGATCGATCGACCACTCTGGCATGGTTTGCATCAGAAGATCCTGCGCACCGCGAGAGTGGTTGAGATTGCCCTGTAGTAGTTTGTAAGGGCGTGCTAACATTGTGAGTCTGTTATCATGTCTTCGACGGGTGGCCGGACTGGCTCATCCTGGCTGGCGGTCTGGGTCCCGGGGACCGCTTTTCTTCCTCTTGGGGGTATTGGAGCTTTGCAGCTCTGTCCCCTCATGATATGGTTGGCCGGCCTTTTGGTGTTTTCGCATAAAACACAGTGAGGTGCGGCCTTACATCCTGTGGCTTTATGGTCGGGCTTGCCACACCTGAAGCAGAGGTTGCTTCGGTCAACTTCCGATGGACACCGCTGTGTAGTATGCCCCACATCCAGGCAGCGGTAGCAGGTCAGCTGCCGGGGCTCTTGTGCCCGCACTCGGGTCGAACTCCATCCCACAAGGAACCGACCGCCATCAACAAGAGTTTTGGCGGTAGCAACAGGGCATTTTACCAGTACAGTGCCTAGACCATCAGGACCACTCCGGATCGTGCCGATGGTTATATCACTGGAGGAGCAACCACACTTGTCAACGATGGCTTTCCTGATCTCTTCGCCAAGGACCGAGTCGTCCAACCCCGATAGTCTAACTTCTGCTCGTTTGCAGGGAGTTGAAATCTTGACCTCCACCGGGAGGACGCCTCGCAACTTTTCGGCCACCTCGCTGGCCTTGGTTCGGTTCTCAGCAGCCGATTTCTCAGTGGAGACTTGCAAAATACGAGCCCCAGTGGCGGCCTCCCTGATTCTGAAGCCTGCTGCCGAGAGACCGAGTTCCTCCAGATTCAGTTTAGATTTCGCACTTCTTATGATATCTGCGTAAGAGAGACCATCCTTCGCAGCTTCTGAGTCAATTGTGAGTACCACCGCCGCTGAACGGGGTTCTCGAAGCTTCGCCTTTTTAGGTGCAGCTTTCTTCTGTGCGCCCGGCTTAGCGCTAGGAGCAGGAGCCGTGGATGCAGCTGTTTGGGCCTTCTTTTTGGGGCGCTTTGCCACAGTGACCCATTCCTCACTATTGGGCTTGGGCGCGACTGGCACCTTGTCAGAGGTGGATTGAATAGGGCCAACGGCAGCGGTATTAGTCGGTGCTGTTGTGGCCTTTTTCTTTTTCTTGGCCTTCTTTCCACCCTTACCAGCTGGCGGGGGGGGAGGAGTAGGCATCTCCGATGGAGGGACTTCAGAGTATGCGGCGGGAGCCGCAGACCTCGGTTGAGAGGATCTGGATACCGACCTGTCATTGGGCCTATCAGAGGCTAGTGGAGGTCTCAGAATCTTTGCCATCAATATGCGATTGTCGCGCTCTAGGACCTCAAGTCGAGAGTTGATCATATTGCCGATTGTATCAACCATTCGACGAGACCATTCTTCAAATAGCGACGGCATGTTCGCCGCGCTTGCCTGCGGGGGCGCTGGCGAAGACTCGGAGGGAGGTACCACAGCTGTGTGGCCGTCCCTGAGTGCTTTAACTTCTGCGCGTAGTTCCTCGATCCCCTTGCGTAGTTCAACAACTTCGTCTTGCAGCCGTTTCTTATCCACCTTTAGTTTGGCGGTTTCCGAAGATTCAGTGCAACGAAGAATTGCCAACGTATTCTGGACAATTGAGTCCCCGGCATCGTTAAGGGCCTTCTGAAATGTGCCCTTGAGGTTGCCCGACGTTTTGGCAACCCTCCGAACCAAGTCAGCTTCCTTATTAATAGCCTCAAAGATCTGAGAGGCTAGGGGGCCTTCGTCTGCAGACATAGCAGCGTCCGAGTATTTTGAGTGGGCTGAACCTGAGCGCAGGCTTCGCCGATCAAGTTCCTCGGCCATGCTTTCTTCGGCCCGGAGCCGCAGCTCCTCCATCTTGGCCTCATTAAGGGCTTTTTGCGCTTTCGCTAGGCCTACATATTCACCCGTAGTAGGCGGGCGGCCTCTGCCGCGGCCTGCACACTTTGGCTTTAACTTCGGTGCTGAGACCGATTGGTCACTTAGATCGCCTTCAGAATCTGATCGGGCGGTTTTAGCGGCAGTCCTGGTGTTCCGGGTGCGCTTGCGTCCAGCTACCGCCGTACCGACATCAACAGCTTTGGCTGTACCAACATGGGATCCTAGTGTCTCTGTACTGGATATCGAACAATCCGACATCGGTTCCATACCACTATTAGGATCCTCCTCCTTTTCTCTCTCAACGCGACCTGCGGGTGGTGCGTTAGCTTCGACACTGCCCACGGAGGGGCGTTCGCTTCCACTTCGTCTAAAACTTAATCTGTCTAATCTTACAATTGGGTTTGGGTTTTTAGTATCATTATTCATCCTTATCCCACGAGCAGGAGGGAACTAAAAAGTCCGCCCGGGTGGTGCCCTCTGCACCCGGGTAACTCTAATACACCTGGGGGGGCGAGCGGTACCCCAGGGTTGACCACTAGCTGGTGGCATTACCCAGCCACCACCATAAGGCGTCTGCCACCGTGGTGTCCCAGTGGCAGTTAACCCGCTGAACGGGAACTGAGGGGTTTTTTTACGTGGTATGCTCCACTCAGGGCCAGCCGGTAAAGGCAAGCCCCCCTGGTCCTGTGCATGTGCCGCTAGACATGGCAACGACACACACACACAGGATTCCAGGTTGCCCGACGGTAGGCCGTAGCCAATCCCCAGAAGCCACAAACCGTGGCCACGGGGCCGCCGCGCGCGCAGACCTAATAGGACTGCCATCCCACGCCGCCGAAGCGGCCGCTGGGCCGACCAACAAAGGCAAGCCCCTCCCAAAAACCAGGTTGGTTAGACCCGGGCGTGGGTTTACCACGTGGAGCGTCAGAACACTCCCGCGAACACTGTCCGCCATCCTACGAACCGAGGTTCCTCTGGGTAAGAACCCGACGTCAATTGAACAAAAAGTTCCGCGAGCCTTGAAGGCAAGCCGTCCATCGACAGAATGTCCACTGGCCCTAAGAAGGGCCCCCACAACTGAGGCGCGAGTGCGCCATGGGCTGAATCGCCCCCACAGCGTGCAGTTGCTGTCCGCGCCGGCCAAAGCCGGTACCCCCCATATCTGGGGGGCGTGCCCCTATCCACAACCCGGGGGACGCGTCCGGTAGCGACACTGCACAGTCGCTTCCCTCTCCAAAGAGAGGGCGGACCGTAAACCTAACCTAACCTAACCTAACCTAACCTAACCTTTTTTTTTTTTTTTTTTTTTTTTTTTTTTTTTTTTTTTTTTTTTGACCCGGAGAAATGCGTTACGCATACCCCGCCGCTGGGTAGGCGACGGGGTTATGTGGGACTCCTCCCCCCACCTCCCGCCCACCCACTCAGCCAACCCTAGGGCTGGCTCAGTGGCTGCTCGGGATGGGGGGGCCCTACCCACTAAAACTCCGGGATGTGCCCTCCTTGCCAGCGGTGGCGGCGTGGGGTCCTTACTGGGAATCAACCACGCCGCCGCCGGCCGGCCCGGCTTTTAGCCAGGCCACCTCACGATCGGGGGGATTCCCAGGCACATGGTGGGAATCCCCCCCAGACTGCGGTGCCGTGCAATGCAGGCGCGGGTTACCCTACTCGCGCCCGCTGGCCCCGACTCAGGGTTGAAGACTGCGGACGTATCCCCGCATCCTTCGTCCCCTTCGCCTACGTCTTATTGGGTCCGCCTCAGAGTCTTGTTCGCGGGCCCGCTCCGCTGCCTCCTTTTGCGACATTACCTCTTCGCAGAACGAGGAAACTGCCTTCCAGGACCTGTCGTTGGTAAGCATGGAAGAGATCACGCTCGGCAACGAGAGGTCCTGGCCTATTACCGCAGTGAGGGAGCTGCGCTGCCGAGACCAAGCGGCACACACCGCGAGAGTGTGCTCTGCGGTGTCCTCGGCCGCGCCGCACTCATGACACATAGGGGTCGCCTCTCTGCCTATGCGGAACAGGTACTTACCGAAGCAGCCGTGTCCGGTAAGCACCTGTACGAGTCGATAGGTCAGCGCACCATGTCCTCTTTGGACCCAGTCCTCAAGCACCGGGAGCACCGCCTCAATGGTGCGAATACCATAGATGGGAGAGTTGAGCATCTCTCTCCACCTTTCCAGCAACCTTTCGTACGCGAGCAGTCGGACTCGCCGCATCTCCTCCGGCGACGGGCGCTCTCCTCTTTGTCTTGCCTCCACCCTATATCGGTAGCTGTCGACCAGGACGCCAGCGTCTAGCTCCCAGGGTGGAGTCCCCGCCAATACGCAAGCCGCCGCTCCGGAGACAGTACGATAGCCCCTTATGACCCGCGTAGCCATGGCCCTTTGAGGCCTCCTCAGCAAGGCCCGATTCTCACGATTTAGGGCCTCGTTCCACACTGGGGCCCCATATAGCGCCATACACCTTACAACACCCGCGAAAAGGCGCCGACAAGAAGCGCTGGGGCCCCCCACATTCGGCATTATACGGGCCAGGGCAGCCGCCACCTTCGTAAGCCGCGGTGAGAGACGCTTGAAGTGCTCGGTGAATTTCCACCGAGCATCCAGCACTAAGCCCAGGTATTTCAAATAGGGGCCCAGTCTAATCATCTGCCTATCCACAACGACGCATGACCCAGCGGGAGGTCTTCTCCTCGGACCGTGGAAGAAAATGGCTTCCGTCTTGTCCAATGACACTTGGAGCCCCAGCATCCTTATCCGTTTGACAACAAGGGTAGTGCCCACCGAGGCACGACGAGCAGCGTCCTCAAAGCTGCTACCGCTGGCGGTCACTAAGGTGTCGTCCGCGTAACAGATTAAGTTCAGCCGGGACATCCATATACCTCTCAGTACGAAGTTGTAACCGATATTCCACAGCAGTGGACCTAATACCGACCCCTGCGGAACACCACGGTCCACATCGTGAGACATCAGCCTCCCCCCTCTGCCCAGATATAGTACCTGTCTCCCGGTTAGGTAACTGCGGACTATTCGTCGGAGGTATAGAGGCACCTGGTGGTATCGAAGGGCCTCGAGTATTACCTCAAAGGGAAGTGTGTTGAACGCGTTGGCGATATCAAGTGATACCGCCAACAAACACTCTCCTTCCCCTTCGGCTTCCAAACATAATCGTCGCAGCTCTAGTAATGCGTCCACAGTAGACCGTCCTCTACGAAAGCCATATTGACGGTCGGAAATATCAGGGCCCGCTTCCTCAAGGTGTTTTAAGAGGCGGGCCGCTATAATCCGCTCAAACAGCTTGCCCACCTCATCTAAAAGCACTATGGGTCGATAGGCAGACGGGGAGTCAAGGGGGCGTCCATCTTTCTGGAGCAGACACAACCTTCCGACCTTCCACGGAGCAGGAAAGGCGCCCGACTCGAAACACATGCAAAACATCTCATGAATTCGTTCCCCTATGTGTTTGATGGCCAGAACCAGAACTCGTCCTGGCACACCGTCAGGCCCCGGAGCCTTCTTTTTGGCCCTCAACCGATCGACTGCGCCGTCAAACTCAGCCTGCGTGATAGGGGGAACCTCTTCGGCTGTAGGCTCCACCTCCGGCTCGGGGGGCATTATTACCGGGGGTGAAAAGTGCTCTTGCGGCGGAAACAGTCCTCCAACCACCCTGGACAGGAGCTGGGGATCCATGTTCTCCGTTAAGGGAGCACTGTGTCTCATTTTATCCCTTACCATTTTGTAAGGGCGTCCCCACGGATCGGCATCTAACTCCTCGAGGAACTCCTTTCTTGCCTGATCTTTCGCATTGTTAATAGCGATTTGCAAGGCCATCTTCGCCTCTTTGTAGGCCCTGTGAAGGAGTTCCTCCTCTTCCACGGTATGGCGCCTTCGTCTGCACCGTTTGTGTGCCCTTCTGGCCGCATTACTGGTAAAACGAAGGGCCGCTATCTCCTCTGTCCACCAGTAAACCGCCTTCTTATCGTGATGGTGAGTTCCCACTCGAGGCATGGCCGCATCGCAGATTGCCGTCAAAGATCTGCGAAGTGCCAATGCCTTTTCATTCACCCCTCCTCCTGGTGGCAAACTCCAGCTCTCGACGATCGCCGCCTCCTCTACCATCTCGACGTTGAGGTGTGTGATCGCCCATCTAGGGAAGTTATTCCTTTCTCCCTCTGGTTGGGACCTCGTCGACCCGACGGAACGTTTGATCTGAAACGTTATATATTGGTGGTCAGACAAGGTCACTTCTTCCATCACACGCCATCCATATAAGCGTCGCGCAAGGCCGAGCGTTGCGAAGGTGACATCGACGATGGAGCCTCCCCACCTCCTGACACAAGTGAAAGAATCCCCCCTATTCATAACATTTAGACCCATCGTGGTCACCCATTCAGCCACCACCTCTCCTCTACTGTCCGTGGTTGGAGATCCCCAGAGAGCTGCTTTAGCATTTAGGTCCCCCATTACTAGAACCTGGAGGGGGGCGAGCCTTCTCACCACTTCTCCAAGTCTATCCATAAAGGATTCTAACTCAGCGACTCGGCGATTGGGAGAAAAATATACGCCCACCACAGCTAAGTTACCCCACGTGGCCGCTACATAGCCTTTGCCCCTGTCTCTAACTATCAAGGGGAGGGACCGCCTTGCCGTAATGATGGCCACCAAACCATCCTGGTCCCCAGCCCAGTGCGGCTGGGGAGGCACACAGTATGGCTCGGCGGCGACTGCTACATCCACCGACCACTGCACCATGGACTGAGCAAATAAATCTTGCGCAGTGATGCAGTGGTTAAGGTTGCTCTGTAGAAAGTTGAGATGTCTGGACCTATCCATCAATTTGTGACATTTCAACTTCCACTGGTGATTCTCTCATCACTGCTGGAGGGGAGCCTTCGTTCCTCTGGAAGAGCTTTCCCTGGACTCTGGGGGGGTTGCACTGTCTCCCCCCCATTCTGTGTCCTGCAGGCAATTTGTGCCCGGCACAGACCACACAGTGCGGTTCTGCGTGACATCCCTCTGCAACGTGTCCCTGTTTACCACAGCGGAAACAAAGGTCGCTGCGGTCAACTTGAGAGGGGCACATCGTTCGCGTGTGACCGATGCCCATGCACTTAAAGCATCTGAGCGGCTTTGGATCAAGGGGCCGTACCTGGACTGAGCTCCAGCCAATCAAGAACCTACCCGCATCTAAAATGGCCTTTGCGGCGTCTACTGGACATCTTACGGTAACAATGCCCATTCCTCCCGGACCCACACGGATTTCGCCCGTCTTAACCAAATCCGAAGAGCAACCCCCTTTTTTAGATACTGCCGCAATGACTTCCTCTTTGACAATAGTATCATCTAGACCCGTGATACGGAGGTCCGCACATCTTACAGGTCTAGTGACCATTGCACCCTCAGGGAGGAGCTCTTTGAGTCTCTGAGCGAGAGCATCTGCCTTGTCCCCACTCTTGGCCCCAGGAACCTTCAAAATTCGGGCCCCGGTAGCTGTTTGCCTAATTTTCACGCCGTCTATGCCCAGCTCCTCCAATTGTAACCCTTGCTTTGCCTGTCCAAGGGCTTGAACATAGGTTGTTCCTTTGGCAATGGTTTCCGGGGTGAGGGTTACGACCACCGCCGTAGTTTTTGGAGCTGCCAGTTTCTTCTTCTTTTTCTTGTTTTTCCCTCTCTTTGAAGGAGGAGAAACCTCGGCTGGTGTTTTGGCGGCTGCAGACACTTTGGACGCCGCATTCGTCTGAGACTCATCAGGGGACTTCTTCTTTTTCCCCTTCTTTGCTACAGTATTCCAGGCATTCTCAGCCGCCCCGGAATCAGCTGTTTCAGTCTGCACGGGGACATTGATTTCTTTAACTGGCGCCCTGGGTGCCTTTTTCAAGGTAGGCGGCGTCTGCGTCTTTGGAGCCGTTTTCCTCATAGGTAACGTTTTAGAAGCTGATGCAGACGGTGGCGGCAGCTTCTGCTTATCAGCGGCGAGCGGTGGTCTGATGATAGGCGCAGGCGGGAGCCTACTTTCAAGACTCGCCAGCCGGACATTTACCATCTCGCCGATCGATATGTGGAGGGAGCGCTTCAGCTCTTCCATCGAGTCCTCGTCTAGTAAAGATGCAGCAGGTGGCACCCACTCCCTACGCAGATTTCTCTCCGAGAATGCTTTACGTAGGGCCTTGGTTTCCTTCCGTAAACATTCTATATCGCGGTTGAGTCGAGCATTATCCTCTCTGAGACGGCGCGTCTCCTCGCTGGCCGTCATTGCTGACATATTCTCAATAAGGTCGGACAGTGCCGCTGTCGCATCCTTGATAGTTTTGTGGCATGAACCTTTCAGGTGCTTCGACTTATATGCCACTGATAATATCTTATTGACCTCCGTTAGGGCTTTGGCCTTGAGATCCCCCGTACTAAATTCATCGGACTTCTCCAATAAAGTCCTCGGTAGTTCCTCCCCAACGGATTCAAACTCCCAGTCATTCACATCCGATATTTCCTCGACATCAAGGTCGCTTTTACAGGATGACTCCTCTGATCGCCTCAGCTTCCCTTTATGTTTTACAGCATTGACCTCAGATGATATCGCCTTTCTTTTCTCCCGAGAGGCTGCTTTGGTTTTATTCGTCTTAGGGGGCTCTAAGGTCGAGCTGGTTTCAGCGTCTGAGCTCGACAAGAATTGAGCACTCCTCTTTCTCTTGACCCGACTAGTGCTTGCCAAAGAGCGCACTGGCGAAGTGGGACGCACAAAAAATGAGTACTCTGAAGTCGGCCTCTCGACCTGCTCCGTTTGAGACTTTCCTCGCGCCTGCTGCATTGTAACCGGAGCCACACAGCCTTCCGGAAACATGAGCGTCATTGAGGCCACTCTGCGCATCGGATGTCCTTTATCCGCTTCTTCCTTCTGTTCCTCCTTCTGTTGTTGGCCCTGAGAAGGGCCTTTGGGTTGGCCCTGAAAAGGGCCTTCTTCCAACACTGCTCGGTTTTCACTCGGACCCAGAGCTTTGTCCATCTCCAAACTACATCTCTCCAACGTCACGACAGGGTTTCTTTTGTTTTTTAAATTATTGTTTTCCATATTGTTCCCACGAGTTCGGTAGCAAATGTTTGTCCACCCGGGCAGAGGCTCCATACCCGGGTAAGCGTAGGGTTGTGAAGGATGGGGTTCCGCCGGTCCCCACCTCCAGAGGCCACGTTGCGACTGGACTCCCTCCAGCCACTCATCCCCTGACCCGTGACAGGTTCGGGATTGGGGTTTTTTAAAGAGGTTTTCTCCTGTACAGGCCGCCCAATCAAGAGAAGCCCACCGATCCCACTCAACGTGGGGCTACGGTTTGGCCGACGGTTGCCGAAGCATCCGCTGATCGCGACTACCGCAACCAGACGAACCCGTCGCCCACGCTTGCACTGCCGCTCCCCGGACTATCCAGGATGCCAGCCAAGCCCAGACCGCGTCGCCGCTACCCAGAAACGTCTGGGACGCCGACCCGGAATTCAGGGCACTTGTCCCTCACTGACCCCTAGGGGTCCCGCAACCACTGAGGCTGCTCCCTCCCGTGCAGTTGCTGTCCGCGCCGGCCAAAGCCGGTACCCCCCATATCTGGGGAGCGTTCCCCTATCCGCAACCCGGGGGACGCGTCCGGTAGCGACACTGCACTGTCGCTCCCCTCTCCAAAAAGAGGGCGGAAACCTAACCTAACCTAACCTAACCTTTTTTTTTTTTTTTTTTTTTTTTTACGTCAGGAAAATGCATTACGCATACCCCACTGCCTTGGGAGTGCGGTGGGGTTATGTGGGACTCCTCCCCTCCTCCTCTCGCCCACCCACTCAGCCAGTCCGAGGGCTGGCTCA
Organism: Chilo suppressalis; assembly: GCA_902850365.2. NCBI lineage: Eukaryota > Metazoa > Arthropoda > Insecta > Lepidoptera > Crambidae > Chilo > Chilo suppressalis. The sequence goes on along the minus strand of OU963903.1, from coordinate 28,482,192 downwards.
GCGGCTGCTCGAGAGGAGGGGGGCCCTACCCACTAAAAACCTGACGATGCCCCTCACCTCACCGACGGGCCATGACTTCCCCGGGCGAACGATCCACCATCCGGCGGTACCACGCCCAGCGAGGAAACGGCATTGGGTGAGGCCACGGGAACCCTTTCGGATACTTCCGCGACCTCACCAGTGAGTGTCCGTCTTGTACGGACCCATCCATCAGGGGGATGCCCCGAGGCATTAGGGGCATCCCCGTCCATCAACAGAGGCCTGTGCAATGCAGGATCCGGACCTCCCAAGTCCGGACCCCGCTGGCCTCCATCGGTAACGACTACGAGCCGATCGTGTTGCCGTCTCCTAGCCCTCACCCTCCTGCGTCTGAGAGAGTCTGCGTGGGCTTGTTCCTCACGGACCCTCTCGGCGGCTTCCTTCTGCGAGATGACATTCTCGCAGAAGGAGACCACTGCCCCCCAAGACCTGTCACTGCTCAACATGGCTCTAACCACGCTGGGCAGGGAGAGGTCTTCCCCTACCACCGCGACCAGAGCACGCCGCTGCTGCAACCACGCTGGACACTCCTCAAGGGTGTGCCCAGCAGTGTCCACCGCAGCACCGCACTCATGACAGGTTGGAGTCGCCTCCCTCTGGATCCGGTGCAGGTACTGCCCGAAGCAGCCGTGCCCGGACAATACCTGCACCAGCCGAAAGGTCAGAGACCCAAACCTGCGAGTCTTCCACTCCTCCAAGACAGGGCGTATCGCCTCTAATGTTCTAACCCCGTAAGTGGGAGTTTGAAGCATTTGCTCCCATCTCCGCAGAAGTTCTTCCTCCGCCTGGCGACGCACCTGTGCCAATTCCTCGGGAGCAGGGCGCTCACCTCGTGCCCTAGCAGCCGTCCGCTCCTGGTATACCTCAGCCAAAACCTGAGCGTCCAGCTCCCAAGGAGGCATTCCCGCCATGGTGCATGCGGCCGCCCATGAGACGGTGCGGTATGCCCTTACCGCTCTGGTTGCTACCACACGTTGTGGTCTTCTAAGCTGCATCTTGTTATGCTCGCTCAGTGCATTTACCCATACAGGAGCCCCGTACATCGCCATACTGCGGATGACTCCTGCATAGAGTCGACGGCACTTAATATTAGGGCCTCCTATGTTAGGAAGAAGCCGTCCCAAGTCCGCTGCTGCGCTGACAAGCTTCGAAGACAGTTGCCGGAAATGTTCACGAAAATTCCAGCGTCCATCCAGCAGAAGTCCCAAGTATTTTAGGTGGCGCTTTAGAGGAACTCGAACACCGTCCAACAATAAGTTCGCCCCTACAGGCGGTCCCCTTCTGTGCCCGTGGAAGAGAATGGCTTCGGTTTTTTCTACCGCCACTTCTAAGCCCAGCATTCTAATGCGGCGTATGACCAAGCTAGTCCCCATAATGGCTCGGCGTCCTGCATCATCCAAATTCTCGCCCCTAGCTGTGACGAGTGTATCGTCTGCGTAGCAGATAATGCTGAGTCTGCGAAGTTGAATGCCGCGAAGGACCCAGTCATATCCTAAGTTCCACAAGAGCGGCCCGAGGACCGACCCCTGTGGAACCCCACGCCTCATATTTTGGACCCTTAGCTGCCCCTCTGAGTTATGATAGATCACTTCCCTGTTCTGTAGGTAGTGCTCTATCACCTCCCTTAGGTAAAGAGGGATGCCATGGTACCCTAGCGCCTCTTTAATGCATTGGAAGGGGAGTGTGTTGAAAGCATTTCTTATGTCTAAAGACACTGCCACCATCACCTCCCCCCGTGCGGTTGCCTTATCGGACTCTCTCCGGAGTGCCTGTAAGGCGTTTATCGTAGAGCGCTGTCTCCGGAACCCGTATTGGCATTCCGACAAGTCCGGGCCCACTGTGCTCAGGTGCTCGACGATGCGATCGGCAATTATTCTTTCGAATGCTTTTGCGACCTCGTCCAGCAGGACCACCGGGCGGTATGCTGCCGGAGACTCCACGGGTCGCCCCTCCTTTTTTAGAAGACAGAGCTTCCCACGCTTCCAACATCTGGGGAACTCGCCGCGCTCAAGACATTTGTCAAGTAGGGCTCGATAATGTTCACCCAGATGTTTCAGAGCAAAGGGCAACACCTTGCCGGGCACTCCGTCAGGCCCAGGTGCCTTCTTTTTCCGACGCAGATTGTCGATAGCGATATCCAACTCTTCATCTGTAACTGGCACAAAACCTCTGACGCTCGGGCGCGCCGATGGTGCCATCAAGGGACACAGTTGTGGGACATCCAACGGAAAAAGAACAGAGACTACTGTATCTAACAGTTGAGGATCCATTGTCTCCATTGGGGATGCCTGGTGTTTAAGCCTTTTCCTGACTGTCCGGTACGGACGCCCCCATGGATCCCTGTCCAGTTCGGACAGGAAATCATCCCAAGCGGCAGCTTTGGAACGACATATGGCCACTTCCAACTCTTTCTTCGCCTCCTTATAATCTTCTCGGAGTCGGACTTCTTCCTCGTCCGATGGTCTATCTTGGCGACGTCGGTAGCGCTGGTAGGCTCTTCTCTTTCGCAGGCAAATCGCTCGTAGGTCAGCAATTTCTGCAGTCCACCAATAGACCTGCGTCTTAGTGGGTGGACCATGAGAGCGCGGCATGGAAGCATCGCATACTGTGGAGAGCCAGGTCTGGAGTCTCTCCGCGTCTTCGTCAACTGAGCATTCCCGGTTTGCTTCTGGAAGGCACCAAGCGAGCCTGATGGCGGACTCCTCAGCCGCGTCGGGATCCAGCTTACCGAGAGACCAGCGTGGAAAGTGTTCCTGCGATCTTGCAGATGTCGGCAGTGGTCGCGGACGCTGCGGTGGCGAGACTCTGAACCTAATGTATAGGTGGTCCGAGAAGGTCTCTACGTCGTCCAAGACCCGCCAGCCCTGTATTCGGGAGGCTATAGCAGGGGTAGCGAATGTAAGATCCACTATGGAACCCCCCTGCCGCCTCACACAGGTGTTTGACGTGCCCCTATTGACTACACAGAGACCTGCAGCAGTCGCCCAGTCGAGGACGACCTCGCCCTTCGCCGTTGTGATGGGGGAGCCCCAAGCCGAATGCTTGGCATTAAAATCGCCCATCACAATTACTTGTCTGGGGGAAAGTCGTCTCACTACCCCTGCAAGCACATCAACCCAGGCCTCGAGCTCTGCTATGCCCCTATTGGGGGAGAAGTACGTTCCTACGAGCGCAATGTCTCCCCACACTGCTGCCACATAGCCCGAGCCCCTTTCTTGGACACTGAGTGGGCGGGGATAGGCAGTGGAGGTAGATGCCATAATGGCGACGTTTCCATCTGCATCGCCGGCCCAGTTCGAAAGGGTGGGAACGCGGTACGGTTCGGTAATGGCCATTATATCTATGAACCACTCCGTGGCGGTCTGCATTAGAAGGTCCTGAGCACCGGCACAGTGATTCAGGTTACTCTGTAGGAAGCTGATATGGGACCTGTCCATTAAGTAGACATATTACCAGCTTCCTCTGGAACATTCCTGTTCCCTCTCTCTGATGAGGGCCTGTTCCAACGGCCCACTTTTGCCTTAATAGCCGGTGGGTTACAAAGCCGGCTGCCCATTATGTGGTTGTGCGGTAGCTTCGCTTGAAGACACACCGCACATTTAGGATCAGCCGAGCAGGTCGCTGCTTTATGGCCGCTTTCCCCACAGCGGAAACAGGCGTCGCTCCTATCCACCTCGCAGGTGCAGAGGTGCCGGGTATGGCCGGTCGACATGCATTTGTAACACCTTAAGGGTAGTGGATCAAGTACTCGGATGCGTGCTGAGCTCCAACCTATAAGGATTCGTCCACCATCGATGATAGTTTTTGCAGCCGCAATTGGGCACCGTACTATAACGGCACCTAATCCTCCAGGTCCCTGACGGATGGCCCCCACCTTGATCTGGTCAGCATGGCATCGTCCTTTCTCCGCAAATGCCGCTGCGATTTCCGGGCCCTCAATTGAGTCATCTAAGTCAGTTACTCGGAGGTCCACACTCTTCACCGGCCTAGTTATAGTCGCCATTCCTTCCAGTGCTGCTTTAAGCTTGGTTGCCAGCAAGTCCGCCTTCTCCGTACTCCGATCTCCAGGCACTTCGATTATGCGGGAGCCGGCCACACTGTTTTTTATTTTAATCCCCTGAATGCCTAGTTCAGGGAGTTGGACTGCTTGTTTGGCCTTTGCCATTACCTGGGCGTATGTGACGCCCTTATCCAGATTTTCTGGTGCGACGGCTATCACAACTGCAGCTGTTTTTGGTGCCGAAAGCCTCTTCTTATTGCGTTTCCGTTTCCTCTTTTTATCGGTCTCCGGCTGTTGAGGTTTCGGTGCCTGAGAACTCACACCCTGGGGGCCCGATGACGAAGGCCCCGGACGCGTTTTGCTAGGAGAAGGTTGCGTGGAAGTCGTCAAGCTCAACGGAGGAGTCTTCTTCTTATGCTTCTGCCGCGTGACCGTCGCCCACTCTTCTTCCGTAGTGGCTCTCTGCGCTACTTGTGTCAATTGCGGCAACTCTTTACCGGACAGTGGGACCGATGCTGGTGGCTGTTGCGCCATTGTCTTTATGGCAGATTTCAGCCCTGTGGTGGTTTTATCCGCTGCTAGCGGAGGGCGTAACCTCTTTGCTGGGGGGAGTCGTTGCTCAAGACCTTCTATTCTAGCGTTCAGCATCGTTCCCATCGAAATTAAAAGAGACCGCCTGAGCTCTTCGATCATCTCGCCCATGGGCGAGATGTTGACTGTTCCTAAATTGGAAGGGACCTCCTCCTGGTTAGTCGGGATAGGCTCCAGTTCTATCATCTGTTTTCCGGAATGTGTAGGCCTTTCCGAGAATGCCTGGCGTAGGGATTTGACCTCCTTGCGTAGGTGGTCTAATTCCCTATTCAGCCTTTCATTATCCCTCCTGATACGACGAGTCTCCTCTGTGGTCGTCAGCGACGTCAGCTTTTCGATCAAATCCGAAAGTGTGGTTCCTGCGGTGCTCAGGATTTCCTTTATTTCACCCTTAAGATTTTTCTGTCGATTGAACACCGATAATACAACGTCCACCTGCTCGAACGCCTTCGCCCGTAACTCCGTTGCGCTTAGTTCTGGAGTAGGGTCTTTTTTCTTTCCCTGCTGTTTCTCCAAGAGCATCTCTTCATCATCGTCATTATTATTAGGACGATCGATAGGATCTTTCGCCGATCCTGACCCTGCACCGACACCAGCATTTCGTGCTCGACCGCCTCTTTTCGACACTGGGATTTTCTTTGGCGTTTCCTTTGGCTCGCCATCGCTTCCGTCAGAGCTCAAATTTGCCGCATCTACATAAGACCTCTTGCGTCTTTGTTTCGTCTCATCAAACGGAACGGGAAGAATAAAAGCCTTACTCATTCTATCCGTAGATGTTGCACGGCTAGAATCGGATATTGCCGAAAACAAGATTTCGTCGTCCGAGACTAAACCTCTATTATTTTTCGTGGGCAGCGAGTCAGAGGGGTCATCTCCACCACCTCCTCTCAGCCGCATAACTCCTGTTGTTTGGCCCTGAGAAGGGCCTTTTTGGTGGCCTCGAGAAAGGCCGTTTTGGTGGCCCTGAGAAGGGCCGTTTTGGGGGCCCTGAGAAGGGCCATTTTGGTGGCCCTGAGAAGGGCCGTTTTGGTGGCCCTGAGAAGGGCCGTTGTGACAAGTGGTGGCTCCCCCGCATACGCGAGCCAGCCCGTTGTCCCTAAGAACAACGGGGAGGGATTCCCCAGCTGGGCTGGGACCCTCTCGGGGACTAACTGTATTTAGCCAATTGTCCATGATGAGTTTACCTATTTTCCGGGAATAGGCTCCCTGATCTCCACACGTTAACGCCTCGGTAGCAAATTTACCACCGTGTGACCCGGTAATCACACGGCGCCGGTGGCCAACCGGGGCGCATAGGCCGCTTGTAGTCCATTTAACACTCTGGGGCCAAGCTACCCCAAAGCGCCCGTGGTCAGCGGGATCGCACGACAAACCTACTCTCAATATTTGGGACATTTCCATTACGATTTTCCCCCTTCCGGGCGGGGGGACCCTACCTGACCTCGTCACTGGGTAATTTTTTTAAAAGGTTGTCTTCCTTGCGGCCCCCGTCCCTAAAGACGGCGGCCCCCGGTCCCACACTACGTGCGGGATTACGGGTTCGCCGGAGGCGACGCGGAGTTCGCGCCGCAACCGCCCTAACTACGGGCGTGAACGCCTCCCTCACTCAGCCAGATGCCAAGGCATCAAACCAACAGGGACCGCAAATGCGGCCCACGCACCTTGAAGGCGCCATCCTCCGAGCCCGCCTCTACGGCTCCACTTGCAAGACCATTAGCCGCCAGCGAGCATGGGTTCCGCTCAAGCCGACGTTGCCCAGGGTGCACCACGAGGAGGTTGTCTGACCTAGCACCCCAACCTTTTTTTTTTTTTTTTTTTTACTTGGGGAAATCCATCATGGATACCCCCCGCCGAGAGGGAGACGGGGGGTTATGCCGGACTCCTACCGGCTAAAACCCCAAGATGTTCCGTCACGCACGCATATGGGCGAGTAAAACCGTGAGATCTGGCTTTGCCAATTTCTACCACGGCCCCGCCCTGCGATGTCCTTACGGACCCCTCTTTAAAGGAGCTGAAGCTCCCTCCCTCGGCGAGAGCGCGCCGGAACATTGACGCGCTCGAACACCCCGAAAGCCCTAAACGAGCGACGGTAGTCCCTCCTACCGCCGCCCGGCTCTCAAAGCAAGGTGGACATGGACTGAACCCTTGTCCTCCAGGCTCTCCGGGCAGCCATCATCACGGGATGGCCGCGACCTCCATCTCCTCCTCGACCGTGGCTAGTGCCTGGCGAGTAGGTGAGGTTTTCTTCTTTGGCCCTTTTTGTTTCGCGGGCGGCGAAGCATTACATGCTCTGCTGCCGACCGGATGGTTTGCCTCTTTTTTCGCCGTTGCGCAAAGAACGCAGTGCGGCGATGCATCACATTGGGCGGCCTTGTGCCCCGGCTTGCTACAGCGGAAGCATAGGTCACTCCTGTCTACCTCTACTGTGCACATCTCTCTGACGTGCCCCACCTCCAGGCACTTAAAGCACCTCATAGGCCTCAACGGGAGGAGCTTTATCCCAGTCGATATCCAACCCACACGCAATTTGCCGCCTGCAATGAGCTTTTTGGCGGCGACCACCGGGCACTTGATGATTGCAGTACCGATTCCAGTACGGCCACGGCGGATCTCTCCACATGTGACCGATTCGGCCTGGCACTGCCCTGTTTTTGCCACTGCTGCAACCACTTCTTTAGCCGACGCCGTGTCGTCCAGGCCTGTGATGCGCAGCTCCGCACATTTGACAGGCCTGGAAATATCGGCTAATTCTGGGTCGACCAGCTCCCTTAATTTGGAGGCAAGTTTGTCTGCCTTCTCACCACTCTCACCGCATTCAGCGCCCGGCACTTCTAGTATGCGGGCACCCGTAGCAGATACTTTTATAGTTAAGCCCTCTGTTACGCCGAACTCCTCCGGATTGAGCTGACTTTTGGCCTGCGACAAAATTTGGGCGTACGTCACTCCTTTACTTACAGCTTCTGGCCGCAGCTTAACGGTTATGGCTGCCGTTTTAGGCGGCCGCAACTTAGGCTGCTTTTTCTTCTTTGCCGCCTTTTTCTTTGGGGCAGGAGCTGAAGGAACCTCCTTTACCGGTTTGCCCCGTTTACCAACAGTAGTCCATTGTCCCTCTGGTTGCGCTGCTGCTTGTGCAGGCTGCGACTTCTTTTTCTTCTTGCCCTTTTGTTTTTGCCCCCCAGATAAAACAGGGGCTGGGCCTTGAGTGGCAGGAATATCCGCCACACAACTCTCTCTCCTGGATGTTGAAGGTATCGGCTTTGAGGTAGCCGGAAGTTGTGCCCTAGTGTTCGCCTTGTCTGCGGCGAGCGGAGGACGCATTTGCGGTTCCGGTCCCAACCGTTTCTGCAAACCTTCGAATCTAGCGTTCATGATCGCAATTATTCTGTCCGTCTCAGCCGATCGGTGACCATCGGCGTGACCCGTGCAGTTCGGGCATCGGGCCGCAGGTGCCTTACCAAGGCGAGCCACTTCGTTTTTCAATGCCCCCATTTCCTCACGCAGGTCCTCATTACCTTTCCGCAGCCGCAAATAAGCCGACTGCATCCGCGTAAAGTCTGACTGCAGCGACTTGTAGCTGGCTTCCAACTTCGCGTACTCATCCGACCCACTACGGGTAGGAATTTCCACCATAGCCGAACGAATGTGTTCAGCCGCGTCTTTTAGTGTGCGAATGTAGGTTCCTTTTAGGTTGCCTGATTTTGTGGCGACCTCCCTAATCACATCCGCTGTGTCTCGCAAACTTTGGCAAATATCGGTAGTCGGCACCTCTCGCCAGTCCACCTTAATAATTTCCAAATCCGGGTCACGGGGAGGTAATACCCTCCTCGCTTTTTCAGCTAACTCCGATTCTGTCAGCAGCTGCTGTTCCATTCGCTTAGAAGCAATAGAATCAGCCTTCGCTCTTTTACCCTCTGCTTCAGAGCTTTGGTCACCCGACGCACAAAGCCCTTTAGAACGCGATCGTTTTCGCCCACTTTGAGATTCTAGGTATATAGAATCTTCTGACTCACTCGTGTCCGATATGCAAGAGGAAGCGCTTCTGCTCCTGCTTCTATCAGACGCCGCCATAGATGGTAAAGGCGTGCGCGTCAATCGAACCACAGGTGTCCTCACCTCAGGTCGCTTAAAGCGAGCCTCTTTTTCTCTCTCCTCCGCGGCAGATGTTGTTGCCTTATCGGACTGCTTTGAAGCAGCCTTCTTATTTTCCTCCTTCTCTCCGGACTTTTCGCCCTTACTTCCAAAAAGATTTTTAAAATTTAGTGTCTCCATAACTTATCCCACGAGTATGGCGGATCTACGCACCCCAACCTAACCTAACCTAACCTAACCTAACCTAACCTTTTTTTTTTTTTTTTTTTTTTGGGAAGGTGAAAATGCATTTACGCACTTCCCACGACCGTGGGAAGAAACCCACCTAACCTAACCTAACCTAACCTAACCTTTTTTTTTTTTTTTGGCAGGGGTAAAAATGCCTTTACGCATACCCTACGCCATTGGGGGTGACGCCTGGTTATGTGGGGCTCCTCGGCCAAGATGGTAAGGGCCGAGACTACCCACTAAAACTTCCCCCCGTGCTCCGCCTCTCACTGCGACAGGGTAGGGCAACAGTTTCCCTTTTCCCTTTCCCCTGTGCAGCGTTTGTCCATCTTTGGACTCTTCCCCGCACAATGAGTGCATATGGCGTCTCACGACGTTCACTGAGCACAAGTGAACGTCGTCCTACTCAGTAGCTTAAGGTTGACGAGCGGACTCCCCCAAGTCGGCCCGTCAACAGCCTGGTGGTCTTGGTCTTACGGGGCTAGCGCGCTCGCAAAAGCGCGTCGCCGCCTGCCTTGGTCTTACGGGGCCAGCGCGCTCACAAAAGCGCGGCGCCGCCTGCCGGTCCTCTTTCTTCTGAGCGTATCAGCCGACGGGTCCTCTTCTCGGGACCTCTCGTCGGCTTCCTTCCTGCTCAACACCGCTTCACAGAAGGTGTAAAGGGCCCTCTGTGCACTTTCGCTGTCAACTAGCGCTTTGACTACGGTGGGCAGCGACAAGTCCATACCAATTACCGCCGTCAGAACGGCTCTTTCACTCGCCCATGTCGGGCACGTCATAAGTGTGTGTGCAGCGGAGTCTTCTGCAGCGCCGCACTGGTGGCACACTGGGGTCCGCTCACGCCTCGCGACTGTGTGCAGATACTTGCCGAAACATCCGTGTCCGGTTAGCATCTGCACCATGCGATAAGAGAGCGAGCCCGCCCGCCCTTCAAAACCTAACCTAACCTTTTTTTTTTTTTTTTTTTTTTTTTTTTTTTTTTTTTTTTTTTTAACGTCAGAAAATGCCTTACGCATACCACGAGGCCAGTGGGGTTGACCCCGTGGTTATGTGGGACTCTCCCCCCCAGAGTGCAATCCAGATCGCTAGTCGACCTGGACTGGAAGGGCCTACCCACTAAAAACTGACGCGGCTCCACTAGGCTATCAATAATGGTAGTGGTCAAGGAAGCTATTCGCACACCATCTTGACCACAGCCAATAGCCTGTCCATGTTTCGGACTCATCTTTTGAAGAGGAACTTAGGAGCCTCTCAATCAAGGGATGTGATTGCCGAGGACGAACACCCACTCGCCCCCCAGCATCCCTGACTAGGGCGGTTGTTGCTGCAGCCCATAGAGCCGCCTCCGCCGGCCTAGCCTGCGCCTGCGGTTCGGGTCAGCGAGAGGATCTTCCTCCCTTGCCCTTTCCGCTACCTCTTTCCGTGCCATCACGTCCTCACAGAACGTCGTGACAGCGGTCCACGACACTTCATCTCCGGCCATCTTCTGAATGACGGCCGACAAGGAGAGGTCGTTGCCGATTACGGCCACAAGGGCCGAGCGCTGTGTCGCCCATGCTGGGCAGGCCAACAGCGTATGCTGCGCTGTGTCTAAAATACAGTCACACTCGTGACAACACGCATTCGATTCCCTACCGGCGACTCGATGAAGGTAGCTGCCGAAGCATCCATGCCCCGACAGCACCTGGGTCATCCGGTAGGACAAAGAGCCGTGCTTTCTGGACAACCACTCTGCCAAATTTGGCCGAATTCCGTCAATGGTCCAGTGGCCAGCGGCGGGAACTTCCATCCGCCGCAGCCAATCTCGAACCGTTTTTGCCTGCGCTCTGTCTCTCCAGCGCCTTACCATATCTGGCGGGGGACGAACTCCTTCGTTTCGCAGTACGGAGCTGCGTCTGTATATCTCGGCTAGGGCCCTGGCGTCGAGATCCCACGGTGGGGTACCTGCCAGGGCGCATGCGGCGTCGCAGGAAATTGTGCGATACCCGCGGATCGCTCTCACGCAAATAATACGCTGTGCCCTGCGGAGAAGAGCCGCATTACAAGGGGACAGCGTGTCAGCCCAAACGGGAGACCCATAAAGGGCCATAGATCTTATAACCCCAGTGTACAGTCGTCGACATGCAACACTGGGGCCTCCAAGGTTGGGAAGAAGCCTACTAAGCGCCGCCGCTGCCCCCGTGAGTTTGGTGGACAGGCGGCGGAAATGTTCATTGAACCCCCACTTATGGTCGAGTAAGAGTCCAAGATATCTCATGGTTGGCGCTACCTTGATATGGACATTATTAATCCTAAGGTGCGCGTCTGCAGGGGGCCTTTTGCGGGGACCATGAAAAAGCAGCGCTTCGGTCTTGTGAAGCGCTACCTTGAGCCCTAGGCTCTCGATACGCCCGATGACAATTGTCGCGCCAACGTTGGCCAATCGGGCAGCCTCGGTGTAATTTTCACCTTTGGCGAGGACCAGGGTGTCGTCTGCATAGCAGACGACATTAAGACCGCGAAGTAACGCGCCTCTCAACACCCAGTCATAGCCGATGTTCCACAAGAGGGGGCCAAGGACCGACCCCTGTGGAACACCGCAAGCCATGACCCGGCAAACGAGAACGCCGTCTCGGTTTTGGCACATTATGAGCCTATTCTGCAAATAGTTTGCTACAACTTGCCTTATGTAGGAGGGCACATTATGGTACTGCAGCGCCTCATCAATGACACGGTAGGGCAGGGTGTTAAAAGCGTTGGCGATATCCAGCGACACCGCCATGACAACCCTGCCCATAGAAACTGCCTCGTCAGTAAAATTCTTGACACGAAGAATCGCATCCACAGTGGAGCGATTCTCCCTGAATCCAAATTGACAATCAGCCAAGTTTGGTCCGATCTGGTTAAGGTGCTTGACGATGCGAGTGGATATGACCCGCTCGAAGAGTTTACCCGCCTCGTCAAGCAAGACAATTGGCCGGTACGCTGAAGGTGCGTCTGCTGGTTTACCCGGCTTTTGTAGAAGAACTAGACGGCCCCGTTTCCACATAGATGGAAATTGGCCTGACTGAAGACAACGGTCAAAAATTCCCTTCAGTCGGTCTTCAAGGACGGAGAGCGAGAGTGCGAGAACGCGGCCATGAACTCCGTCTGGACCTGGGGCCGTATTTTTGGCCCGGAGCTTACAAGTGACTAGGTCCCACTCTCCGTCTGTAATAGGGGGAGGAGGACCGTTATCATCTAGGTTCTGCCTAGCAGGTGCCATTAATGGCGCAGTCTGTGCCGGCTCTGCAGGAAATAGGGCAGTTATTACCGAATCCAGGAGCTGGGGTTCCAGCGTTTCCGCCACTGGGGGGCCCTGGCAACAAAGTTTGTCTCGCATAACTCGATAGGGACGACCCCAGGGGTCAGCGTCAAGCTCCGCGAGCCAACTTTTACGGGCTTCCTCTTTCGCCTGTTCAATGGCCACTCTGAAGGTATGGAGAGCTTCTTTATATGCGGCATGAAGCCGAGACTCCTCCGATTCGCTCCTGCCCGTTCGCCTACTTCGGTACCTTGTGTAGATACGGCGGCGAGTGATGCAAGTCTGTCTCATGGTGGCGAGGCTTTGCGACCACCAATGGACTTCACGTTTGGCTGGACGACGCTGAGTACGCGGCATTGATGCGTCGCAGATCCTCGTCATTGACTCCCCAAACTTTTGAGCTTCTTCGTCTACCCCCGCAGATGTTGGTGCGTTTTGGGAAAGCCAGTCTTCCAAAAGGGCAGATTCCTCAACTAAATCTTTGTTGATCCTGGTGAGGGACCATCGAGGGAAAGGCTGGGTCAGGTTTGCCCGAGCCACGCGGCTGCTTCCGGGTGTTGCGGAAGGAAACACCTCGAACGTTATGTACCTATGGTCCGAGAGTGTTTCGGCGTCCACGTGGACCATCCAGTTGTTCACGCGCGCGGCGATAGCAGGGGTAGCGAACGTTACGTCCACTATAGACCCCCCCTGCTGTCGCACGCACGTGTTGATGGAGCCACGGTTGAGGGATAAAAGGCCAGAAATGGCCAAAAACTCTTCTACAGTGGAGCCGCGCGCATCCGTGTTGGGTGAACCCCACGCAGAAGACTTCGCGTTTAGGTCCCCCAGCACAACGACATGTTGCGACGCTGCTCTTTGCATTGCAGCGTGTACACATCCGAGGAAGGTCTCAAATTCGGAGAGGATGCGATTTGGGGAGAAGTAAGTTCCGATTAGTACAATTTCTCCCCATTTCGCAGCGACGTAGCCATGACCCCGCTCCAAGATGTTCAGGGGCGGGGACCTTGAGGATGACGATCTGATTATGGACACCAAGTTGTCCAAATCAGAGACATAATTAGGGTTGGGCGGAGTAAAGTATGGTTCCGCAACTACTGTAAGATCGATCGACCACTCTGGCATGGTTTGCATCAGGAGATCCTGCGCACCGCGAGAGTGGTTGAGATTGCCCTGTAGTAGTTTGTAAGAGCGTGCTAACATTGTGGGTCCGTTATCATGTCTTCGACGGGTGGCCGGAATGGCTCATCTTGGCTGGCGGTCTGGGTCCCGGGGACCGCTTTTCTTCCTCTTGGGGGTATCGGAGCTTTGCAGCTCTGTCCCCTCATGATATGGTTGGCCGGCCTTTTGGTGTTTTCGCATAAAACACAGTGAGGTGCGGCCTTACATCCTGTGGCTTTGTGGTCGGGCTTGCCACACCTGAAGCAGAGCTTGCTTCGGTCAACTTCTGATGGACACCGTTGTATAGTATGCCCCACATCCAGGCAGCGGAAACAGATCATCTGCCGGGGCTCTTGTGCCTGCACTCGGGTCGAACTCCATCCAACAAGGAGTCGGCCTCCATCAACCAGAGTTTTGACGGTAGCCACAGGGCATTTCACTAGTACCGTACCTAGACCATCAGCACCAATCCGGATCTTGCCGATGGTTATGTCACCAGAGGAGCAACCACTCTTGTTTACGATAGCTGTCTTGATCTCTTCGTCAACGACCGAGTCGTCCAATCCCGATAGTCGAACTTCTGCTCGTTTGCAGGGAGTTGATATCTTGACCTCCACTGGGAGGACGCCGCGCAATTTTTCGGCCACCTGGCTGGCCTTGGTTCGGTTCTCAGCAGCCGATTTCTCAGTGGAGACTTGCAAAATACGAGCCCCAGTGGCGGCCTCTCTGATTCTGAAGCCTGCTGCCGAGAGACCGAGTTCTTCCAGATTCAATTTGGATTTCGCACTTCTTATGATATCTGCGTAAGAGAGACCATCCTTCGCAGCTTCTGAATCGATGGTGAGTACCACCGCCGCTGAACGGGGTTCTCGAAGTTTCGCCTTTTTAGGTGCAGCCTTCTTCTGGGCGCCCGACTTAGCGCTGGGAGTAGGAGCCGCGGATGCAGCTGTTTGGGCCTTCTTTTTGGGGCGCTTTGCCACAGTGACCCATTCCTCACTATTGGGCTTGGGCGCGACTGGCACCTTGTCAGGGGTGGATTGAATAGGGCCAGCGGCAGCGGTATTAGCCGGTGTTGTTGTGGTCTTTTTCTTTTTCTTGGCCTTCTTTCCGCCCTTACCAGCTGGTGGAGGGGGAGGAGTAGGCAACTCCGGTGGAGGGACTTCAGAGTATGCGGCGGGAGCCGCAGACCTCGGTTGAGAAGATCTGGATACCGACCTGTCCTTGGGCCTGTCAGAGGCTAGTGGAGGTCTCAGAATCTTTGCCATCAATATGCGATTGTCGCGCTCTAGGACCTCAAGTCGAGAGTTGATCATGTTGCCAATTGTATCAACCATTCGACGCGACCATTCTTCAAATAGCGACGGCATGTTCGCCGCGCTTGCCTGCAGGGGTGGCGGTGCCGATGACTCGGAGGAAGGTATCACGGTAGTGTGGCCGTCCCTGAGTGCCTTAACTTCTGCGCGCAGCTCCTCTATCCCCTTGCGCAGTTCAACAACTTCGTCTTGCAGCCGTTTCTTATCCACCTTTAGTTTGGCGGTTTCGGTAGATTCGGTGCAACGAAGAATTGCCAACGTGTTCTGGACAATTGAGTCCGCGGCATCGTGAAGGGCCTTCTGAAATGTGCCCTTGAGGTTGCCCGAAGTTTTGGCAACCCTCCGAACTAAATCGGCGTCCTTATTAATAGCCTCAAAGATTTGAGAGGCTAAGGGGCCTTCATCTGCGGACATAGCAGCGTCCGAGTATTTTGAGTGGGCTGAACCTGAGCGCAGGCTTCGCCGATCAAGTTCCTCGGCCATGCTTTCCTCGGCCCGTAGCCGCAGCTCCTCCATCTTGGCCTCATTAAGGGCCTTTTGCGCTTTCGCTAGCCCTACATATTCGCCCGTTGTAGGCGGGCGGCCTCTGCCGCGGCCTGCACACTTCGGCTTTAGCTTGGGTGCTGAGACCGATTTGTCACTAAGTTCACCTTCGGAATCTGATCGGGAGGTTGCACCAGCAGCCCTGGACTTCCGGGTGCGCTTGCGTCCAGCTACCGTTGTTCCGACTCCAGCAGCTTTGGCTGTACCAACTTGGGATCCTAGCGTTTCTGTACTGGATATCGAACAATCCGACATCGGTTCCATACCACTGCTAGGGTCTTCCTCTTTTTCTCGCTCAACGCGACCAGCAGGTGGTGCGTTAGCCTCAACGTTGCCCACGGAGGGGCGATTGCTTCCACTTCGTCTAAAACTTAATCTATCTAGTTTAACTATTGGGTTTGGGTTTTTATTATCAGTACTCATCCTTATCCCACGAGCATGAGGGAACTAAAATGTCCGCCCGGGTGGTGCCCTCTGCACCCGGGTAACTCTAATACACCTGGGGGGGCGAGCGGTACCCCAGGGTTGACCACTAGCTGGTGGCATTACCCAGCCACCACCTTAAGGCGTCTGCCACCGTGGTGTCCCAGTGGCAGTTAACCCGCTGAGCGGGAACTGAGGGGTTTTTTTACGTGGTATGCTCCACTCAGGGCCAGCCGGTAAAGGCAAGCCCCCCTGGTCCTGTGCATGTGCCGCTAGACATGGCAACGACACACACACACAGGATTCCAGGTTGCCCGACGGTAGGCCAGAGCCCATCCCCAGCGGCCACAAACCGTAGCCACGGGGCCGCCGCGCACGCAGACCTTACAGGACTGCCATCCCACGCCGCCGAAGCGGCCGCTGGGCCGACCAACAAAGGCAAGCCCCTCCCAAAAACCAGGTTGGTAAAACCCGGGCGTGGGGTTACCACGTGGAGCGTCAGAACACTCCCGCGAACACTGTCCGCCATCCTACGAACCGAGGTTCCTCTGGGTAAGAACCCGACGTCAAATGAACAAAAAGTTCCGCGAGCCTTGAAGGCAAGCCATCCGCCGACAGAAAGTCCACTGGCCCTAAGAAGGGCCCCCACAACTGAGGCGCGAGTGCGCCGTGGGCTGAATCGCCCCCACCGCGTGCAGTAGCTGTCCACGCCGGCCGAAGCCGGTACCCCCCATATCTGGGGGGCGTTCCCCTATCCGCAACCCGGGGGACGCGTCCGGTAGCGACACTGCACAGTCGCTCTCCTCTCCAAAAAGAGGGCGGAAACCTAACCTAACCTAACCTAACCTAACCTAACCTAACCTAACCTAACCCTCGAGTTACTCGCAAAACACCGCTGAGAACACACGAAAATTATTTCGCTCCTCTTTTAAAAATTCTTTAAAGTGGTAAATCCATTAGCAATTGTCAAGTGCGATACACCGTAACGTGCGGAGCGACGAGACCTACCCGTCGGTGAAGGTCCCAGCAAAATCAGTGCAGTGGTCGAAAAGTTATTCACCAAAAAGTGTAAAGTGCACGTGGTAAAAGTCGAAAAATCGAGTGTTTTTCATCTGTGGTTTCTACACCACAAGGAGCTTCGCCCGGTGCGAGGCGTCGTCTGACGCGCAAGGGCGCGCCCGATCTTTTGGGAGTACGACCGGGAGGACAGCGAGAGGGACTACGGCGTTATTCTCCAAAAAGAGAGTAACCTAAAAACACGTGGTCCCACTTCTGGACAGAGCCGGGAAATTCCGAAGGCGCGGGAAGACGGAGGACCTCGCGGCGAACCCACCAACACCTCGAAATCGGAAATCGGCCACGAGATCGTCGAGATAAGTCGTTTTAAGTATAGAAAAACTCTTGGGACAGGATATCTCCCTTTTCTGCCAAGGGAGACGCACCTTTTCCAAAGCTGCGAGGGTAGAAGCGATAAACATCTACACACATACAAAAAAGCTCCCCTCAAAACCCAGTGCATCGGGAGGTATCCTGACCCAAAGTTTAGGGTAGATTTTTCCCCCCCGGTTATCTCGGAGATCATTAGCTGCAGAGACCCAGATTTTTGTGAATGAGTGAGGGCCTTCACAAACTCTCGCTCCCCACGTCTATTTGATTTTTATTCTTTGTATTTTTATAGTTAGTAAGGTTTTTTCACATATTCTGCTCCTATACGGGGTAGAATATTAGTTTTTAAGTTTTTTCTGTGTGTCATATTTTTTAGATATAGCAAATCACCCCATACAAAGCCAAACTAGAAGGCGCTAGCGGCAAAAACGCAAGTTTACCTTTCGGCGGCCATTTTGTCTTCACAGGGTAAAATCTTAAAAGTGCCGTAAC
Organism: Chilo suppressalis; assembly: GCA_902850365.2. Classification (NCBI taxonomy): domain Eukaryota; kingdom Metazoa; phylum Arthropoda; class Insecta; order Lepidoptera; family Crambidae; genus Chilo; species Chilo suppressalis. The sequence continues at coordinate 28,464,644 of OU963903.1, read as the reverse complement.
TTGCCAAATTCTGCACCTACGGCTGCGCGGTTTTCACAGTTGGGGATCGCTTACCACCACCTAAAGGCCCCCATACCCCAAATCACCAGGGGAACATCTACCCCCCAAACCTGAAATTGGGTACCTCAGAGGGTAGATAAATACCAGCCCAATACACAGCAGAAAACCCCATCTCGCTGCGACCAGTATCTCCGGAGAAACAAATTTTTAAAACCTTGGCCGCCATCTTGGTCGGCCATTTTGTTTTTAGTTTTCGGCCCATAACTCCGGAACTACTGGTCGTAGAAACCCCATTTTTGGGGTTCCAAGATCCAAGCGCACTTGCCCAGGCCGCCGAGGGGTGAAATCCCACTTTCGGGGGAAGAGAATTCCACCCCGTTTTTTCCCGTTCCGCGCGACAGGGCTCGTCAAGCCGATTCAGGGAAACCCAAACAGTGGGTTTCTAGCGCCAATAACACCGGAGGGACAGCTTTCCAAAGTTCTGTCCGCCATCTTGGTTCGCCATCTTGGAAAACTTTGGAGAGCTGCCACACCCGAACTATTGGAGCTAGGAGCCCCGCGTTTTCGCGCTTAGTCATCCCCCGGCCCCCCTTACCATCTAGGCAGGGTAGAAATACCCTACCTCTACCCCGGGAAAATTTTCTCAATTTACCCGGGAACAGACGGGCCGGATCAACATCCACCGACTAGCGCGAAAACCCGATTCTGGGCGGTCGATACTTCGGGAGTTACAAGGGTTATACCCTCGAGCTACCATCAGCTCCCACTAACTACCTTGGGGATAGCTCCCTAAGTATCGAGCGCACAGAATCGAGCGAGGGCTCTCTGGAAAGGTCTTGGGGGGGCCTCTCGGGCTGAGCGGGAGCGGACCGAATTGGACCGGAAGTGGGGCCGCCATCTTGGGTTTCGTTGTATTTTTTCAAAATTTTTTCGGATTTTCGTTTTTTCACCAAAATTTTTTTCTAAATAATAAAACCCACTAATCGCAACAATTTGCTAGCTATACAACCACCCCAGTCTACATCACAACCTTTTACAACAAACAAACTAAAATAACCTAAAATGTCACAAAAACCGGAATACGAGGCATCCACCGAAACACACATGGAACAAGACATTGCGGCGTCTTCCACAAAGTTGGAGGACTTGCCGGGGACCCCGCCAGTACCACCGAGGCGCCAGAAAAGCAAGTCCCCCAAGTCCACCACAACCCCTGAGGAAACGCCGCAAAAACACAACTCACCACAACCCGGCACATCTACACAGATACACACACACACAGAAACAACACCTGAACACTCATCACAAGTTACACAACAGCAAAACACATCACAGCAACACCGTACAACAACCCACATACAGACAAACCCGACAAAACCACAACTACAAGGAATACACAAACTTAAAAAGAAAACACCACTCATATTAAATATTTTAAAAAACAGACCCTATGTTCGGGGCCCCTCGGAGCTGGGGAAAACAATCAAACATGAGGAAATTAAAATAAAATATCATTCTGGAGGACTACGCAGGGGGGCGTCCATAAGGAGCGCACAGGCAGCGGCGAGGAAGACCAACATGGACGACCTCAGACCGCTGGCGGACGTGTCCATCCTGGACGCCACCCTGCCCAGTCAAACACCGACTACAACCCCCCCACCCAGAAAGTCCTCTTCCCCACCATCCGAAGGGGCTCCGAACATAGGGGAAACAGAAACCCAGACACCAAACAAGACACAAACACGGACACGGACATGAACACACCCCCTACAGCAGACGCCCCTGCGAAGAAGGAAAGCCCCGAGGCGACCGATCCGAAGGAGTCGCTGCCCCCCACCGCAAACCCCAAAACGGACCACTACTCGATCGTGTGGTCCACGACGTCCCAGAAGGAGGAGGAAGGGGACGTCGACAAATGGGAGGAGGGGAGCACGGCGACCTCCGAGTGGACCGATGCGGGCACACCCGACTCGGAGCGAAGAGCCAGCATCCTTCCACAGTTCGGTCGCCATGTGGGGGTGTGTAAGGACCTCGCAACTGAGCGGGCTCGCGAGTGCCTCCTGACGGGCAAGGAGGCTGTCGAAAGCGCGCGGAATCTCAAGAAAGAGATCCGCAACACCGCCGTCGACAGCCTCCAAGCTCTGTTCGAACTGGTTCTATCGCTGGCCGATTCCAGGAACCGCCACAGGCACAACCTGGAGGTGGAACGGACTCGGGCGGCGAGGGAGCTAGTTCGGATAGAGCGCTGCCATAACAGGGAGATTCGCGAGCTCCGTGAAAGGCACGAGGCGCGCCTGGAAGAGGCGAAGGAGGCGTGGTCCGGGACTCGGAAGGCAGTGGACGGGGTCCAAACGTGGCTGAACTTCGAGATGGATGGCTTGATCACCACAGTGAAGGCCATACATCTCGAGGTCCAGGACCGCGAGAAGCCCCAGTCCAGAGCCCCGGACACCCTTACACACCCCCACCCAGCCCCACCATCCCAGACACCGGATACCCTCCTCCCCGAACTGAAAGCCATCTCCGCCCAAATTGCAGCACTGGCCACGGAGCTGCACTACCTAAAGCTGGACAGCTCCAGCAGACAGGCTAGTGCAGTCCTCTCACCACCACCCGCGACATCGGCGACAGGAACCTCAGAGGGAAAAGGGGACGCCGTGCTCCTCGAGATACAGAGTGAGATCTCGAGGATGAAAGAGGACATGGCGGAGCTCCGCCATGCCCTCAATAGGCAGACCCAGATTACCAAAGAGGAGGTCGCCGAGACCATAGCGGAGTCCGTGGCCCCGGTGCTAGTACAGGCTAGGCGGCTCAGAGAAGGGATGGAGGAGGTAAGGGATGTGGTGCTGGCAAACGGGCCTCAGGGGCGTCCCAGCGTGGACCTCAGCTCGGAAATAGCGTTGACGGAGACGACCGCCACCATCGATCGGCTGCTTACTCCCCTCAGGGATGAAGTGGCCGAAATGGCGGGAGGCGCTAAAGAGCTGAGGTCCACGCTGGAAGTCTGGAACAGCAAGTTTAAAAACTGCAGGCCGGAGGAGCCGAAGAAAAGCCCAAGGACCTATGCGCAGGCGGCAAAAGCCGCCCCACCCCCAAGGCACACGGTCATCATCACGAGCACCGACCCCAACAAGACCGGGGACGGGGTGATCCAGGAGATCACCAAAACGCTCGACCTAAAGAAAACTGGCCTAAGGGTGGACAAAGTGCGCAAAGCTAAGGACAGGAAGGTGGTCCTTAGCTGTAGTGACCAGGGCGATCTTCGGCTCATCCGGCAGCGGATAAAGACCAATGGCTCGCTGGAGGTGAGGCAGGTGGCGAAGGCCTCGCCCCTGGTAAGAATCAAGAATCTCCTGGCGTACCACACGGACCAGGACATCGCCGATCACCTCAAGTCCCAGAACCCTAAGTTGTTCGAGGGCCTTGAGGGAGATCGGCAGTCCGTAAGGGTACGCTATAGGAAGCGTGCGCGAAATCCCCTGCAGTGCCACCCCATATTGGAGGTGTCACCGGAACTCCATAAACGCATGCTGGATGCGGGGGCGGTCCACATCGGACTCGAAAAGAGGCCGGTAGAGGACCAATCCCCCCTCGTCCAGTGTGCGAAGTGTCTTGGCTTCGGTCATACACAAAACTTGTGTAAGGAGGGCGCCCAGCTTTGCAATTATTGCGGACGGGCGCACTCCTGGACCGAATGCCGGGACCGGCAAAATGGGGTCCCACCCTCTTGCATCAACTGCAAGAGGGCAAAACGTGACACCGACCACCACCATCTCTCGTTCAGTGACGACTGTCCTGAGCGAGCAATGTGGGATGGCATTGCGAGGGACAAAGTAGCATATTGCTAAGGGCCCCCACGACCACCATGTCCAGGACCTCCAAGTAGGCGGAACGAGGTTGAATTTTATACAAATCAACCTCCAAAGATCCAAGCAGGCCACGACCGAGCTATTACATCTAGCAGAGGACAGGCATATTGACGTTGCCCTCGCCCAAGAACCCTATGTGGGTTCAAAAGGCGTGGTTAAGCAATATCCTGGCACTAAAGTCATCCAGTGCACCCTCAATCGGCAGAAGCCGGTAAAAGCAGTAATATTCGTTTTCAGTGACAAGCTGAGGGTCATAAGCGACCCTCAGACTGTGACTGAGACGGAGGTGGCTGTATTGCTGGCTTCTGGTGGACTAAAGCTTGGACTGATTTCCGTCTACTTTGAGGGAAACCTGGACATAGAGAGCAACATCGAGCGAACGCGCTCGATGTTTACTTCTCTCCGGGCCCAGACGCAAAAGATTCTTATTGGGGACGACGTCAACGCGTGGAGCCACTGGTGGGGCAGCGTGGCGGAAAACCAGAGAGGCGAGGCCTACAACTCCTTCCTCAGCGAGATGGAGCTGCACATCCTCAATACCGGAACCACCCCGACGTTCGAAGAGCCTCGGGGCGATCGGATGCGTACCAGCCATGTCGACGTGACTGTTTGCACAACGTCCCTCCTAGGGCAGATAAAAAGGTGGAAAGTCTGTCGAAATCTAATAACATCGGACCACAACGCTATAACGTACGCTCTGGAAGTGGGGGAGAAGCTTTTGCCGATCCCAATACCCACAACCAGAGTGTACAACACAGCTAAAGCGAAGTGGTCAGATTTCGACAGACGATTACACACTGCCCTGGAGACAAACAGCGTCACAGTCGACAGCATCCGATCGGTGGGGAAGGGGGAGGAAATGGAGTCCATCATCGACAGGTATACAACATCCATTAGGGAAGCCTGCGAAGGTACTATCCCTAAGATACTGAAGAGGAAGGACAGGCCGAAACCCCCCTGGTGGACGCCGGAAATCGAGGACCTCAAGAGGGAGGTCCTTCGATGCAAACGGCGAATCCGTAACGCTGCCCCAGTGCGCATGGAACACGTACTGCAGGCTTATCATCAGGCCAAGGCCACCTACGCCCAAAAGGCGCAGGAGGCCCAAACAAGTAGCTGGAAGGATTTCTGCACCACTCAGGATCGAGAAAGCCTGTGGGACGGGATCTACCGAGTGATCAGGAAAACGGGAGGAAGAAGCGAAGACCTTCTTCTGAGAGGACCAGACGGACGGACACTACCACCTAGTCAGTCCGCGGACCTCTTAGCTTCAACCTTCTATCCTGATGACTCGGCGGATGACGATACCCCAGAGCAAGCGCAAATACGATCTAGCGTAGACCTGAGTGATGCAGAGATGCTCACGAGCTTGGGTGAAAATGATCCGCCGTTCACGGCCCACGAGATCGAGGCGATTCTGAGGGAGCAAAACCCAAAGAAGGCGCCGGGGCCGGACGGTTTAACATCGGACATATGTGCCAGGGCGATCCGCGGCCAAAAGGAAGTATTTATAGAGATAGCTAACAAGATCTTGCAAATCTCGTACTTCCCGAGGCCGTGGAAGACTGCGCATGTGGTTATCCTGAGGAAGCCGAACAAGGAGGACTACACAGCACCTAAGTCCTACCGTCCCATAGGACTGTTATCAGTCCTAGGGAAGACGGTCGAGAAGCTTCTCATCAGGAGACTGCAATGGCACATTTACCCAAGTTTGGACCAGCGGCAGTACGGCTTCATGCCTCAGCGCGGTACCGAGGACGCCCTCTATGATCTGGTGGAGCAAGTGCGGAAGGAAGTAGGTAGGAGTAAATCCGTACTACTTGTATCACTGGACATAGAGGGCGCCTTCGATAACGCGTGGTGGCCCGCCATTAAGCACCAATTGCTGCGCAAGCGCTGTCCGTACAACATCTACCGTACGTTGCAGTCTTACCTCACAGACAGGCGCGTTATCGTCAACTACGCCGGGGAAAGGAGCGAGAGGGGGACCACTAAAGGGTGCGTCCAGGGTTCAACGGGCGGCCCGGTCCTCTGGAACATCATCCTCGACTCCCTACTCGAAATCCTGTCTTCTGAGGGAGTGTACTGCCAGGCCTTTGCCGACGATGTCGTATTAATGTTTACCGAGCAGTCCCCAGAAGAGATGGAGGATGCCGTCAGCCAGACTTTGGACAAAATCCATCGCTGGGGGGTTTCCAACAAGCTGAACTTCGCACCGCATAAGACCTGCGCGATGCTGCTTACCAAGAAGCTGAAGTTCAGACCCCCCCACATAACGATGGCCGGAGTCCAAATAGGTCTGGTTGACGAGATCCGCCTTCTCGGTCTGACCATCGACCGACGTCTTAACTTCAACGCGCACGTGTCCAACGTCTGTAAAAAGACCACGGACATTTACAAACAGCTCGCGTGCGCGGCGAGGGTGACGTGGGGACTGAATAGGGACATAATACGTACCATCTACATCGCGGTAATTGAGCCTATAATAACGTACGGGGCCAGCGCTTGGAGTTCAGCGACTCACCTCCAGACGAACCAGAAGCGGTTGGATGCACTCCAGAGGGCCTTTGCTATCAAGATCTGCAAGGCCTACCGCACCACGTCTTTAACATCTACGCTGGTGCTGGCCGGTGTGTTGCCTATTGACATCCGGATCCAAGAGGCTGCAGCGCTGTACCGGGCTAAAAAGGGCCACGACACTTCCTTCCTACCACCGGATAGACGCCTTGAGAAAAGGGTGCCACCGTCTGAACTACCGCACCCTGCTCATACGATAACACCTACGTATGAGCTTCTCGAGAACGTCACCGAGAGCACCCTAGCCTCCCTCCATGGCTCCGGAGCAGTGGTATACACTGACGGGAGCAAGATGGAGGGGGGCGTGGGAGCGGCTCTAACGTGGTGGGAAGGGGATGTCGAGACCTTTTATAACACCTTTAGCCTGGATCCGTACTGCACAGTCTTTCAAGCAGAGCTCTTCGCTCTTCACAAGGCGGTGCGCAGGATCAAAGAGAGCGGTTCGAGGAATACCACCATCCTCAGCGATTCAAGATCTTCGCTTGAACTGCTCTCGAACCCAAAGATCCAGCACCCCTTGTCGAAGGCTATAAAGGAGGACCTGCTTGAGATCTGTGCATCCGGAAGGCATGTTGACCTCTGTTGGATCCGCGCACACATCGGCACGCGGGGCAACGAAAGGGCGGACGAGCTGGCGAAGGAAGGAGCCCAATCCGACAAGACCACCCCGGATTATGCCGACCTCCCGCTGTGTGTCGTCAAGAGAGGGATCAGGGAGGAGTCGATAGCTAGGTGGCAAGACCGCTACGACTCCTCTCAGAGTGGAGCTGTCACAAAGATCTTTTTCCCGGACGTGAAGACTGCCTATAAGATCGTCCGGGAAACGGAATTGACGCACCATCAGGACCAGCTTTTGACGGGACACGGCGGCTTCGGGTCATACTTGCACAGGTTTAGGCTGAGGGAGGAACCTGGTTGCGAGTGTGACCCGAACGTGGAGGAGACGGTATGGCACCTTCTCTTCGACTGCCCGCGTTTTGTTGCCCTGCGTTACAACCTGGAGTGCATGACAAACCGCACGCTGTCTACAGACACTGTAGGGGACCTAATGGCCGAAAAGTCATCTCGGCCCCACCTCCTCCATTTTATGCAGGAGGTGGCGACAATCACCACACACAGGAATAGCAATATTCCTAACACACACACAAACACACTCGCCACACAATTAGTAACAGCTACACACCCCACACAACACACAAGCACTATACACAAATTCGACCTAGTCTCGTGTGGCGAGAAGGGGACACCTGGGATACGCGTCAGGGGGATCTACTCTTTCATGGACAACAGTTCAGAAAGAGTAGGTCTTGCCTTTTGCAACTCGGAAGCCAAGACCAACGTTTACATCTCGCCGGGACTCGGGCTACTGATGAACGGCAGTACCTTAAAGACCACCATGCGTCGTAAAGTCTTCGACGCACTACCCCTGGTGGAAGTGCTCGGTGAACGATGTCGAATAGTGCGGAAGGCCAACAAGGTCATCGCGCTATTCGACCTCGGGAGAGCCACCACCGGGTTTAGTTTGGTGGCTAAGGTCCTGTCGGCGATGGAGAACGAGCCCGCGTCTGAAGCGTCCGCCCCCAGGAAGATCAGCGTCGACGCCATGGTTGTTGGCTACGAAAAGGGCAAAGTGGAGGACCACTTAGGGGCCCTGGCCGCCTCGAGGATCCACGAAATCGTGGTCTACGAGGACCGAGGCCAGGACCTCAGTCATCTGGTGCCCCGTAGCCGGCAGACCGCCGTCGTCGCTGATCTAACTGGGGAAACCGCTGGAGTCACCCCGAGCAGCGGCTCGGAGAAACTCCAGCGGAAAGTGGACGCGGATCATGCGTTGGTCTTGGCACAGCGGGGGAGGGCGGAGAAAAAGGGGAAACACCATCATCCCCTAATCTCCGCCATCTTGAAGCGCGTGTCCCAGCTTTCCCCTTACAAACAAACACATACACACACTACTACACACACCACCACACACACAGGGGAACAGTCGACAAGGCAAGCCTCATTGGTGATCGCAGGCCCATCAACATCTGGTACAGCGCGAACACCATCTGCGCGTACCAAGGCCGATATGGGTCTGGTCGAGGCTCCCACATATGGGCCCGCCGGGGATCGCGCCGGCCGCATGTCCAACTCCCTCAGGGAGTTCGCAGCCATAACAAGGGCCACTCGGAAGGTGAAAGAGGATGAATGTAAGTCCATCCTCCAAACCTACGAGAGTGGCAACTTGGGATGGCTGCGAACGAAACTGGAGGAAACAGGGGCTGCCATTTGCGACAACGACAGTGGCCGTGTTCTGCACGGTGAAATGTCGGGGTCGTACATGTCAGCATACTGCGGGGGGGTTGGATTTGTGGGGCGCGATACATCGGTGAGCAACAGGATCGTCTTCCACGCGCCATCCGTGGGATCCGTAGTCGTTGTAGCCGAGTGCACGAGGATAATGCTCGAGGACAGGGTTCTGGAGAAGGCGGAAGCCATCTTAGGAGCCCTGTCATCGGGATCAAGCCCCGTGGACTTGGAGCGACTGCGGATCACATGGATAAACGGAGTCCCAGGCTGCGGGAAGACCACATGGATCCTTGGGCAGTTTCGGATATCCATAGATAGATAGATATCCATTTTTAAGTTAATTTAAGCATTGATGTGGATTAAAAAGCTAAACTCCATACTGAATATGACGAATAAACTAAGAATCCACCGGTACCACGCTTGCAATGCTAGCCATGGCTAGCATTGTCAATGCACCGGGCCGGTGGAACAACCAAAAGTCCTGTCGACGGTCCAGGCAATAGCACCCTAAGGGAGCTATAGCCTTGGACCACCGACAGAACACACTACACCAGAATAGATTTTAATATTGTACAGCAGCTTTATCATCAATCTTACCATAATTAAACTGCATGAAATTCTACAAAGATGCGTTCTTTCGTTTCGTTTTGTATTTGTTTTGTTCTGTTTTGTTTTCATATTGTTTTATTTTTAATTTTATTGTTATTGGATGATCACGATTTTAATATTTTTTATTTTTTTAGCTTTTAAGAATTTTATGTAACATGGAGCGATAACCTAATCAAATAAAAATACCCAAACTAACAAAGGTGCGGACCTCGAGTCCGCAGAAAAAGCAATTAACACCCTGCGATGGCGGGTGCTTTTAAATAAAAAAAAAAAAAAAAAAAACCTAACCTGACCTAACCTAACCTAACCTTTTTTTTTTTTTTTTTTTTTTTTTACTTGGGGAAATCCATCATGGATACCCCCCGCCGAGAGGGAGACGGGGGGTTATGCCGGACTCCTACCGGCTAAAACCCCAAGATGTTCCGTCACGCACGCATATGGGCGAGTAAAACCGTGAGATCTGGCTTTGCCAATTTCTACCACGGCCCCGCCCTGCGATGTCCTTACGGACCCCTCTTTAAAGGAGCTGAAGCTCCCTTCCTCGGCGAGAGCGCGCCGGAACATTGACGCGCTCGAACACCCCGAAAGCCCTAAACGAGCGACGGTAGTCCCTCCTACCGCCGCCCGGCTCTCAAAGCAAGGTGGACATGGACTGAACCCTTGTCCTCCAGGCTCTCCGGGCAGCCATCATCACGGGATGGCCGCGACCTCCATCTCCTCCTCGACCGTGGCTAGTGCCTGGCGAGTAGGTGAGGTTTTCTTCTTTGGCCCTTTTTGTTTCGCGGGCGGCGAAGCATTACATGCTCTGCTGCCGACCGGATGGTTTGCCTCTTTTTTCGCCGTTGCGCAAAGAACGCAGTGCGGCGAAACCTAACCTTTTTTTTTTTTTTTTTTTTTTTTTTTTTTTTTTTTTTTTTTTAACGGGGAGAATGCCTTTAAGCACCGTCCCCGCCCACTGGGCTAGTGAGCGGGGGGGTGTGGGACTCACCCGGCTAAAGAGATAGCCGGGAATACTCCACTAAACTCCCCGGGAACTTCGCCTCGCCACAATTGAGCGGGCCACGAGCATGCGCAGGGCGCTGGCTCGCGTAGGCCTGCTCGGCGGTGCCCGCACAGAAGTCTGCACGGGCTCATCTCCGTGCCGGAGGCATGGGGCATCCGCGTTCCGACGGACACCCCACCGTCATACGGGGGCCTGTGCAACGCGGGTCACTGGCGCCCAACCAATAGCCCGCAGACCCCCGATGGCGAAACCTAACCTAACCTAACCTAACCTTTTTTTTTTTTTTTTAACAATGGGAAATGCTTTACGCATACTCCGCGCTTTGGGGTACGCGGGGTTATGTCGGACTCTCCGCGGCTTCTGGGGGCAGACAGAATGCCCTCCAGAAGGTGCCTCCGCGGCCTACCGACTAAAACCCATCGATGCCCCTCACATACGCCTTGGCGCGAGCACGTCCATCACCGCCGCATCCTCATCGTCTACTGACGAAGAGGTCACGCCGGGGAGGGACGCGTCGCTGCCGGACAAGGTCATGGGAACTCGCGAAAACACATCCACGACCTCGTCGACGTCTGCTCGCCTATGGCGAGCCCCACTCAGCCCCCCAATGTGGGAGGGCCGGTGATCCCCCGGGGCATCCAGGGGATCAGCGACTGGCGGCAACCGGTGCAATGCAGGGCCCGGGCTTCCCGGGCCTGGACCCCGCTGGTTACCGTCAGGAGGAAGTAGGCGGGCGTACATCCGCCTTCTCCGCCCCATCCTTCGTCGGCGGCAAGGAGCAGCCTCTGGGTCTTCTTCCCGGGCCCTCTCCGCGTCCTCCTTCTGCGTCATAACGTCGACACAGAAGGAGTTCACCGCGTCCCACGTTTCCTCCCCCTCCAACATGATGCAGACCACGTTTTGGAGGGAGAGATCATCGCCTATGATGGCGGTTAACTGTTGCCGTCGCTGGGAGAAGCCTGGGCACACCTCCAACGTGTGCTGTGCCGTATCCTCAGCCGCGTTACAATGGTGGCACTCGGGGGTCGGCTCCCTACCAATGCGGTGCAAGTAGCGGCCAAAGGAACCATGACCGCTAAGAATTTGCACCAAGTGGTAGGAGAGCGACCCGTGGCGCCGGTCCGCCCACGTGGTGAGAAAGGGGTGCATGGCCTCCAAGGTCCTGGACAACGTGCCAGAGACCGAGGCCGAACCCCTTTGTTCTTCGAGCTCCTCGAACCACGTGCGGAATGCCTCGATTTGCGCCTCTTCCAAAGCAGAGGCCCTCTCCCTCGGCGCCAGGCGCCGGTCATCATGATGCGCGTCTATTCTGACGCGGTAGGCAGCCGCCAGAACGTGGGCTGAAATTTCCCACGGGGGAGTGCCTGCAATTATGCATGCTGCGGTGTGGGACACCGATCTATACGCTCTTATAGCTCTCAAAGCCATGGCGCGTTGTGCCCTATGAAGGGACGCAACGGCGCGTGGGCTGAGAGCGTCTGCCCACACCGGGGCGCCGTAAAGCGCCATGCTGCGTACTATATTCGCGTAGAGTCGCCGGACTGTTACGCTTGGGCCCCCAACGTTCGGGAGAAGACGCCCGAGCGCATCGGCAGCACGAAGCAGGCGGGGTTCAAGACGGCGAAAGTGCTCGTCGAACCCCCACCTGCCGTCTATTACAACCTAACCTAACCTTTTTTTTTTTTTTTTTTTTTTTTTTTTTTTTTTTTTTTTTAACGTCAGAAAATGCCTTACGCATACCACAGAGCCAGTGTAAGGGGTTGACCCTGTGGTTATGTGGGACTCTCCCCCCCAGAGTGCAATCCAGATCGCTAATCGACCTGGACTGGAAGGGCCTACCCACTAAAAACTGACGGTTCACCACTTGACTGTTAGTGATAGTCGCGGCCGGGGTAAATACTCAGCGCACACCATCGCGAGCCGCGGCTAATAGTCTGTCCCGTTGGGGACCCATCTGTGCGCAGAGGTGTCCGCGGTGAAGAAGACACCTCTCAGTCATCGGACGTCGCTTACAGGGGCCAGACCCCCACCTGGCCCCCAGCGTCCGTGACTAGGGCGGTTGAGCTTGAAGGCCATAAAGCCGCCTCCGCCTGCCTAATCTCCGCCTTCGAGTCGGGTCAGCGAGGGGATCCTCCTCCCGAATTCTTTCCGCCGCCTCCTTCCGCGTCATCACGTCCTCGCAGAATTCGGCTACTGCCGTCCATTTAGTCTCACTTTCGGCCATCTGTTTGATGACGGCCGGCAGGGAGAGGTCTCGCCCGATTGCTGCGACAAGGGCAGAGCGTTGTGTCACCCAAGCCGAGCATTCCATCAGCGTGTGCTGCGCTGTATCTGCGCTGCTGTCGCAGTCATGGCAACGCGCACTCGGCTCACGCCTGGCAACCCTGTGCAGGTAGCTGCCGAAGCAGCCATGCCCCGACAGCACCTGGGTCATGCGGTAAGTAAGCGCGCCATGTCGTCTATTTAACCATTCATTTAGATTGGGCCGAATGCCATCGATCGTCCATTGCCCTGCAGCAGGGGCATCCATGCGAAGCCTCCATGCCCTTATTGTGGATAACTGGGCTCTATCCCTCCAGCGCCGGATCATTTCGGGTGGGGGACGGAGACCCTCGTTTCTAACTTGAGCGCTGCGTCTATAAATTTTCGCAAGCGCCAGGGCGTCTAAATCCCATGGAGGGACGCCCGACAAGGCAAGCGCGGCATCGCTGGATATTGTCCGGTAGCCGCGGATTACTCGAAAGCAGACAGTACGCTGCGCTCGCCGCAAGACGGCGGCGTTACGCGGCGACAGCGTGTCAGCCCAAACTGGCGACCCGTAAAGAGCCATCGATCTTATTACCCCAGTGTACAGCCTCCTGCATGACACACTGGGGCCCCCTATATTAGGGAGGAGTCTGCTGAGAGACGCCGCCGCCCCTACAAGTTTCGTAGACAGGCGCCGAAAGTGTTCTTCGAACCCCCACTTATGGTCAAGCAGGAGTCCGAGGTACCGCATATGCGGTGTGACGTCAATGCGCACGTTATTGATAGTAATGTGTGCGCCAGCCGGGGGTCTCTTACGGGGCCCGTGGAAGAGGAGGGCCTCCGTTTTGTTGAGAGCAACTTTGAGACCTAGGCTCTCAATCCTTCCCACCACGATGGTGGTGCCGACAGTTGCCAGTCTTGCCGCGTCCGTGTAGTCGTCGCCCCTTGCTAGCACTAGGGTGTCGTCTGCATAGCAAACGACAGTTAAGCCCGGCAGAAGGGCGCCCCGCAAAACCCAGTCGTAGCCGATGTTCCACAGGAGAGGGCCAAGGACCGACCCCTGTGGAACACCGCGTGCCATGGCTCGGCGAATTAGATCTCCGTCCTTGTTTTGGCACATTACCAGTCTGTTGCGCAGGTAATGTGCCACAATCTTACGTAAGTACGAAGGCACCCTATGATATGCGAGTGCCTCATCTATGCAGCAATAGGGCAGGGTGTTAAAGGCGTTTGCGATATCCAATGATATCGCCATAACAACCCTGCCCCGCGATACGGCCTCGTCGGAGAAAGATTTTACCCGAAGAATCGCGTCGATGGTGGATCGATTCTGTCGGAACCCAAACTGACAATCAGAGAGGTTGGGACCTGTCTCATCTAGGTGCTGAACGATGCGGGTGGATATGATCCGTTCTAGCAGTTTACCCGCCTCATCCAGCAAAACAATTGGCCGGTATGCAGAAGGTGAAGTAGCCGGTTTTCCCGGCTTCTGCAAAAGTACCAACCGGCCCTGTTTCCACACAGTTGGAAATTCTCCTGACGACAAACAGAAGTCGAAAATTCCCCTCAGGCGGTCTTTCAGAACGGAGAGGGACAGCGCCAAAACGCGGCCATGCACTCCATCTGGACCTGGAGCCGTGCTTTTGGCCCGGAGTCTGCTTATAGCCCAGTCCCACTCTCCGTCTGTAATAGGGGGAGGGGGGTTGTCGTCGTCGGGGCTAGGCCTCACTGGAGCCATTACTGGCGCGATCTGCTCGGTTTGCGCAGGAAACAGGGCGACTATAGTCGAATCCAGTAGTTGGGGCTCGAGAGACTCTACCACTGGGGGGCCCTGACTACACAGCTTGTTTCGCACGATGCGGTATGGGCGACCCCAGGGATCGGCATCGAGCTCTTCGAGCCACCTCTGCCGGGCAGCTTCCTTTGCCCTGAATATGGCCACCCTAAATTCGTGGCGAGCGTCTTTGTAGAGGGCATATAGTCGGGCCTCCTCTTGTTCGTCTCTACCAGTGCGCCGTCTGCGAAATCTGGTGTATGTACGACGACGGGTTATGCAGGCGCGTCGCATGACTGCCAGCTCCTGCGACCACCAATGAACCTTGCGCTTGGGCGGTTGACGCTGTGTGCGTGGCATGGAAGCGTCGCAGATCCGCACCATCGACTCGCCAAACTCACGAGCCAATTCGTCCGCCCCCGCAGATGTTGTTGCGTTCTGGGAGAACCAGTCCTCCAGCAGGGCGGATTCCTCAACGAGCTCTTTGTTGAGCTTGGTCAAGGTCCATCGGGGAAACGGCTGTGCTGTGTTAGCCCTGGCTTGATTGCTATTAGCTCGTCTTGTAGAGAACACCTCGAAGGTAATGTAACGGTGGTCCGAGAGTGTTTCTGCTTCGACGTGGACCATCCAGTTGGTCACGTGCGTGGCAATGGCAGGGGTAGCGAATGTTACATCCACTATAGACCCCCCCTGCTGTCGCACACACGTGTTGATGGAACCACGATTAAGAATGATGAGGCCAGACATGGCCAAAAAGTCTTCAACTGCAGAGCCTCGTGCATCCGTTCTGGGTGAACCCCACGCAGAGGATTTCGCGTTCAGGTCACCCAGCACAACGACATTTTGTGACGCTGCTCGCTGTATTGCAGCATTGACACAATCTAGGAAATTTTCAAATTCAGAGAGAACACGATTTGGGGAGAAGTAGGTTCCTACTAGCACAATCTCTCCCCATTTCGTGGCGACATAACCATGGCCCCGCTCCAAGATGTTCAGGGGCGGGGACCCAGAAGACGGCACTCTGATTATGGAGACCAAGTTGTCCAAATCAGAAGCGTAATTAATGTTGGGCGGAGTAAAATATGGCTCCGCGACGACTGCTAAATCTATCGACCACTCTGGCATGGTTTGCATCAGGAGATCCTGTGCACCGCGAGAGTGGTTGAGGTTGCCCTGTAGCAACTTGTATGGTCGTACTAACATTGTGAGTCGGTAATCATCTCCTCGACGGCTGGCTGGGCCGGCTTACCTTGACTAGCGGTCTGGGTCTTGGGGACCGCTTTCCTTCTTGGGGGCAGCGGAGCTTGGCAGCTCTTGCCCCGCATGATGTGATTTGCCGGCCGCTTCGAGGTCTCACATAGGACACAGTGAGGGGCGGCTTTGCATGACTTGGCCTGGTGGTCGGGCTTACCACATCTGAAGCATAACTTGCTTCGATCTGTGTCAGACGGGCAACGCTGTGAAGTATGCCCAATATCTAGGCAGCGGAAACAAGTCATTTGACGGGGCTCCTGAGCCCGTACTCGGGCCGAGCTCCAGCCTACGAGGAACCGACCAGTGTCCGTCAATGTTTTGGCAGCTGCAACGGGCAGCTTAACCAGAGCTGTACTTAGGCCGTCAGGGCCAGTTCGTAACGACCTGACGGTTACGTCCTCAGTGTTACAGCCGCACTTGATGACGATTGCAGCCTTCACGTCGTCGCTCACGACTGAGTCATCCAGCTCCGATATGCGGATTTCCGCGCATTTTGTCGGGGTGGAGACTCGCACAGCATCGCTCGGGAGGACTTCCCGCAGCTTTTCAGCGACTTTTCGCGCCTTTGTTTTATTTTCGGCGGCCGTTTTCTCGGTGGAGACCTGTAGAATACGCGCCCCGGTGGCTGCTTCCTTTATCCTGAACCCGTTGGCTGAGAGACCCAGTTCCTCCAGGTTCAGTTTCGTCTTTGCACTACTAATTATTTCAGCGTAGGAGAGACCCTTCTCTTGAGCTTCAGGGTTAATTGTTAGGACAACCGCCGCTGTGCGAGGCTCCCGTAGCCTGGGTTTTTTGGGAGCACCCTTCTTTTGGGCCTGTGATTGTGCACCAGAAGCAGGAGCAGGAGCTTTAGATGCTACAGGTTGAGACTTCTTTTTAGGACGCTTCGCCACAGTAACCCATTCTTCGTTATCAGGTTGGATTACAGGAGTCGTCGGACCAGACGGTTTAACGGGGGCAGCTGCTGGTTTTGGAGCTGGCACCTTCGCGGTCTTCTTCTTTTTGCCCTTTTTAGTAGCAGAAGGAGCTGGCACAGACCCAGGTGCGGGCGGCTCTGGTAGATGGGCCATCTCTGTATCAGCAGCACGCAGTGCAGCAGGCGCCGTTGCAGGCGTTCTGGACGTCGAGACCGCCCTGGCCTTATCAGCGGCCAAAGGAGGTCTTAAAGTCCTCGCCATCATGAGGCGGCTGTCACGCTCCAGGGCCTCCAGCCTAGAGTTAATCATACCGCCAATCGTGTCAACCATTCGGTGAGACCATTCCTCAAAAAGCGACGGAATATTCGCTGCGTTTGCCTGAAGCGCCTGACTAGGAGGCACCACGGTTGTGCGACCCTCGCGGAGCGCCTTGACTTCATCGCGCAGTTCCGCCATCCCTTTTCGCAGATCCGCAACCTCGTCCTGCAACCGTTTCTTATCCACCTTTAATTTGGCGGTCTCGGTTGACTCCGTGCACCGGAGAATTGCCAGCGTATTTTTGACTATGGAGTCCGCGGCATCGTGGAGGGCCTTCTGGAAAGTGCCCTTTAGATTGCCTGATGTTTTGGCAACCTTCCGTATTAAGTCAGCATCCTTATTGATGACCTCGAAAATTTGCGAGGCTAAGGGGCTTTCGTCAGCGGACATCGCAGCGTCCGAATACTGAGAGTGGGCCGAACCCGAGCGAAGGCTTCGCCGATCAAGTTCCTCGGCCATGCTTTCTTCGGCCCGGAGCCGCAGCTCCTCCATCTTGGCCTCATTAAGGGCTTTTTGCGCTTTCGCTAGGCCTACATATTCACCCGTTGTGGGCGGGCGGCCTCTGCCGCGGCCGGCTGATTTCGGCTTAGTTGGCATCTTGGGCGCGGTGACCGACTGATCGCTTAATTCGCTGTCGAAGTCTGACCGAGCGGTTTTAGAAGCAGCCCTGGTATCACGGGTGCGCTTGCGTCCGCTTACCGACTTTCCTGCTTTTCCAGCAGTTGATCCCAGCGTCTCAGTACTTGTCATCGAACAATCTGACATCGCTTCATCAACATTCACAGGATTCTCATCCTTCTTTCTCTCAACGCAACCTACGGGTGGTGCGTTAGCCTCAATGCTACCCACGGAGGGGTGATCACTATCAATGCGTCTTAAACTTATTCTAAGGTTTTGGATTTGTTTTGTATTATTCGACATACTTATCCCACGAGCAGGAGGGAAATAAAAAGTCCGCCCGGGTGGTGCCCTCTGCACCCGGGTAACTCTAATACACCTGGGGGGGCGAGCGGTACCCCAGGGTTGACCACTAGCTGGTGGCATTACCAGGCCACCACCATAAGGCGTCTGCCACCGTGGTGTCCCAGTGGCAGTTAACCCGCTGAACGGGAACTTGGGGGTTTTTTTACGTGGTATGCTCCACTCAGGGCCAGCCGGTAAAGGCAAGCCCCCCTGGTCCTGTGCATGTGCCGCTAGACATGGCAACGACACACACACACAGGATTCCAGGTTGCCCGACGGTAGGCCAGAGCCCATCCCCAGCGGCCACAAACCGTGGCCACGGGGCCGCCGCGCGCGCAGACCTTACAGGACTGCCATCCCACGCCGCCGAAGCGGCCGCTGGGCCGACCAACAAAGGCAAGCCCCTTCCAAAAACCAGATTGGTTAAACCTGGGTGTGGGTTCGCCACGTGGAGCGACAGAACACTCCCGTGAACACTGTCCGCCATCTTACGAACCGAAGTTCCGCTGGGTAAAAAACCCGACGTCAAATGAACAAAAAAGTTCCGCGAGCCTTGAAGGCAAGCCATCCTCCGACAGAAAGTCCACTGGCCCTAAGAAGGGCCCCCACAACTGAGGCGCGAGTGCGCCGTGGGCTGAATCGCCCCCACCGCGTGCAGTAGCTGTCCACGCCGGCCGAAGCCGGTACCCCCCATATCTGGGGGGCGTTCCCCTATCCGCAACCCGGGGGACGCGTCCGGTAGCGACACTGCACTGTCGCTCCCCTCTCCAAAAAGAGGGCGGAAACCTAACCTAACCTAACCTAACCTAACCTAACCTAACCAAGCCCTTTTTCGTTTGCTAAGAATACCCCGATTCTCCTAAAAATTTGTAGGCACATACTAGATTTTTTGTTTGACCTTAATCCGTTTTAAAAATAGAGTTAGTTCCAATAGTTTTCAAAATATTAAGTTTTTTCACTTTTTGTAGCAATTCATACTAAATATCGTAAAATTAATGTAAACATTGCACGCGTTGATGTCTTTTGCATAGGACAAGAATTTTTCAAATTTTTATTAATTCATATAAATTTCATTTTTCAATTTAGTTTACTTTTTAATATCACATTAGTTTGCTCTCGTTTGGGTACACATCTGGTATCCAAGTGAGCGATAAACACCCAGTCACTAAAATTGTACAGGTGATTTTGTATAAAATTTCTAAAAATTCATAACTCCTTTATTGTTCGTTTAATTTTCATAATTCTTTTTTAGATTTATTAAGTTGAGGTAGCACTACCTATTCTAGTTTAAATTTTTATTAATATCTAGAGTTAAGTATTTTTAAATAGTAAATTTAAAATTTTTTTCATAAAATTTGATTATTTTAGTGTAGTAACTAAAATATTGAGACTATTCAATTATTAAAGTAACTGAAAAATATTAGGATTTCTAAGGTTTCCAATAACGTTTAAATCATAAATTTTAGTTAAAAGAAAAAGAATCTACGAGGTTTCTAATTTCTAAACCTAACCCTAACCTAACCCTAACCTAACCTAACCTTAACATAACTTACAAAAACAATGACAACTCGCACCCCACCTAGTAAAAATAAAGAAACACCTCAAATGGCACAGCTTACTGAATCCCCGAAGCCGAAAGCGTGCCGAAACCTCACGGAGGTAATAAACCAGGCAATGGACACGGCCGCGGAAACCCCTTCGGGGAAAGCAAAAGTAATGCTCGACGCAGCCATGGAACAGATGAAACTATCCGGAAACCTGAAAAGAACAATAAAAGAGACGATTATTCATAGTCTAGAAGGGATGTATAAAATTATAAAAGAAATGGAAAGACAAGATACCACAGAAAAGCATAAGGAAAATTTTGTTAAAGGAAAGGAGCGATATGATGGAAAGATATTGCAAGAAGTGATGGAGATAAAGAAAATACTGATAGAGGATAGGAAAACCTACGCGGAAATAGCGGCAACGTCCAAGGCACAAACAATTCAAGTGCCCATACAAACCGCACCTAAACGGAACCCTAATCCCACGCATAGCTTAATCATCTCCTCAGAAGATGCTAAAGACACCAGCGAAGTAGTCCTTACCAAAATTCGCACAGCCGTAGACGCAAAAAATAGTGGACTTCATGTGGAAAGAGTCCGCAAGGCAAAAAACCAAAAAGTAGTTCTTAGCTGTTCCAGCAAGGACGAAATTGAAATGATCACAAAAAAGATTGAGGAAGGATGCAAGGAGTTGAAAGTTGAAGCCGCTAAAAATAAAGACCCGCTTGTAATAATCAAGAATGTACTATCATACCATTCAGATGAAGAGGTAATAAATGCTATAAAAAGGCAGAATAAGAATGTACTACAACACATTCCCGCTGAAGAATTTCGCATGGAACTCCGCTATCGCCGAAAGGCCAGAAATCCACTCGAGAACCATATCGTCCTACAAGTCTCGCCTAAGATTTGGCAAAACCTAACCTCCACAGGTTTGGTATTCGTCGATCTCCAAAAATGCGTTGTAGAGGACCAATCACCGTTGGTACAGTGCACAAAGTGCTTGGGCTACGGCCATGGCCGGAAGCTCTGCAAAGAGCCAGAAAATCTTTGCTCTCACTGCGGAGAGGCTCACATGAAGGCTGACTGTCCAAAATGGAATAAGCACGAAAAACCAAGTTGCAAAAACTGCGGAGAAGCCAAGCTGGAAAAAACAAATCATAACGCTTTCGATAATACATGTCCAATCCGTAGGAAATGGGACGCATTAGCGCGGCAGGCTATTGCCTATTGCTAAGGTTGTCTCAACTGTAACAAATGCTAATATAAATCGAGAAGAAGGCACGAAGCATCTCGTAATACAAGCCAATCTACAAAGAGCAAGAATCGCTACGCAGGACCTAATAAGCGAAGCGATCAACAGAAAGGCTTGTATTGCACTTGTCCAGGAACCGTATGTAGGATCATCAGGCGAAATGAAAAAGTACACCGGGACAAGAGTCATCCAAAAGACACAAAACAGAATCAAACCCGTAAAATCAGCAATCATAGTCTTCAATAATAACCTAAACATAGAAATAAACCCAAAACTGCAGACTGAAAATATAACAACAATTATTTTAGGAACAAACAATTGCAAAGTGGCCCTTGTTTCGGTGTACTTTGAACCAGATCAAAATCTGGATACGTACCTTGGAGATCTTACCCTAATCCTCGGAGAACTGGATGGATGCGAAGTGTTGCTAGGAGGCGATGTGAACGCGTGGAGCACTTGGTGGGGCAGCGCAGTCGAAGACCACCGTGGAGCAGAACTGGCAGCGTACCTGGAAGAAAAACAGTTACACATTCTTAATGAGGGAGATAAGCCAACTTTCGAGGTATTTAGAGAAGGAAGATCATACACAAGCATAGTAGACGTGACGACATGCACAGAACAACTTATTCCAAAAATTAAACACTGGAAAGTGGACAAAGGAATTACAAGTTCCGATCACAATGCCATTACATTTACTTTAGAAATAGGAAGTATAAACACAATAGTAAATAGGAAAAGCACAAGAATCTACAAAACTGAGAAAGCAAAGTGGTCGAAATTTAATACAGAATTTTTAAAAGCTATAACAAGAAAGACACTAAGTAAAGAAAGATTAGAAAGGATAAAAAGCAAAGATGAATTAGAGCAAACAATAGAAGAATATACAGACTGTATTAAGATAGCATGCGAAGCCTCTATACCAAGAAAAAGAGCAATGAAAGCTGGACAGCTCCCGTGGTGGAATGAGGAACTGCAAGACCTTAAAAGTGACATGACCACCAAAAAGCGACGTATTCGATGCGCAGCCGAATCAAGGAAGTCTTTAGTAATAAAAGACTACTTGGAAGCGAGAGAAAAATACCTGATGGAAGTAGCGAAGGCGCAAACTAGCAGCTGGAAAAATTTCTGCAGTAGGCAAGAAAAAGAGTCTATGTGGGAGAGTATATATAGAATTATAAAATCAGCAAAAAAGTTTCAAGAAGACGAACTACTTATAAAGGAAGATAAAGTACTGAGCCCCGCTGAGTCAGCAGAATGGATGGCCAAATCTTTCTTTCCGGAAGACAATGAAGAAGAGGACAGCGAAATACATAAACACGTTAGGAAAAAAGCTCAAGAGATTAACAATTTAGACGAAAACAGCATTATAGACCCTCCTTTTACAGCAATAGAATTAAAACAAGTACTTAAAACATTTAAACCCACAAAGGCTCCAGGAGAAGATGGACTAACCGCAGATATTTGTACAAAAGCAATAATACTAGACGTGGACATCTACCTGTCTCTAATCAATAAATGTCTTGAATTATCCTGTTTTCCGAAGGCATGGAAAAAGGCAGTTATAATAAACTTGCGTAAACCAGGGAAAGCAAGCTATACTCAACCTAAATCCTTCCGGCCAATAGGACTATTGCCCGTATTAGGTAAGATTTACGAAAAGCTGATTATCAATCGGGTAAGATACTACGTGCTCCCAAAATTGAGTAAAAAACAATACGGGTTCACACCGCAGCGAAGCACGGAAGACTCTCTTTTTGACTTGATAACACAAGTGAATGATGGAATAGCTCAAAAACAGATAGTGACCATTGTATCACTAGATATTGAAGGAGCTTTCGATGCTGCATGGTGGCCTATAATAAAACTTAGACTTCAGGAAAAAGGCTGTCCCACAAACATCAGAAGAGTAATAGATAACTACTTTGAGAACAGAAAAATCTGCCTGAACTACGCTAACCACAGTTGCGAATTAAGCACAGCGAAAGGATGCGTACAGGGTTCAATAGGAGGACCCACATTTTGGAACCTACTATTGAACCCTCTACTGGAGGAGCTGGAAACTATGGGGGCACAGGTTCAAGCTTTTGCTGATGACATAGTGTTAATATTCAAAGGCAACAGCGGAATCGAGATTCAAAACCAAGCCAACCGGATCCTCAGACACGTGCATCAATGGGGAATAAACAACAAATTAAAATTCGCACC
Organism: Chilo suppressalis; assembly: GCA_902850365.2. Lineage (NCBI taxonomy): Eukaryota > Metazoa > Arthropoda > Insecta > Lepidoptera > Crambidae > Chilo > Chilo suppressalis. The sequence continues at coordinate 28,441,817 of OU963903.1, read as the reverse complement.
TGAAAAAACCCACGCTGCGACTTTTACTAAAAAGCTGAAGTATGACTTACCTGTTCTGCACATGGAAGGGGAGCCGATTTCTCCGGTTGAAGAAATAAAAATCTTAGGAGTCACAATAGACACGAAGCTAACGTTCAACTCTCATGTAGGAAACGTCTGCAAAAAAGCCATCAACATTCATAAGCAACTTTCAAGAATGGCCAAAACTACATGGGGGTTGAATCCCGAAATAGTAAGGTCTATATATACCGCTGTGGTCGAGCCAATTATTTTATATGCGGCCAGCGTGTGGGTGCCAGCAGCAGAAAAAATTCAAACAAGGAAACATCTAAACACTGTTCAGAGAGGTATAGCACAAAAAATCGCAAAAACGTATAGAACAGCATCTCTAAACTCTGCTCTTATCCTAACTGGACTCCTACCGCTGGATCTACGCATAAAAGAAGCTGCCGAAATCTACGTCGCAAAACGATCGAGATGTATAGACGAATTACCAGGTCGAGAAATCGAGATACGTCTATCACACGCATATTTACCCCATCCTTCCAAAAACACTTCTTTCAACTTTGAAATCATTAAGAAATTCAGACCAGAAATACTTACAAAATTAAGAGGACATCACATATTTACAGACGGTAGTAAAATTGAAAATAAAGTTGGATCAGCAATATCAATCTGGAAGGATGGAAAAGAACTAAAAACAGGCAAATATAAATTGGCAGACTACTGTTCGGTGTATCAGGCTGAACTATATGCCATTTTAATGGCCACGGAATTAATAAAGAAAAACAAGTTCGCAGAAGCAACAATATTAAGTGACTCTAGATCTGCTTTAGAGTCTTTAGAGAACACAAAAATGCTACACCCGTTAGTCATTCAAATAAAAAGTAATCTAGAAGAATTGGAGCACCTAAATCAAACTGTGAAACTGGCATGGATCAAAGCACACATAGGCATAGAAGGAAATGAAAGAGCAGACACTTTAGCCAAAGAAGCGGCACATAAGAAAACAGCACCAGTGTATGATCTATGTCCAGTTTCACACATCAAAAGATTACTTAGGGAACAGTCGCTCTACGCTTGGCAGCAAAGGTATGACGAAGGTGAAACCGCGGGAACGACAAAACTCTTTTTCCCGGATGTCCGCACGGCATATAAGATAGTAAGACAAATTGAACCAAGTCACCTACTCTGCCAGGCGTTCACAGGTCACGGTGGATTTGCACATTATTTACATAAATTCAAATTAAAAGACAGCCCGGACTGTATATGCGAACCTGGAGTAGAAGAATCCGCCATCCATCTCATAGTAGAATGCCCCAAACATAGACTGGAACGGATGAACCTGGAAACAAAAATAAAGTACAAAATAAACAAAACCACACTACAACATATAATAGAAGACAAAACCATGAGAAACGATTTACTGATATACATAGTTAAAATAGTAAAAACAGCAATCGACAGAAATAAAAGTTAAATAATAGACATAACATATACAAAGAATATTTACAGAATACCTAAATAAATATAAACAAACAGGTTATAAAACACAAATCAGATATAAAAAGTCTCTGATTATGTCAGAGGAAATCGCTGAAACCTGACACAACAGCAGGTTTCAAAAAAAAAAAAAAAAAAAAAAAAAACCTAACCTAACCTAACCTACATAACCTATGTGCAATAGCGAACTAAGGTTTGGAATAAATTTACCATAGTAATTTAGTAAACCGAGAAAACTTTCAACTGTGTGACATCTGTAGGTATAGGTATGTTGGCAATCGCATTGAGTTTAGCTGTATCGGGGTGCAACCCATCCTTATCTATAATGAAGCCTAAATAGTTTACGCGCCTTTGTAAAAAAATACATTTCTCTAACTTAACTGTGAGACCCATTTGACGTAGCCGTACTAGCACAGCCCGCAGATTGCGCATGTGTGTGTGTCTATTAAGCCCAGTTACACAAACGTCATCTAAAAAAACGACCGTTCCTGGTATGCCACGTAATGTCTCTTCCATCAATTTTTGGAACTGTTCCGGTACACACGATAAGCCATACGGGGTTCTGCGATATGCGAATGTACCTACATGTGTCGTGATCGTTGTGAACTTTTGTGACCCTGGTTCTAACAACACCTGTTCGTAAGCATGCCGAAGGTCTATTTTCGTGAATTCTTCTCCATTACTGAGAGTAGCAAACAATTCCTCGATACGCGGGAGAGGATAGTAATCGCGTTTCAACTTAGGATTTATTGTTATTTTATAATCTCCGCATATTCTAAGCTCTCCGTTGCTTTTAACTACGGGTACAATAGGAGTACCGAAGTCCGAGTGTTCCACCCGATATATGGAACCGTCGCGTTGTAAACGCTCCAGTTCGCGTTCTACACGCTCACGTAGTGCCAGCGGTACGGGCCGCGCGCGATAATACACAGGATCGCAATCTTCGAGCTGTAACCGTAACGTTTTTTTACAAGTACCTAGTTTGTTCGTGAACACCTCAGGAAACTCTTTACATAATTGGCTCACTAAATGATCCTCTTCCATTAATTTATTTATATTAATTTGAGTTATTTTTAATGCGTGTAACCAATCTCGACCCAGTAATGGCCTGGCCCCGTCTTTAATTACGTATAAACGAACATTATTTGCTGCAACATTTTTAAATTTAATATTTACGAGAATGTATCCGAGAGGTTCAATTTTTGAGCCAGAGTAACTACGTAATATTAAGTTATCAGTTTGCAAAATAAGGTCTTTAAACAATAATTTGTAACAATCGACACTTATGGCAGATATACGGCTACCGGTATCAATTTCACACTCTAAAATTTCCGAATTTACTCGAACAGTAATAGAATAAGGTTTATTACCTTGATACGATGATACAACCATGTTAAAAAAGTCATCCTCCTCCGAACACTCCTCCACATAATTCTGACGTGATTCACTAAAATGTTTCACCGCGCGATCCCGCACTTTTTCACACATAACACGTAAATGACCGCGACGATTACAATTATCACAGTTGTAATTCGCGTATCGACACCTATTGGGTGGGTGGCCCTTGCCACACCGCCAACACTCCGCGCCTTCCCGGGCTGCGCCGCCTGCGCCGCTCGCGCCCGCAGCCGAGCCCCTCGCGCGCTGTCGAGCGCCGCCCGCGCCCGCGCCCGCGCCGCTCCGGGCGCGCATGGCGTGCAGGTTCTCGCCCGCGCCGCCGCCCGCGCTGCAGCCGGCGCTCAGGCTCCCCGCCGCGGCCGATCCGACCCCGCCGCTCGTCTCGGCGTGTCGATCCGCCGCCTCCAGAGCCAAAGCTAGCTCCACCGCTTTCCGGTAGTCTATCGATCTTTCAGCGAAGATACGAGATCTCATCACTTCACTGGCCAAACCCGACACGAACTGATCTCGGAGGTCCTCCTCGAGTCGTTGGCCGAAGTTGCAGGTGACCGCGAGGTGCTTGAGAGCTTGAAGGTACTCCGTCAAAGATTCCCCTGGCCGTTGTCTCCTTTGACGAAAAATGTGTCTTTCTGCTATATCCGAACGTTGCGGCTCGAGGTGGGCCCGCACTAATTCCACCAATTGGTCGTAGGTCTTATCCTCAGGGTTCGCGGGTGCACACAGGTCACACATCAAACTGTAAGTGGCTTCGCCCACCACCGTAATTAACATGGACACCTTCATTTCCGGTTGAGTAAAATGTACTGATTCACACGCCTTACATAAGCCGGCCATTGTTTCGATGTTAGATCGAAAGGTTCAATTTTACCGATTGGCATCGTAAAAAATTACAATACGCACACTCAAACACCTACAGTTAATGATTTAATATTAATAACAACACCAAACACGCACAGATTCTTTGTAAAATTAAATTTTACTCGCGCCTCGTCGCCAGTGCTACGTAATGAAACCACGGTTGGATGCTAACTGATTTATTAAAAACTACCGCCTTATAAACAATACAAATACCTTACAGAGGCAAATAGCAAAAATCAGCTAGGTTGGGAAGCTACGTCAAGTTTTGACATCGTCGATGCCATAGTGCCTAAAGTCGAAAGTCTTTAATCAGTGCGTCTTACATGTGATGACATACGGAGCCGAGAAGTGGACACTGACGGTACGGCTGGTCCACAAGTTCAAAGTCGCTCAGCGCGCTATGGAAAGGGCTATGCTCGGCGTTTCTCTGAAGGATCGCATCAGAAATGAGGTAATCCGACAGAGAACCAGTCATCGACATAGCCCACCGGATTAGCAAGTTGAAGTGGCAGTGGGCTGGCCATATTTGCCGAGGAACCGATAACCGTTGGGGTAAACGAGTTTTGGAGTGGAGACAGCGTCTAGGTAAACGTAGTGTAGGACGTCCTCAGGCACGATGCAGTGACGATTTGCGCAAGGTGGCTGGCAGGAGCTGGATGCGAGTAGCCCAAGATCGATCTGAGTGGCGTGCAATTGGAGAGGCCTATGACCAGCAGTGGACTAGGATAGGCTGTTGATGATGATGATGATGAATGGACCCAATGCGGATGTGTGGGTGATAACGGTCCCAGCTCGGATTGGTAGGTGACAATGGACTCAATGCGGATGTGTGGGTGATAATGTACCCAACGTGGATTGGTGGATGATAACGGACCCAGCGAGGATTGGTGGGTGATAATGGACCCAGTGCGGATTGGTGAGTGATAACGGACCCAGTGCTAATTGGTGGGTGACAATGGACCCAGTGCGTATTGGTGGGTGATAACGAACCCAGTGTGGAGTGGAGGGTGATAACGGACCCAAAGCGGATTGGTGGGTGACAATGGACCCAGTGCGGTTTAGTGTTGTGATAACAGACCCAGTGCGTATTGGAGGGTGATAACGGACCCAGCGCGGATTAGAGGTTTTTTCTATCAACAAATCTTCAGGTTAAGTTTATGATTTTCAGTTCATTGGAGCTTGAGTAGTTTCACTTAGGTTGAGTGGTCATAAGCACACTCAATTTTATTATACAGATTGGTCCGACAAATAACTCCACCCCACCTGATGTTACGTGATGGCGAAGTCCAGGCGCGAAGATAGCTGATACAGCAGTTCTACCTACCACACCAGCCATCCTCACCCTGCCAGCCTGCATGTTGCTTCTTCACGCCTCCTTTAAAGGATCCCAGGTTGTAAGAGGGAGGGAACACGTGAGCGGGCAGAGCAATCCATTTACGGATAGTGCGATAAAGAAATGAGTCACCAAATAGCTTTTTACGCTTTCGAATTTTGGCCACAGTTAGACAGTGACAACGTTGGCCAGGGCCATCGCGCGTGGTGCTCTGAAGGAAAGGGGAAGGTGGAATAAGAGAGAGCAGTTCTACCTACCACACCAGCCATCCTCACCCTGCCAGCCTGCATGTTGCTTCTTCACGCCTCCTTTAAAGGATCCCAGGTTGTAAGAGGGAGGGAACACGTGAGCGGCAGAGCAATCCATTTACGGATAGTGCGATAAAGAAATGCGTCACCAAATAGCTTTTTACGCTTTCGAATTTTGGCCACAGTTAGACAGTGACAACGTTGGCCAGGGCCAACGCGCGTGGTGCTCTGAAGGAAAGGGGAAGGTGGAATAAGAGAGAATAACACCTCTGAACACTCGCCTTGGTACACACGATAGAACGCGCTTAGAGACGCTACGTCACGGCGTAATTGAAGAGGCTCGAGGTTTTTAGTCACCTCATCATGATACGGATCGCTCGCCGCTGTAACCTTTCCAAAGCATTGAACAGGTACTTGGCGGAGGCATTCCACGGGTGCGAGCAATATTCCACGCAAGACCGCACCTGCTGCGTCTTAAACAACAGATGGGTTTGAGTTAAGCGTGAGATTCGGGGGAAAAAACTCAATCTCATCTTAATCTCATCCCTATCCCAATCTCATCTCAATGTCATCTCAATCTTTTCTTAGTATCCTTGGACGTGACTGAAAACAAAACCTTTCTCAAGCTTTGTACCAGAATAACCGTTGTGTTTTGTATACGTGTACGTATTATAGGCCAGTCATTATATACATTTAAAAGTGAAAATGAACCGAGAAAGCCAAATTTTGGATATCACGTGGGGGGTGGCTAGAAAAGCTTAAGTTCAAATTGTCGACCAAATTAACTTTGTGCAATTTCCGCCATCTTGAAAAACCCTTAAATTCAGTTTTTTCATCATAACTCGATTCCCCGTTGAGATACGAAATTTTTATACAATCCTTTTTTGTTGCTCTTCTTGCGATCTACAATTAAGGTCCCATGCATTTTTCACTTATCGATCGTCGTTTTCGAGATATCGATCAAAAATATCAAAAAAACAATCACCCATTTTCACACAATTTTTCGAACACGTATGCTCGCTTCAAAAGACTCGAGACAACTGACTGGAATGCTACGAATAAGGAGCAGATGTTCCGGCACGACGAAAAAAGGGTCTTTTATACCTAACCCCCGCCCAAACTCTAACGGTCGCATAGTCACGTGCTCCATGGCGAGACGCCATGACGCGCCATGGAGACGCGTCGGGCGCGCTGGGGCCGACTTTGTGGCGCGCTGGAGGTCGTAATTTTTGTCAGAAATGAAAAATAAAAAAACAAATTTGTAGGTCTGGACACGCTCTACAAGTTTTATTTCAAACATTTTTCGATATCTTTCACCAGAAAAAAGTAAATAGCGAAAAAAAAATTCTCCCCAAATTTTTGATATTTTTGATCGATATCTCGAAAACGACGAACGATAAGTGAAAAATGCATGGGACCTTAATTGTAGATCGCAAAAAGAGCAACAAAAAAGTATTCTATAAAAATTTTCGTATCTCAACGGGGAACCGAGTTATGATGAAAAAACTGAATTTAAGGGTTTTTTCAAGATGGCGGAAATTGCACAAGGTTATTTTGGTCGACAATTTGAACTTAAGCTTTTCTTGCCATCCCCCACGTAATATCCAAAATTTGGCTTTCTCGGTTCATTTTCATTTATTTCCCGATTTTTCCGACGTAATGACTGGACTACGTTTGTAGAGATTTTTCATCATTTTTATATCTATCGCAAAAACAAGGCAGTGTTTTTGTAATCAATCAACCCCGATGTTTTTTTTCATTCGTTTTAGTGTCGCCATCTTTCGAGAAATTAAGCAGTTTCTACTAGCATTTAAGCGCGTGCTTAAAATTATCTAACCTTTAAAATAAATTGCTTAAAATGCCTTAGATGGAGCATGCGATCGCATATTATTGTTTGCGATGTTTTATTTAAAGTAATTAATTTAATAAATTTCTGTAATCATAACACACATTATCATTTTTTTTTATTAAGCTATTATTCATTTTTCGAAACAATTTAAGCAATATAAAGTATATAATTTTGGCCTAGAAAGTTGAATTTGAACACCGGTTTTGTCTTTAAGACGTACCTACACATGAAGGACTTTTACGTGTTCACATTTTTGTAGGTTTCACTTCTGTTCCGCACTGGGCTCGCGTGGTTGGTCACGGCCCAGTCTCCCTGCTTCATCTATACGAAAGGCCTGTGCTCCTGCAGTGGGGACATTAATAGACTGATGATGACCGACTAGTGGTCTATCGAGTACAGCATACTGTACCCTTAGTACGAACCAATATCGAGTCGAATTCGATAATGGTTCGCGCTAGGGGTACTGATTGTAGCAATAAAAAGTCACGTAATGATATGGTATGTATTTATTTGAATGTAGCCTATTTCTGGTACAGCAGATGCCGCAGCCGCTGCAGGTGTGCGTGCGCGTGGTCGCGCAGGTGTCGCGCGGCGGGGCAGGCGGCGAGCAGCGCGGCCGCGGCGCCGCACCGAGACCGCACCGTCTCCTGCAGCCGCGCGCCGCCCGCGCCGCCCGCGCCCGCGCCGCTCACCACCGACTCCGTCTCTATCTCGTCTGGAAATTACCATACTTATGACATGTCGAAGCTAGGTAACCCAAGTTTCAATTGAAGGTTAGCGGTTTTAATAACATTGTTTACCGGTCGCGGCAAGTAACTCTAGCGCTGAACAAAATGCGGAGGGGACAGCTGCCTAAGTGCCTCATGGGTACGCTGGAGAGCCAATCGGCGCATCGCACGCCCAACACATCTTAATTTTTACTTCTGCGCAATAACGGTCAGCGCTAGAGTTTCGTGCCGCGACTTATACTCTGTATTGGAGTTGCGAATGACAATAGGCTAGTTGACCCTTTTTGGAAAAAGGTTTTAAATGGTTAATAAATGTTCTATTAGACCGAAAAAAATGTATTGTATTTTTTTTAAACCTAGAAAGCTACAAATCTTTAATTTTAAAATAGACTTTTCATGGACATACAAAAACGCTGTCGGCCATTTTAATCTATAGATTATCTATGCTATGACGTGAACTGTGGTAAACAAAAACTCGTAAACACGTAGAAAATTACTTCTAACTGAGTTTATAATAAAAAAAAACATGATTTCTAATAAAAATAAAGTAATTGAAGTTATACTTCTTTAGGCGCGTTATGAAAAAATGATGAGAGTGAAATTTTTAGATGCGCGCGCATCACTGTAACCCAAAAGTAACAGCATGAAGTTGGCCGCGGGCGCGTTATGAAAAAATCATATGAGTGAAATTTCGAGATGCGCGCGCATCACTGTAACGCAATAGTAACACCATGAAGTTGGCCGCGGGCGCGTTATGAATGTTAGTGTCTAATAATGGTGGATTATTAACCACTTAGTGGTGAATAATCCACCATTATTAGACATCTGTTCGAAAGGTGCTTTGAACGATCCACGGAGCTCCATAAGATGATCGCGTTGTCAAAAACAATGTTGGCACGCTCGTCGCCTCTGATCACTGTTTTCATATTTATAATATTTATCCACATGTTTCTAGTTTCTATATAGACACAACGTGTTTTAGTTACTTACAAGTGCTAATTACATATGGACTAATAACTTAAATTCAGTAGTGATTTTAATTGAATATTTTGAATATTTATTTAATTTTTCAAATTAAAACTGAACTTAATTGACTGTGTTAACTATCCTTTTCCAGTCCTTTTATTATTTTATTGTAATTATTAATTATTTGCATGCAATTAAAAAATATTTGTAATGATGCTAAAGAAGTATAACTTCTCACGCGCGTACATAAGTTACACGCATCCATTTTTTTTATCATTACTGTATTGTACGAGAATATAAAAACACATCCTTGAAGACTTCAGGAAAGTTGTGGATTAAAGTGCCGAAAGAAATTAACCTACGCAACTTTATTACACTTATTCATATGTTGTATCAGTTTTATGTTTATTACTACATAGTAATACTAAATGCACTGTATTTACATAGATGCCTTGTCGTTTCTCTGCTTCGCAGAGCAGAAATCGGGGTTTAGTGCAACAAATTCACCAACTATCAATGCGTCAATTCTTGGCAGATTTGTGCTTTCTGCTTTCACAAAGCCGGTATCCATAATTAGTTTTGTCAAAAAAAAAACTAAGTTCACTGTTTTTTTCTTTCCTAAAGTTAAAAGTGTTTTAAGATAAATTTAGTCAGACGAAAGAATCCACCTACAGTAACACGCGAATGACATTTAGTTGTTTACCACAAGAGACGTCAAAATCATGGCGGATGTGGCGAACAGCTTTTTTAGTGTTTAAAAAATATAGACTAAAAAATATTTTTTAAAATTAAAGGACAATGTTAAAATTGGCCTAAGAACCAACACCAATTTGGCATTTATGATAATTCTTAGTATATTTTTTGCGATAATTATCAGTATTTAGATTGTGACGGACACTTCCAGTTAAGTAAGCTAAATTAAAAAGTTAAAAAATAATCTGAGACAATAAATACTATTTTATGTGTATAATCTATGGCAGCGCTGCAAACAAAACACTCTTTCTACCTAATGCCGGCACTTCACTTGGCTATTCGTATTTGCTATTTTAAAACATGACATCAGTCTGTCCTTTTCATTCCTTATTAAGCATGACAAGGACAAACTGGTGTCAAGTGAAGTGCCGGCATAAAACTCGTTACTCTGTGGTTGTGGTGCATGCAGTTTGCATTCGTAGTAATCTGTGGCATTCGTGCATTCCAAAGAGTAGTTTATTAAACCGGAAAGTGCATTCTCGTTTCAGATTACCTGTTGTGTGTGTTTATTTGCGATTGTTTTTCCTTTAAATTAACTATTTCGGTTATCTAATATGCCATCGATGTTACCAAAGAGCAGAACCCTTATTACCAAGTGCTAGTGAATCTGTGCCACAACATCCTGAGAGGATCATACTGCCAAATTATTCAAGAACACCTGATACACATTCACGCTGCATATTTACCCAATATACATGTGATATACAAATAAATACAATAAACAATATGATAGAATTATGTTAAAATTAGTCAATAAACAAGAAGCAAAACTAGTTTTAATTTTATTCATTTTTCCTACCTAACGCAAGTTTTTCCTAATAGTTATTCTTTGAAATCGCACCGAATAAAATGAATTAGTTGTATTATCAATTCACTTCAAACTGAGTTCATACTAAATTCGTAGGTTGACCTATGTTTCATTGAATATTAAACATAACCTCAAAAAAATTCTACTTTCCCTAATAATTTAAGTTCTCAGGAGTGTCCGTCAATAATCTTTCTTTTTTCAGTCATTTACTTACGATTTTGAACCTAGAAAATAATATTTCATGATTGTTGATTCTTAGGCTAACTATGTATGGACGCTGAACAATGTCCTTTCTACAGCAATCTTCTGCTTTTATGAAGTGAAATCGATATATTAAGGTTCCTTAGACTAAATACTTTAAGAAATAAACATTTATTAAATACAATTCGACATAAGTAAACTAGCCTATTGCGTGCTTGAAGAGCGGTCATTGAAAGTGCCGCGGTTGGCACTAAAAAAGTAAAAAGAGCTCCGCTTTGCAAACATTTTTTATAGCATCTGGAGTTATTCTATTTGACGCGTTACAGTAAAGAGAGGCTTTAACATTATAAAATTATATGGAACAAACTTCAAAACACATAATTACAAATTATATTTGGTGTAGTTAGTGAATGTTGCATCGCTCGTGCTGATTCAATGATTCATTTGAAAACATGCTGGGAATCAGATTGCGAATAATGCGAATTCTATTAAATTAATAAATTGCTGTGGTAGCTTCGATCTCAACATATATTTTTGAAGTTATACTTCTTTAGGCGCGTTATGAAAAAATGATGAGAGTGAAATTATAAGATGCGCGCGCATCACTGTAACACAAAATTTTAACAACATGAAGTTGGTCGCTATAGCAACCAACTTCATGCGTTACTTTTGTGTTTACCGCACATTAAGAAAATCTACCAACAAAATAGAAATAGAATCTCTATTTAGTGGGTGCTAACGACTGCATTGTGAAGGCCTATCAATAGTATTTATTAATCTGGAACAACGGAACCAAAGCGCGATTCAGGAGACTACAGCGCCATCTCTTGTCCATTGGTGTAGTAGAACCAAAAACCACATCTTTATTTTTTTCTAATAAAGTAACAGTTATAGGTATTCATATTTATAATATTTATCCACATGTTTCTAGTTTGTATATTCGGAATACGTGTTTGAGTTTCATACAAGTGCAAATCACATATGTTCTAATAAATTATATACAGTAGCGATTTTAATTGAATATTTTGATTATTTATTTATTTTTTCAAATTAAAACTGAACTTTATTGACTGTGTCCTTTTCCAGACTTTTTATTAATTTATTGTAATTAATTATTTGCATGCAATTAAAAACTAATTTTAAACGATGCCAAAGAAGGATATCTTCCCACGCGCCTACATAAGTACACGCACCCATTTTTTTTTTAAATGTTGTGTGCGCAAAAGTCATTTCTGCCGCGAATTAACACAGAGTAAATGACCTACAGACGTCATTAGACGTGGGGTGGCTCCATCTGCTGATGCATCTGTTGACACGTGTTGAGGAGGCATTTATAGAGGAGCTCGATGGCGCAGACGGTTAGCGCGTTCGTCCTGCGATCGTGGAAGTTAAGCAACTTTCGCAATGGTCGGTCATTGAATGCGTGGAGAACAGGCTGTGTGTTTCGGAAAGCATGTTAATCCGTCGGTTCCGGGTGCATCTGTAGTCGTTAGTAAGCGCGTGGATACTATCTGGCATCGCAATTTATGGTGACCGCTATTATTATATTGCTAATGATACAAAACGGTCCACTTCACGAGTGCACTAGAAAGGCCGCAGTGCGGGACGAATGGGAGAGAGATAGAGAGGTTAAAGCGTCGACGCGACACGATACGTAAATATGTCTCTAACCATAGTAAATGTATGAAACCGATATGCTTCTGGCGCGCCACGACACGACACGACACGTTAATATGTTTCCGGCTTAAGGACCGCCCATTTCTGTTCCAAATAGAGTGTTACCACAGAGGAGCGGCCAGGGCAGCAGCGGCAGCGCGGAGCAGTGCAGGCGGCGCACCCGCACGCGGTGCGCGTCGGCGAGCCCGTGCCGCGCCGGCCCCGCGCGCACCTCGTGCGCCTCCACACCCACGCGGCCGGCGCAGCGCGCGCCGCACGCGTACGACACCGCGTACCGCCACGACGTGTAGTTGCCGGACTCCTCCTCCAGGGACCACGAGCCGCTGCGGATATACACAATCATGACATTATTGTATGATACAAATACGATATATACCAACTTTTTATTTACGTATTTGTTAAAAAACCGGTCAAGTGCGAGTCGGATTCGCGCACGAAGGGTGCCATACCATCTATACAACATTAGACAATATTCTTATATATACAGGGTGAAATTGAATGTTTCTATGAAACTTCGTGAGATTGTTGGGTTACGTGTATAGAGTATACCTGATTTTTTTCGGATTTTTTAAAATTATTTTTTTCGTTTTTTATTTTTTTTATTTTGCATTTTTATGTCCTTTCCTCCTTTTGAGTGATAATTATTTTTAAACGCGTATTCATAGTAAGTGAAATATAACAAATAAATAAGCACTATTAAAATAAACGAAAAATAGTTGATGTGACCAGGCGAGGTCGACGCCGGGGGGAACGACCGCGCGCGCACAGCTGACGCGGTCAGATACTGTGTTCATACTAAACAGCATCTCAAGATCGCTCTCAGAGTTGAGATCGTTCTATTCATACGGGCCTTAGATGTCATATTACAATGACAAAATTTAAATAAAGAACAAGTGTTATCTTCTCATTAGCAGAGAAAAATACCTAAAAAGTTAATAATAATTTTGTTACAAAAACAAATACTTATTGCAGTTTAATACTTGGGTCAGAAAGAAATTTATAACTAGGTATTGACAGTACTTACGAGACCGGCGATGTAGTAAGTACAACGAGGAACGAGGAACATATTCATTTTTTTCACTAGAACTTTTTATCAAATCAATCACACTGGTAGTACACTAATTAGTTGTTTCGAATCAAAAAGTATTTACGCTAGCAAAAAAAGAGACTAAAATTATTATTTGCAAAATTGTTGCACTATACCACCATTTTGCTGCAAACAAAGGTAGGCACGTTTGCGGACGTGTTTTTCTACCTTTTTTAAAGTGTCCCTGTCACTTCTCACTGCACAAAATGCAACTTCTATGCGTCTTTTTAGTTCCTCGTTATCACTAATGTCGTGTCCGGTTTGGCCGTATACGAGGTCTTTAATATGACCCCACAAATAAAATCCATTGGTGTTAGATCGGGAGAACGAGCGGGCCACGGCACTGGTCCCCCACGACCGATCCACCTTGTGCCATACGTATCACTCAAGTAGTCCCGCACCCGCTGAGAGTAATGGGCGGGAGCCCCATCATGCTGAAAATACATCCCTCTATGGTAAGACAAAGGGATATCTTCCAGCATGTTCTCGACTTGGTTCTGCAGCAAGTCTAGATAATTGTCCGTATTTAAGCGGTCTAAAAACACTGGCCCGAGAAGTTGGTCTCCTAAGATTCCCGCCCACACGTTCACACTGAAGCGTCGTTGGAAGTGTGAGGGTCTGACTTGACGCGGGTTCACGTTACTCCAAAAGTGGGAGTTGTGAATGTTAAACATTCCAACTCGGGTGAATGTAGATTCATCTGTCCACAAAATCTGACGGCGCTCTTCGCGTAGCCACGTGCAGAACTGCAGCCGAGCTGGTAAATCCGGTGGCGCCAACTCTTGCACTTTGGTCAGATGATAAGGATAGCTGGGACTGCCTTCCTCTTCGTGTAAAAGCCGCCACACGTAATATTGGCTTACACCAAATACGGCTGCGGCATCTCTGGTGCTTGCCATTGGATGCTGACTGAAGAAAACCTTTTGAAGACGAAAAAAAAACGGAATTTCTTCTTCCAAATCGGTATAAATACGAGGTCGCCCAGAGTCAGTCGCCGGTGCGTTGAAGAGTCCAGTTTCGCGGAATCTGTATACGGCGTTGAGTATGGTTTGCGGACATACTCGTAAACCAAACCTATCTTCGTAAAGCCTTGCGGCTCTACTGAGCACTTCGTCACACTCGCGATAGCAGTACACCATTTCTAAATATTCTTGGTTCGTATACCGAGGCATAATGAAATTATCACAGTGTTTGTCACTAAGTCAAAAGATGCGCACGCGCGATTGATATACTTGCAACTGCCCTTTGCATGCATTGCAATCAAAGCAAAGCACCGCGCGCGGGGAAGAGGGGAGGTGGGCGGACGAGCGTCGGCGTACATAAAAGGCAGGACTTTTTAAGGTGCTTTCACATAATCATGCCGAAATAGCCCGCGCCGTACTACTTACTAAGACTAAGACTAAAGTAAAGCCTTGTATTTCTATAGTCAAACATTTACAAAAAAAACTGCCGTTGATATTTGTTACTGCCTCAGTAAGGCACCTCGCGCACTAGACGATTATGACCACGACCAGGAGCCGCGAGGACCAGATTAACTAAGGCACGTCGTGCACTAGGCCACGACCATGACCAGCCGTGGTCGTGGCCGTCACCACAACCTTGATCGCAGAAGCTACGGTTGGGCTGCGGACAAGTTTGTGGCAACGACCACGACTGGTCGTAAAGCGACCATATTACTGGTCGTTTCTTTATTTCATTAATAAATAACTCTTTCAAAGCTCATTGCAGAAAAATATCTTCGTCCTATAGAGTTGCGGAACGATACGAAGCGTGCTCTTTCAGCGAACTATCAGCATGACACTGAGAATGGCTGAAGCGACCAGGCCGCATTTGCGATCGCAGATCTAGAGTGCTAGCGCTCATAGCCAGCTATACGGAAGATAGTCGCAACGACCAGTCGTACTGGCCCGCACTAGATCTGCGACAGCGAATGCGGTCAATCTCAGTGTCAAGGTCATGCGGACAGTTCGTGAATGAACATGTTTCATACCGTTCTTCGACTGAATATGACGACGTTTTTTTCTACAATAAGTTTTGATACAGAGTTATTAATTAATGAAATAAACGACCAGCAATATGGTAGCGTCACGACCAGTCGTGGTCGTGGCCGCAGACCGCAGCCGCAGCCCAACCGCCTCAGCGACCAAGGTTGCGGCTACGTCCACAACTGATCGTGGCCGCAGTCGTCTAGTGCGCGAAGTGCCTTAATCGAACAACATGATAAACATTTAACATTTCAAAATTATAAAGTTGTTGTATCCACAACAATTCATTCATTTGTTGATAAAAATGTTGGAGAACTAGCGTCAGATTGTTCAATACATCGCTATTGCTGATTTAGTGTATTCGCACCTTTAGCGAAACTTTGGCGAATCGTGCTGTTTCTTTCTTCTCTGAAAGGAAAACGCGCACTATAAACGAAAACGGATTCACATCATCAAAGACGCCGCGACCGGCGCCAGCGCTGCACTTGTCTTGCCAGCGGGCGCGCGGGCGGCGCGTCGCCCGACCGTGCTTGCCGCAAAACAACATATTGTGTGTGTGTGTGTGTGACTGTGACTGTGATTAAATGTGTTTGGAATTTCATGACGTGGGCAAATCAGTCACGAAGAGTTATTTCCTTCACTAAGCTCGTAAGTTAAACCGATTTGCTCTGTATAATTTTTCGCCGTTTGCTCAAGTTTTAATTACACGAGGCAACTAACATCAACAATAAAAAAGAAGTTCTTACACTAACAGACAGTCTTTACCGATTTAAAATCGTGACAGTCATATTAACTTTATAGGATTTTTAATTGCTCTAACAGAAGATTTATTTTATTGATTAATTACCTGTGCTTTATGAAATAATATTCAAAGGTATTGTGTATCAGTGAATAAATAATTATAATATAGCATATAAGACTATTTTATTGTAATGTTTTTAAATAGTGTGGAATCAAAGCGGATAGTAGGTAAGCGCCGAGTCATCTGTGCGTGTCGTAGGTACATAGGCGGCCGCCGGCGCCGGTCGTCGCCCCCGGCCGGGGCTGATCTGGACTGGAGGCATTCAATAAGTTTCCGTTTTTTTAGGAGTGCTTATTTTAAGTGGTTTTACAACTTCTATGTAGACGTGTTTAAAATGAATAATTACTCATAAGGAAGAAATGACAAATAATAACCAAATAAAAAAATAAAACACGTAAAAAAAAATTTTAAAAAATCCGAAAAAAATCAGGCATACTGTATACACGTAACCCACCAATCTCACGAAGTTTCATTGAAACATTCAATTTCACCCTATATAATATCGAGCCAAAATCGCCAAAAAATCACGTCTGTTTTTTTGAAAATATAAAAACAAATATTTGTTTTATTCTGTTTTTTCATAAATCGATTTGATAAATATTGCAATGAATCCCCACGCTATTTCCGTTATATACATATATATGTTCAAATAAATTATAAACATAGCTTACTATAAGGCCTTAATGGACTAAACAGTGAGTACATTTTGTTTATTTTTGACTTTTTAGTGCAGTAAATACAAGCGTGTTCTTAATTTTTTTAACTATCCATTTATTTTTTTATCCTTTAGGTACTACGGAACCATAAAAAGTAGATTTTTTATTGAATTAAAAGTATTAGTTTTTAAAATAAAATGAGATACTGACAATGAAAAACTCTGCACATTCTGAATAGATACCGAAAAAATCCAACTAGGTACTATTAATGACCAATGAATAATCTCTTAAAAGCTGTAATAAAACTTGCGAACTAATCAAATTATTATTTTTTCATTAAACTATAAATAATTAATTACAATCAAAGATTTGCAATCCAAATTCCAACATAAGTAGAAAGTATTCAAACAGAAATGAGCATACTAACGTTCTGAACTATCTTTTTAGAGGTAAGCCACGGAGTAAAAGGCAAAAATAACAACACTCAAATCGGCTGCATACAGCCTTAAATAGCATCCCCTCCTGCTAACTGCATCAAGACGTCGAAACCCTAGTTCCGAATCGCATTGAAACGCCGATTCGCCAACACTCTCGATTGTAAAATGTAAAGGAAGATTTGGAATGCTAGAAACGTACGTAGATACGCGAAATGAAGAAATTTTCTTACATGGCCACATCAGTACGGAAATTACGGTTAACCATAATTTATGGTCACAAATTATCTGGAAGTGCCATGATTACGGACTACACTATGATCATGGCACTTGCAACAGTGCCGAAATATCGAAAACTTGCTAACAACAACGTGTATTATTTGACGACCTCCGTGGCCGAGTGGTTTGTACGCCGGGTTTCATGGTGGCGCGAATCCCGGTGGGGGCAGAAGTTTGTGTGATGAACATGAGCATTTGTACTCCAGTCATGGATGTTTAATTCTTCTTCTTAGTCGTTCACTCTTGTCAGAGTGGTCGTGGTCACGTGCCGGTCAGAATATTGCGCCACCGCTTCCTTCGTGATGCGACGCCATGTTGCTCTGTGTTTTGCAGAGTGGGAGTTGTCGTTGATGCTGGATCGTGTGACAGATTTGCTGAGATCCGTCCACCGTGTAGGAGAGCGTCCACGTGATCTTTTGCCCTCGACTTTGCCTTGCACCACCAATCGTTCCATAGATTCCTCGTTACGGGTAATGTGCCCAAAGAACTTGAGGATACGTATTTGCACAGTCGACGATAACCTCTTTTTAATTTGGAGTTCTTTTAGAATCGAAACATTGGTTCGGTGCGCAGTCCACGGGATGCGAAGCATGCGTCTCCAGCACCACATTTCTAGAGCATCAATCTTGCGACGGTCTCGCATCCTCAGCGTCCACGTCTCAGCTCCGTATAGAAAGATCGGAAAGACCAGGCATCTCATTAGTCGAGCCTTTGTGTTTCTGGTTATTCTGCGGTCCTTCCAAATCTTGGTGAGTTTTTCCACTGCGGATCTAGTTATGGCGCAACGTCTCCGGATTTCGTCCTCGCAACCCCCAGCGTTGGTGATCGTGGATCCTAGATACACGCAGCTGTTGACCACCTCGCATCCCGCTATAACTTTGACATCTGGTTGGTTAATGTCAGCACGATCCACGATCATCATTTTCGTCTGTTTTCGGATGTTTAATATGTATTTCAAAATAAATATACTTATATATGTACAGTATATGTTTTCTATCCGTTACCCTAGCATCCCATAACACAAGCCTTATAGTGCTTATTTTGGGGCTAGGCTAATCGGTATGTGTTGGAAATATTTATTTATTATACATATATTAACTCACGGAATAGGATGCGTATTGGCGGATATGTCGGCGAGCAGATGTGCCAGGTCAGCGGGTCGCACGCGCTCGAAGTCCTGCGTGAGGGAGTACGACGGCGGTGCCAGAAGCCGCGCCGCCGCCGCCAGCACACACGCCGCGCCCGCCGCCACCAGCGCCGTCAGCACCCAGCGCCGCCGCGCCCCGCGGACGCCGCGCACCACGCATTCGCGGAGCCTACGCTGCTTCATAGCTGCACGCCGATCCTGATGTTACGTAAATACAATTACTACTGCCTGGGTTCCGAACCTGGGGGTGATTACCCCTCCGGGGGTAAATCAGCCATGCTTCGGGGGTAACAAAGAACCTAATTACTTGGTCAAATCTAAATAATACTACTAAATAGAGCATGCGCTCCTTCTTGCTAGCGAGCCCGCGGGGTGCTGAGTGTGGGAAGCGGGGCGAGATTCTCTCCTGATGATGACGTTATTAGAGACGAAGATGTAGCGGCCGAATTGGAATTTTTTGGACTGATGATAACGTTTTAAAGTCGGGGTAAAATCTGTTTCCCTAATAGGTTACAGGGGTAGCAGTATTGGAAAGGTTAGGAAACACTGCACTAGTGGTTTAGATACCATTCGAACTATGTATACTCTAAGCTAAAAGTTATTAATATGATAGTAGGTTGTACGTTTCGAGATTCGAGTTAGCAAATCAATTATTTATGAAGTTCTATTAAAAGGAGCCTTATCTGTGAATTCCAAATTATGGGATTTATATTATAACGCATAAAATATAAAAATATTATTAATGTGAAATGTGTCTAAGGGTGTTTCATTTTCCAAAACTTAGATTTTCCCTGGAGTCCTTACTAGTACAAGATATACAGGGCGTCCCACGATCATGCTACACGAAGGGAAATTAAAAGAACACATTATTTTATTTTGAATAATGTGTGGAACTACATATACAGATTTTTTTAAAATCACATGCCACAACCGGTATTCAAACTCGTAAAATGTGATCCAAATCCAAACGTTAGGGATTGACTTTTCCATGCGACGTGACTGAATAATCTGATTATCCAATAAAAAACTGATGCTCATAAGCTTGTCAATGGTAGAAAGAGGAATTTCTTTGAACTAAAATAGTGGCTGTTAAACAAAATCGATATCGCAGGAAAAAAATAATCAAGTGGTCGATAGAAGGAATTGTGTGGTACAGAGTTGATTAATATAGCACCATTATATTCCACTGTAATGGTTTCCTATTTTGATTTATATTCACGGTTTATATATTTGATTATATGTTTATGAAATGTAGTTTTGTTAAATTAAAAAATTAAAAGTAATAAAAATTTTATATACATTCATTTTGTAAAAGTTTTCAAAAGTGTTCAATTGTGCACTCTCTAAATGCTATCCCATCTTCTTGAAATTTGACATGGATAAGTTTTATATTATTGAAATTCGGAGGGAGAGCAAAAAGTAAAAGCAAAAGTTGCCTAACAAAATGAAACACCCCAGTGTCTGGATGTCTATCTATCTGTTAAACATCACTTACTCTTAACCAATAGGGAGTTTGAGCCCCGAGAAAATACATAGGAGAAATGTTATACTAGGAATCATCTTTAAAAGGGGGACTTGGAAGTTTGTATGGGAAATTAATAAAACCATCCATTATATTCTTCTTCACATTTATTGTTACTATTAATAGTGGGATTGCAACTCCTACCATCATCATCAGCCTATTAATGTCCCACTGCTGGGAAACAGGCCTTCCCTAAGAATGGAATAGGCCGATTGGGGAGACCATGAGCCACCACGCGGACCCAGTGCGGATATAAACTTGTCATACCAACTTCTTATACGAATTCCCAGTGTACCAGGATTCGAATTAAATTAAAGGCGATGGTTTAAAAAATGGAAGTCGGTTTCCAACAGCGACGAAACGTATATCATTTGAAGGTTTGTTAGGGTTCCGTAGCCAAATGGCAAAAAACGGAACCCTAATAGATTCGCCATGTCCGTCCGTATGTCACAGCCACTTTTTTCCGAAACTATAAGAACTATACTGTTGAAACTTGGTAAGTAGATGTATTCTGTGAACCGCATTAAGATTTTCACACAAAAATAGAAAAAAACAACAATTTTTGGGGATATATATATATATATGGATATACATGTATGGATAGGTCTTCAAAAATGATGTAGAGGTTCCTAATATTTTTTTTTTCTAAACTGAATAGTTTACGCTAGAGACACTTCCAAAGCAAAATGTGTGAACCATAGAGTAACTTTGTATACTTATAGGGAATGGTGAACTTATTATACCAATATAAAATTGATTATTTTTGAAATAAAATACCAAAAAAAAACCTAATAACGTAAAGAAAGATGAACGAAAGAACAATTATCACTGCTTTGCTTAGTTACCTATTGAATAGAATATTTGATGCTTTGGCAACAAAAAATAGATAAAAAAACTCAAAAACGGAGATACAATAAAATCTGTATTTTTTTTGCAAACGATATACGATTAAGTGCACTACATCCCATAAAAATTTGGAGTCCGGTGACTGACTACCACCCTCCATACAAATCTGAGCCGTATCTTTTAGTTAACTAGTTGCATTTTTCATAATAAAGGTTTGTGCTTACCTTGTTAAAATTCTTAAATAATCCAATTCTTATAGCTTTCAATTCTTCCCCCACAAATGCTACCAGTGCACCACACCGGTATTCGAACACTTCACTTTATAGACTCACAAGATTCTCCCGTAAAAACTATTTTCAATGAGTAAAGTTTCGATACATCTGTAACGGAAGCTGTACAGTGTACACAGATAAAGGCATCCGCAAATTGATAACTATAGTCCACGAAGCTAGCGTCCGTCGGCAAACCAAGCAGATCGCGTTGTAAACAATTAAACACTCCCCATTACTATTTTTAGCTCAGGAGTCCAGACGTCGCGCCGAGCGCGTTAGAAAAAATACAGAAACGGCACCAAGACCAATAGGAAGCTCCCATATATTGATACAATAAAAACTGCGGTCATTTACACAATGTTTGAAATAGGTTCGTGTAGAGCTATTCGATCAATTTATCTATAATCTTAAGAATCCTCAAGAGATAAGTTTAAAGAATTTGGCATAATGACAGTCGCATCACAATACTTAAACGATAATTTATTACTTGTAAGAAAAAATATTAATTTGTAACTTAAAAACAGTGATATTCACACACTTAATACAAGAAAGAAAAATAAACTAACTTTACCTGCTACTAGGCTTCACAAAATTAATAATTCATTTAAAGGTGTAATAAAGTCCCAAGCAATATCCAAGAGTTAACCATAAATAAATTCAATAATAGTATAAATAAGCTTATTACAAAGTGTCTGATTATATTACAGACAAAAATGCTTGGTTTTGAACTGTTCCAATAATTCCAACAGGTTTTCTATATTAAATAAATCATGATTGATCATGATTGTAAATCACGAAGATGTCGAAAAATTAAATCTACGAAAATTATGTCCATTCGACGACGTTTTGTCAGCAACTTTTAATGATTATAGAAACTATGACAACAAAAAATTATATACTCAAGGTTTTTAGTATTCGAATAAATAGTAGATTATTAACCAAGGGGATAAAGCAGTGTCTTCTGTCGCGGGTGACGATTTAAATCGCGAGTGTAACGAAGGACTCGAGGTTTACTCCCGAGCGTAGCGAGGGTGTAAAAAAACTTAAATCACGAGCGAAGCGAGGGATTTAAGACGAGTCCTGAGTGTAGCGAGGGATTTAAGTTTACCCAAGACTAAGACAGCTTTATCACCGAGAAAAATACTCTACTAACATATTAACACATTAATAATATGAGATAAGCATTTATTAAATATAATGACAATTAAAAGTAAAAGTTAACATGCGAAACATTGGTTCAATAAATACGGCCTTGTCGGTTTTCGTAATTTTATTTAATAATCATAACTGTACAATAAATGCGTATTCCTTTTTCAAAAAGATGTATAATGCTTTATATACAAACTCAATGGTGTAAACACAGATGCTGTTCAGTAAGTATTCCAAATTTAAATCACATTCTTTCCCTAGAGGTGAATGAAATTCAGTACAATTTTCTTTCCCTGTTTTTAACAGATTAAAAATTACTATTGTTATGTTCGTTTTTTGTGGCATAGAATGTCACTTTTTTGAGCAAGTGGTACGAAAAAGTTATTTACTCTTAAAATCATTATTTTTAATAAATGCTTATCTCATATTATTATTGTGTTAATTTTTTCGCAAATGGTACGAAAAGTAGAGTATTTTCCTCGGTGATAAAGCTGTCTTAGTCTTGGGTAAACTTAAATCCCTCGCTACACTCAGGACTCGTCTTAAATCCCTCGCTTCGCTCGTGATTTAAGTTTTTTTACACCCTCGCTACGCTCGGGAGTAAACCTCGAGTCCTTCGTTACACTCGCGATTTAAATCGTCACCCGCGACAGAAGACACTGCTTTATCCCCTTGGTTAATAATCTACTATTTGACATTATCATGGATTATGCCTACGAGGGAAACCATGTAAAAAAAACGCGCCTTGCATTCTTCCTCGAAGGTGGTGAGGAAACGAGTGCATCGTCATAATGTAGTCGCTTTCTCAGCGCTCTACTCTAAAAACGGTTAATTTTACAGAAAATGCATCTTTTGTAGATAATTTTACGACGAAAAATTTTTGAAGTTATACTTCTTTAGGCGCGTTATGAAAAAATGATGAGAGTGAAATTTTAAGATGCGCGCGCATCACTGTAACACAAAAAATTAACAGCATGAAGTTGGTCGTGGTTACTTTTGTGTTTACCGCACATTAAGAAAATCTACCAACAAAATAGTAATAAAATCTCTATTTTGTGGGTGCTAACGACTGCATTGTGAAGGCCTATCAAAAGTATTTATTAATCTGGAACAACGGAACCAAAGCGCGATTCAGGAGACTACAGCGCCATCTCTTGACCATTGGTGTAGTAGAACCAAAAACCACATTTTTATTTTTTGTAATAAAGTAACAGTTATAGGTATTCATATTTATAATATTTATCCAGATGTTTCTAGTTTGTATATTCGGAATACGTGTTTGAGTTTCATACAAGTGCAAATCACATATGTTCTAATAAATTATATTCAGTAGCGATTTTAATTGAATATTTTGATTATTTATTTATTTTTTCAAATTAAAACTGAACTTTATTGACTGTGTCCTTTTCCAGACTTTTTATTAATTTATTGTAATTAATTATTTGCATGCAATTAAAAACTAATTTTAAACGATGCCAAAGAAGGATAACTTCTCACGCGCCTACATAAGTACACGCACCCATTTTTTATAATGACCTCTATTGACCTCCGAGCAATAGGTCGCGAGATATTCGCGAAAAACCTGAATATCATGACCTTTTGATCCTTATAACTTATTTAGCCGGCACGATATCAATGTCGATTTTTCAAATCATCATTGAAAAGCCGTAATAAAGGTGTATAAAAAACCGCAGATTGGGGTTTAAAATGCCTAAAATTACTGGACTACAATGACTTCCGCAGCGTAAGCGATACAAGGTTTTTGTTTGGTATATTTCCACACCCTGAGTTACGCATCGAAGTTTTCATACGGAATCCAAACTTTTTGAAAAGACTTTTTTCATCAGGGATAATGTAGGATTCTAAACGTGAAAAATTTTTTCAAATCGGTCCAGTAGTTTTGGAGCCTATTTAATGTTTGTATTAACAAATAATCAAATCTTTCCTCTGTTTAATATTAATATAGACAAGACACTGCAATTGAAACACTACTACGATATTAGAGCGCACGTCATTCGGTGATTCATTCGTCATTTCTATACGAAATTTCTATAACGAAAGTACCTGAATTGGCAATAGGGGAATATGTTGGACTATTCAAGTGTCGTTTATTGCTTTTTGACGTGACAACGTCTTAAATTAGGTTGCGGCTGGGAGTCACTTATGAAAAAGTGTAACGCTCGGTAACGTTACGATGAGTCTCTCGTGTTAAGTTTAAGTTTACATGTACAATGTTTTAGTAAACAAAATATATTTCTATAGTTAAAATTTGTGCAATTCTTATTTTCATTCAATTCCTTGTTCCTATTGTGCAATTTAATTATATTCATATCAATAAATATTCTACCGAGAAAAAGACGTTGTCACGTAAAATCTTCGCCCGTAAAACCGACTTTACAGGCAACCATTTTTTATAAGAGGCGCAACAAATTACCCTAACCCACCTGATCTTAAGTGTAAGTGGAGTCCAGTCGTGAAGATAGATGATGCGGAAGAAAATGTGCCGTCCAACCATCCACACCGGCCGGCCTGAACCAAATCCCCTACGTAGCGTACTTGAATAATAATATTTTGTTTTTAAAGGTTTACGACAACAATTTTTACAAGTCTGATTCAGGAAAAAGAATGCATTTTTTTTTGTAAAAAATACTTAAGGATTCTGTGTTATGGCTAACCCCGTTGTTATTGAATTAGCCCACTTCTGTCCCATTAAAAGTTAATTAATATAATCGCAGAACACAGAAATGGGTCAGAAGGGCCTTGTGGTCGGGGCAGGCGCGCTGCAGCTTCGCAATCAGAAGCAAGTTATGAGCATTTGCTCACAAATGTCTACGCTCTTGGGTGTGAACACTCGATTGGTTCTATAGTTTAATGTCGCGTCGTTTGATTGGCTATTATCTATTAGGTGGAAGTGTAATGAATTTGTTTCTTAGGTTTTCACGCACATCACTCATTAAATAAAACTAGTTTTTACGGGTTAATGCACGAAACTTTATTTATTTATTGACGTTTCGTAGCCTTTACAGGCTTCGTCGTCAGAATAAAACTTTTATTTAATTTGTCGAGCTACCTTGTGTAATGAAGGCTAGCCGGCAACATCGGTTCCCGTACAAACAGTCTACGATCACCCTTCTAAACCCTTTCTGTTCTGTGAATATAATGCAGCTACCTACATCTAACACATACAATGAAGCCAGCGCCGAAGGCACTGAGGCGTGACCCAAGGAATTTATTTATATGTGACGTGAACGTAACCATCTCATGCAGACAGCCAAACATCCCACTGTCAAATAATCTCAATAGATTGTGAATCTTATGTCGAGATAAATAAAGCTCAAAGTGAGTTGGAGAAATTCTACAGTTTTGGGTGATTTCATCTGTGGCTGAATGTACGTGTATCTGCATTCCTGTTGCGTGGAAAACATATATACATAGCATAATATATGAATTACAATTAAAAGACATTGTATGATTTCATAAAAATTGTAATATTACCATTTCTGGTACACAAGTTCAGCTTATATTCCACGATTAATCAACCAATCATTACTCAAATACACAACTCACAAATCATTCTAATATCATAATGTAATTGTTTCATTAAATAACATTATAAAAGATGGGTTTATTGCAAATAACCCTGTTCGTATGTTTGTTCACACTAACTGTGGAATGGAGGTAATTATTGACAATACATTTTTATTTTCATAAAGGCTTGTTTACTGGTAACAAGTTTAATAAAAACATGTCACACGGAAGTAATATTATTGTGATGTTTGCGTTACTGTAACGTAACGAATCATAATTAAATACACATTAAAACAAACAAAAAAAAATATCTTTTTAAATAATAATTTCCTAATCTAGCATTTTTCTCATCGAATGTGAATAGGTTGCGTAAGGCTAAGAACACACGTAGCGATTTTCACCCGCGACAGTCGCGCAACTCTAGCAGATTGTAAAAATGTAAGTATAAATCGCGCCACGAAACTCTAGCGCTGACCGTTATTGCGCAGAAGTAAAAATTAGGATGTGTTGGGAAACTCTTCAGTCGTACCCATGCGCTTGCGCAGCTATTCCCTCTGTACTTTGTTCAGCGCTGGAGTTATGTGCCGCGACCTGGAGCTCTATTTTTGAATCACTCGTCTTGCGTCGAACGCTCGATTTCTACTAAATTTCATTCGATATAATTAATTCTGTATTTTTGAATCGCTCGAGTGCAACGAATGGGTGAGACCACTCGCTGCATGGCGTATGGTGGAGGCGAATGATAGAATAATTGTCTAATTTTTTGTGCTATTAGACGACGATGATCTATCATTGTCATGCTTTATATGAAACGATAACGAGAATTTATTGTTCGGTTTTGATTGCGGCAATTACAGCTCAAGGAGCTCCTGGAGCTCTATTTTTGAATCACTCGCCTGACATAGTATCGTCGAATGCGACATAAGTCACCTTCGACTTTCTAGTCGCACGATATTCCGTATTTTTGAATCGTTCGTCACCGGTGTTACCAGTTTAATACGAAATATAAAATTTTATTCATTTTACGCAGAAAAATAACAACCGGTAATTACCGCAATGAAAACGGAACGAAAAATTCTCAGTACATGGCTGTATAATATTAGTTTGTCGTTTTTTATGACGGTACTTCACTTAGCTATTCGTGATTGGTCTTTGTGAACTTGACATGCATTAGCCGTCATGCCATAATAAAAGAAGAAGAAACTTGACATCAGTCTGCCCTTGTCGTTTCATATAAAGCATGACAAGGACAGATTATCGTAAAAGAAAGTGATCGTAAGCGCGAGATACTTGATCAGTCTTCGGAGTTAAGAATGCAAGGGTACTCTCAAGAAAAGGTCATAATTTGAAAAAAAAAAAATAGTAAACAACGAAAAACAATAGTAAACAAAAGTGAATCAAGTTTGACACGTGACTTCTGACACAAATTTGTCAATTTTTCTATCATTCGCCTCCACCATTCGCTATGCAACGATCGGTCTCACCCATTCGTTGCACTCGAGCGATTCAAAAATATGGAATTAATTATGTCGAATGAATTTTAGTAGAAATCGAGCGTTCGACCCAAATCGAGTGATTCAAAAATAGAGCTTCTGTAATGCACATTAACAAATTCCACGACGCGAATGATGGGCGATATATACGCGGTTTTTTGCGGTACCCATAGCCCCGGCTTCATCCTCGCACTCGGCGATTGGTTGACGGCTGACCGGCAATCGAAATAAATTTGTTTTGTAGTGGACGTAATCCTGCCGTACTCAAACTAAAGAGCGGCTAAGTGATATATAGTCGATACTTCAGTGTTAAATTGCATTTTATACAGTTTTTAATTCCCTTTCGATCTGTCTTTAACGTGTATTCGCATCTTTTATAGTTTAAGTCTAAAAACCCGTCACGTGATGAATTGTTAAAAAATAGCAATCATTTAAAGTGAACACGCTGTTTTTTTGGCCATATCTCCAAAGTTAGTTTTGTCATTTAGCCGCGTTTTAGCTTGTGGACGGCAGAATCGCTGCATTTGCTCGACAAGTTAACAGGCGGTCTCGCATCCGCGGTGGCTGCGGGGCTGCAAAAAAACTGCGATTTCCCGAGTTTTGAATTGAAAAAGCTTCTATTCCGCTAAGGCGGTCGCAGGTAAAAACCGTTCCGTGAGCTTTTAGCCTTAAAAGTAATGAGTCGAATGGGTTTTAAATAAAAATTAGAAAAACGCAACTTTACGTGTATGTGTCAATCAATAAATTAAGGCAACTTTTTATCTATTATACATGAATAACATGATGAGTCATTTAGTTCTTAATATAAATTAAAGCCCCAATCAGATAAAGGTCAACGATTTTGGCACCGGCTCCTACGAAAATAAAAACAGCTTTGTGACAAAAGCGAGCACAGCAGTCGCACGATCACTGCATCACAACCATGAGCGGCCCCGGAGCGGTCCCAAACGAGTCATGAGATCTGGTCCTTCGAGCGTCCACCTTCGACCGGAGCACACCTGTTCGATTCATTTCAATAATACCTATCTATTCGTTCTCGAACCTACGCGCTAATCTTTGTAAAAAAATAAATACAACGTATGTACAGTTCTATCGAGGCGGCGCACTCGCGAGCCGTCGACTCCTCGCGTCGCGCCGGGAGCCTTCCTCACACCTCAACATCCGACCGTCGGCATCGAGCGGGGGGCGGGGCGGGGGTGGGGGGCGGAGGAGGCGGGGGGGATCGCTCGGTGCGGGTCGGAGGGCGAGCGCTACCGGCGTCTGCGCCGACCCTTGCGGTATCCCTTCCCGTACCACCCGCTGGTGTCCAGCGCGGGGGGAGGCGGGGGCGCGGGGGCGGGGGCGGGGGCGAGGGAGGGGGGGGGGGGGGTGGTGGCCGGGTCGCAGCACGCGCACAGGAGGCGGCGGCGACGCGCGCGACGCTCCAACGACGTACAACGCGGGGGACCGTACCACAGGCAGCGCCGGGCGCCGTGCCGACGCAGGCACCACGTACATTCGCCCAACGCAGCGGGGGCGGCGGCGGCGGCGGGGGCGGGGGCGGGGGCGGGGGGAGGGGGGGGAGCTCCGGCCGCAGGCAGCGGAGGGGAGATGATGGTGTGCAGGCCCGAGTAGAGTTGCGCGCGGCAAACCAGCACGGCGCGCGCGAAGTAGGCCGCCGCCAGCGCCTCCTCGCCGCCCTCCGCCTTCAGTCTCTCGTCCTCGGGCCTCTGCAGCAGCCGCCGCAGCTTCGACCGGAGGCCGTGCGTGCCGTTCGCTCCGTCGATCTCCATTTTGACCACTCCCTCCTCCTTTTTAAGGTCGCCGACCTCCGTCTTCGCGAGCGTTCGCTCCTCCTCCTTCTTAGGGGCGAACGGTTGAGGGTCGGGCTCCTCCTTCTTGACGGCGAAGTGTTCCAGTTTGGGCGCGCAGTTTCCGTTGAAGGCGAGCGGCGGGCGGGGTCGCACCATGCGGAAGCTGCGCAGCGCGAGCGATGCCGGCGCCGCGGGGGGCGCGCGTGGGGTCGCGGGGGGGCTCGGCGCGGGGGGGCCGGGCGAGGGGGGCGCGGGGGGGCCCGGCGAGGGGGGCGCGGGGGGGCCGGGCGAGGGGGGCGCGGGGGGGCCCGGCGCGGGGGGCGCGTACTGCGCTCGCAGCAGTATGGTCGCCTCGCCCGACCGCATGCTCACCTGACGGAAAGTATAATAGCCATTATATATATATTAGTTCATTGCATCTTTTGTATACATAAATGATACAAATATGATGACGTCACAAACGGAAGCCCTGTAAGAGCACGGCAAACTTGATTGATTAAAATATTAAGGTTATTATTGCAATGAAATATATTATACTAAAATAATCACAATTAACAATATTTATAAATTAACAGTAACGTTTAAAATTGATTTATAAAATAACTATGTGATATACGTTAATATTGAGAGTTTATGTACCGACATTTTCGCCCAAATATTTATTTACAGAATAGTGAGTTCTATCAACAATGCACTAGCATAACTGTAAACTAATGGCAAATAAATGTAAACAATCCATCGCTCAAAATCACCGACGGCGCGTCGTCGTAATAAATTAAGTACAATTTCATGAAATCGACAAAATATGAAAGCGGTACCATATAAATGTAAAGTGGGACTTTCTGATATTGTTAATTTTGGGATTTACTCGAATGCAGCAGATTAACATGAGGGAAGCGACCTTGCATCTTGTTGAGTACTCCAACCATACCTTATTCCTTTATACAGTGTGGCATGTCAAGGGGCAGCCGATCAGATTAGTAAAAAAAAACAATCGTTGGAAAAACTCGAGCGCGTCAGATTACATGCAGAAAAGTGTGTATTTCAACAATCTGACAATTTGAGCATGACATAAAGAAAAGGGTGAGTCAATAAGTTACAAAAAATACAGAACATTTTCGAGCGCGATTATTTTATTTTAGATCACGGATATAATCTGCCGATTTACACAAGCCGAAGTAACTTTACTTAACTTAAACTTAAATCATTCATAGACTGGTGCGATTACAATTATAATATCTGACGCGCTCGAATATGTCTATGTGACTGTTTTTTTATATACTTTTGAAAGCCTGGACACACTTCCCTCACCCCAGTGAAAAGGCATACATTAAATTAACTTTTTTCTTTTGAGCATCTAACTTTTACAATCCTATAAGTCCCAACGACGCACGAGTATATTCCTATTTAGCATCTCGGTTCCCCTACTATAACATATTTTGTACTAATACGGAACGACTTAAAATTTTTGAAGTGAAAACTTGTTTAACGGCGTTGTACACTTTTTTTGTAATGTGTAAAAATGAAAAACTCGCGTCAGGATACGTGACCTGATCGAAAATTCGTAAGACGGATGGAGAGTAGACAGCCAGCGCGGCATAGGAGAGGAAGTATCCCTCTCTCTTTCTACGGCGCGGCGAAAGTGTATGCCTGCGCCTGCTGTTGCGTTTAGGTGCCACGCGCATCTATGGATGCTGACAGCTGATGGCTCGACCGTCTGTGTAGTGGCCACACTGCTGTGTATTCGTAAAATTCGTGCATATAAAGTGTTACTGATAATTAAAGCAATTCGTGCAAAATTATTCCCTAACCATTCTAAAATATCAAAAATGCACAACGTTAATATCCAAGTTTTCACTTCTGCCGGCACTCCCGGAGTGCAACCCGTCGTTTTTTTTTTTGCCACTTAAGACTCGAAAGATGGATATTTGCCGATGAAAATAGATTGTAACCGTCGTGTGTCGAAACAAACTTAACAAGCTTTCAATATTCAACATTTTATTGTCTTTTATTCAATTACCTGGAAGGCGCGCAGTAGATCTGGCGGTGGTCTCGTAGTAGGAGGCGGGGACTTGATGATGACGGGCGGAGGCTGCGCCGGCGTCGGCGGGGGCTGCGGGCTGGCGGGCCGGGCTGGGGGGGGCTCCGGCGGCGCCAGGGGGGGCTCCGGCGGCGCCGGGGGGGGCTCCGACTGTGGCGATGCCAAGCGTGATTCTGGCGACGCTGCTTGGACGTTCGGTAGCACGAGACGATCGTTTGGTAATAGAGGAGGTTGTGTGCTTGGAGAAAGGACACAATCGTTAGGTAAAAGAGGTTTTGTGGTTGGAGAAAGGAGACTATCGTTAGGTAAAAGAGGTGGTGTGGCCGGAGAAAGGAGTCTCTCGTTCGGCGAAGGAAGTTGTATGGTCGGTGAAAGTCGCTCATTCGTTAATGGAGGCTGAGTATCTGGTGATGTTAGTCGCTCGGTCGGAGATGGTACTCGCATGTTCGGGGGAAGAAGTCGCTCGTTCGGTAAATGGGGTTGTATGGTAGGCGAAAGGCGTTCGTTTGGTAATGGAGGTGGAATAGTCGGTAATGAAAGGCGCTCGTTCGGAGACGGAATTCGCACGATCGGTGGAACGCGGTCATTCGATAATGGAGATTTTATTTGCGGTGATGTAACTCGCTCGTTTGGAGGCGGAACTTGCATGTTAGGTGGCAAAACGCGGTCATTCGGTAATGGGGGTTGCACGGTCGGTAATGTTAGCTGATCGTTCGGAGGCGGGACATGTATTTTTGGTGGCAGAATGTGGTGATTCGATAATGGAGGTTCTATACGCGGAGACGTAAAAAGCTCGTTTGGAGGCGGACTTTGCATGTTCAATGGCAGAACGCGGTCATTCGGTGATGAGGGTTGAACGGTCGATCCTGTTAGTCGCTCGTTCTGAGGCGAAACTCGCATGTTCTGTGGCAGAACGCGGTCATCCGAAAATAAAGGTTCTGTGTGCGGAGACGTAAGTCGCTCGTTTGAAGGCGGAACTTCCATGTGCTGTGGCAGAACACGTGCATTCATTAATGGAGATTTTGTGAACGGAGTTGTAAGTCGCTCGCTCCGAAGCGAAGCTTGCATGTTCGGTGGCAAAACGCGATCATCCGATACTGAAGATTTTATGTAAGGAGGTGGGAGTCGATCGTTCGACGGAGGCGGTCGATGCGTGTTCGGTGACAAAAATCTCATTTTCGGTAACGGAGGCTGTCTGTAAGGTGACGCGAGGAGCTCGTACAGCGACGGAGATCTTTTCATCGCCGACGGAGGTTTATGATTCGGTGTCGTCAATCGCTCATCCGGCACCGGAGGGGGGTGCGTATTCGGTAACAGAAACCGTTTCTGCGGGGACGGAGGTCGCTCGTTATCGCGGAACCGCGCATTCGGCGAAGAACGGTCGCCCGACTTTCGTCGAGCGTTCTCCGGGGAAGATCGATCGTTCGTTTTCGGAGACGGCGGCGCGCGCAGACGCTCGGCGAGACGACGCAGCGGCAACTCCTCGTCCGAGTCCGAGGCGGAGGGCGACGAGAGGTTCTCGTCGGAGAGGTCGCGGAGACGGAGCCGAGGGGAGGGGGAGGGGGAGGGGGAGGGGGAGGGGGAGGGGGAGGGGCGGGAGAGGAGCGGGCGCCGAGTGGTGTGCAGCTCGGGCGGGGCGAGCGGCTCCGCGTGGGCCAGCAGGGGGTCGCGGTGGGGCCGGTAGTGGGGCACGCGCAGGCGCAGGCGGCGGGCCACGTGCCGCATCACGGCGTCGCAGCGCGCGTTGATCTTGAGCGCGGCCACCGAGTCCTTGGGCGTCCACTGCAGGTTGACGATGTAGAGGGCGGGACGGTCGCGGGGCGCCGCCTGCATGCGCCACAGGCGGGGGTAGCGGCGCAAAACCTGGCCGGAACGTTATAACATATTTTTCTTTTTATAATTTTTATTATGCGACTGCTTGATGTTTAAATCTAAAAAAAATATAACTATAAAAAAATCCACGCGGACCGGGCGACGGACGGGACTCGAACCCGCACCCTTCGCGATCCGAACGAATGCGCTGACCGATTATGCTACCGCGGCCCTCGCGGACGGCGTCGAAAAATGCGAAGCGATGGCGCCGTCTTGCAGCTTAAGAATGACTAGAAGAATTTCGACGCGGTCCGTGAGAGCCGCGGTAGCATAGTTTATTTATTCAGTTTCACATGCCGGTTTACAGAGCTAGTCCGACACACCAACGAGTCAATGCAATGCAAAACAAAAACATTCATTATATAGAAATAGTCATAAGTGGAATCACAATTAAAAGTCAAAAATAAACATACATCAAAGTCAACAAAGTTACAGAATCAAAAATGTCAATAAGATACAATTTAAAAAAAACGTGAAAACAATTAATAAATTACAAATTCAAATAAACTAGAAAATACACCGACCAAAAACATTATTTTGAATGTCAAATTACAGATTAAAACCCAGAATCTAAAATCTTTCGAGTCGTGGTAATTAATCTCCCTAGACCGTCAGCAAACAAGTGTAAGTGATCGTATTGAGCGAGTATGTCCCCGATCAGGCGCAATGCACGTACTGTGGGCACTCGGGCAGCGTGGACGGTTCGGGTGCCAGGCTGCCAGGCCTCTCCAGCAAGCGCGGCCAATCCAATAAACCCTCGGCATCACGCGGGATGCGAGTGGGTACCGAAAGACGTACTCTTTCTAGCACGTGTGGGGAATCAATCTTTTGGTAAATCTCATATCCAGTGCTTCTAGGTCGACCATACCGTAGACAAAAGTTGATGGATACAAGAACGGATAATATCCATAGTTTTTCTTATACAACCACCGAGCAAATTTTCGTTGTATCTTTTCTATCATATTTTTTTTCGTGGGTGTCCCAAATTACTGCCCCATATTCCAATTTGTCTGGGCTAGGCACGTAGGCGTTGTATAATACTCTAGCCACTAAAGAACTACTAAATTCGGATGAAGTTCTGATAATAAATCCTAGGATCCTACTCGCCGATTTGCATACGTTTATCACGTGTTGGTGAAAGTCCATCTTAGTATCTAATGTTAAGCCTAAGTCTCTAATTTTGTCAACTCTTTCCAAAGGAGCGTCATATATTTTATAAATACTTTCAATACAGGACCGCTTCCGCGTAAAAGTTATTGTCTTGCATTCATTGCTATTGAATGTCAACCGATTCGAATCACTCCACGCTACTACAGCGTCAATATCACTCTAATAATAAAATATAATTGGTCAGTGCATTCGCCCGGATTGCGAAGAGTGCGGGTTCGAGTCCCGTCTGCTGCCTGGTCCGCGTGGAATTTTTAATAGTTATATTTTCTTTACATTTACATGCTACATTACATGCTTTAAAATACATATATATATTTCTTTTTTAGTAAAACTTCTCTTCGGGCGGGGTGTAAATGGAAAAATTCTATGGAAAAGTGTGTGTATATTTGTGTGTGTGTGTGTGTGTGTGTGTGTGTGTGTGTGTGTGTGTGTGTGTGTGTGTGTGTGTGTGATGCGTGCGCAGCTCTTCCCAACGAGCATGAAAGTTGGAAGGTAATTCGGCGAAGACTGAAGACCAGCGTCACACGACAATAAATATACATATATATAAGAGATGCGTGCGCTCCGCCTAATGTCAGGTTAATTAGGAAAGAAATCACTTCAGATGTGTGGTCTGCACACATTTTTTTTAGAATACAGTAGAAATATTTTTAATGCTCTCACATAATTCATGTACGATGCGATATGACAGCGTGAACAGTGAATGGATGTAACTCAGCATAAACTGCTTCGTTACGGAAGGTCTAGGGTAGCGCTGGATTTCAGCTTCACTCATTTTTCTTTAAATGAAAAGCGAAACATGCAAGAGACCCAATAAAAGTAGGTGGTACTCCTTGGGTCAGATTGTTTGTATGTGTGTGTGTGTGTACGTGTGTGTGTGTGTGTACCTGTGAGCGAGTTTATATGCATGGATGTGTTTATGCCTGTGCCAAATCCTTACACAGCAAAAATCCTTAATTACCATATATTGAACAATCAGGCTAAGTCGAGCTCGATGACGCAAGTGATTAGCGCGTTCGGCTGCGATCGTTGAACTTAAGCAACTTTCCCAGTAGTTGGTCATTGGATGGGAGACCAAAAATTACTATCTCGAGCTCCTCCGTGCTTCGGAAGGCAGGTTAAGCCGTTGGTCCCGGCTGCATCTGCAGTCGTTAGCACCCACCAATCCGCACTGGGCCCGCGTGGTGGGTCATGGCCCAATCTCCCTATTACATCCATAGGAAAGGCCTGTGCCCCAGCAGTGGGAACATTAATAGGCTGATGATGATGAGGCTAAGTCGTACTAATACGGTGTCTGCAACGCGACCGCGATTTTGTGAAAAGAAACTCGAACAATAACTATTTCAAACTGAACAATGTCCTGGCTTTGGTTGTAATTTATTATGTGTGTAATATAAGCGCCTGCCCCACCAGAGGAGCGCGTGCTCGTTTCGTTTTTGTTTCCGAACCAGATTTTCACAAACTGCATATCAAATGAGAGCTTGCTCACTTAGTCCTTTCGGTACAGATTTTTTATCGACCGCATACTCTCATAAGTCCAAGCTCATTTGATAAGCCGAAAAGCAGTATCTCAATCAGAGTAAGGATTGAGAAAATCGCCTATTTGTAATATCGCCTATTATCATGGCAGCGTAGCTCTGCATACCGAGTTCTACTATATCATTCAATTCGGCCGCTCAACGTGACGGTATCATAACTAATCATAAACACCATAGCAGAGAAAAATAAACGATACTACACTAAAACCTAACTGGTCAAGAAGCGAAGCAGGCGCCTAAAAGAGTAACGCAGTATTGAGAATAGAATTATAATTTTTTAGATGTACAAAAGTTGATGCGACTCGTTCCTTCTAAACTTTTCTTCTCTTATTTCACGTCAAATAATTATAAAAGATATTATTTTCGGTAGGGAGAGGGGTAACTATTACAAGTAATCTAATAGTTTGAGTCAATCATGTGGGTGAGTAGTAAGTACTGGAATCGTGTCGCGCTCACCGCTCACCGCTCACCGCTCACCGCTCACCGCTCACCTTGAGACTGGAGCCCAGACAGAGCACGACGTCAGCCTGCGCGGCGTGCCGCAGCGCGCCCGCCCAGTTGAGCGGCCAGGCGGCGCGGCCCCGCTCGCCGAAGTGTGTGAGTACTGGAAGCGTGTCGCGCTCACCGCTCACCGCTCACCGCTCACCGCTCACCGCTCACCGCTCACCTTGAGACTGGAGCCCAGACAGAGCACGACGTCAGCCTGCGCGGCGTGCCGCAGCGCGCCCGCCCAGTTGAGCGGCCAGGCGGCGCGGCCCCGCTCGCCGAAGTGTGTGAGTACTGGAAGCGTGTCGCGCTCACCGCTCACCGCTCACCGCTCACCGCTCACCGCTCACCTTGAGACTGGAGCCCAGACAGAGCACGACGTCAGCCTGCGCGGCGTGCCGCAGCGCGCCCGCCCAGTTGAGCGGCCAGGCGGCGCGGCCCCGCTCGCCGAAGTGTGTGAGTACTGGAAGCGTGTCGCGCTCACCGCTCACCGCTCACCGCTCACCGCTCACCGCTCACCTTGAGACTGGAGCCCAGACAGAGCACGACGTCAGCCTGCGCGGCGTGCCGCAGCGCGCCCGCCCAGTTGAGCGGCCAGGCGGCGCGGCCCCGCTCGCCGAAGTGTGTGAGTACTGGAAGCGTGTCGCGCTCACCGCTCACCGCTCACCGCTCACCGCTCACCGCTCACCTTGAGACTGGAGCCCAGACAGAGCACGACGTCAGCCTGCGCGGCGTGCCGCAGCGCGCCCGCCCAGTTGAGCGGCCAGGCGGCGCGGCCCCGCTCGCCGAAGTGTGTGAGTACTGGAAGCGTGTCGCGCTCACCGCTCACCGCTCACCGCTCACCGCTCACCGCTCACCTTGAGACTGGAGCCCAGACAGAGCACGACGTCAGCCTGCGCGGCGTGCCGCAGCGCGCCCGCCCAGTTGAGCGGCCAGGCGGCGCGGCCCCGCTCGCCGAAGTGCACGATGGAGTCCCTCAACTCGGCGCCGCACGCGTGGCACAGGCGCCTGGTGCCGTGCGCGTGTCGCGCCGTCCGCTCCGTGGTGTCGAAGGCGCGCAGGTAGACGCGCCGGCACGGGCCGCACAGCTCCGCGAACATGTCCCCGTGCAGTTCGGCGAGCGCGCGCCGGGGGAGCCCCGCGCGGATGTGCAGCCCGTCGCAGTTCTGCGACACCACGAACTTGAGCGTGCCGCGCGCCCACAGCGCCGTCAGCGCCATATGTGTGAATGTGGGCTGGGCGCGAGACACTTCCACGCGCCTGTGGGCGACGACACCGGGCTCATGATTTTCTAACTTATGAGAGCTTCACAGAGTGTAATGGTATTCTTGCTGGCCCGGCAAATCTTTGAATTTATAGTGTAAGGCCCGTTTTACAGAAAGATTCTCGGTGATTGATCTAGTCTTGAGCATAGTTAGAAAGGGATGTCACTATATATAGCACATAGCGACATCCCTTTCTAACTGTACTCGAGTAAAGATCGACACTTAGTTGTCATTCTGTAATACGGGCCTTAGTATACTAACACTGGACCGAGATAGTGACACTGGCACCGATGACAGGAGTCTTCTGTTTTTTTTTGTATACCATGAAAATGAGAGTTAGTGGCCAGTCGCTAAGTGTAATAACACAGAGAGAAATATGCTTGTTTGAAATTTTACCATGTTTAGTAATCAATTGTTTACTCTTATTTGCATTGATCACAGAAGGGAATGTAGGTATGATGACTCAACCATGTGGAACTTTTTTTAAATACAAAATTTCTTTAGCACAAGAATTTTACAGTTTAATGAATAAAATTAAAAAAATATAAATAAACTACAATATTTCTATATATTCTTCCCAAATGTTTAATACTTATAAAAGTGTTACGTTTTGCATTGTGGGTTACCTATAATGGAAAAAAATTGCTCTGCCTTGCAGCGTAAATAATACTAGAGGAAATTCGACATGGCCATCAAGGCCTTGGTAGCATAAGTGAATAGTATTTTTTTTAGATAATTATAAATCTATCAATTAAATACTGTAACCTGTTAAAAACGTCACAAGAGTTTTGTTTGCTTGAAGAGAACGATAGAAGCCCTCTGTTTAGGTTGACTCCCTCGTTCTCCTTTATCATAGATCATTTTTGCTAGTTCATGCGTTTTTTTTATTTTCTGTGGCTTAACAAGGCTTTATCTTGACTGATTCCTTTGCTTGTCTTTTGGAAGGAACAAAAAGGAAGAAAATTTTAACCTCACTTCACAACATATATTTTTACCTATTAGATGAGAATTGAGTAATCTCAATTATTGACATGTTAAACTTGTAAGTTAATCAATAATTTTTAATATGAAGTGTTTTTCTTAATTCAAAAAGTGTTTTGTTTAAATATTTCGGTAATTTTCAAGTAGATTTTGTTTTAGCAGGAGTCATAAGTTGGCCATGGAGATGGCTGTCGGCCTATTTGTTTAATTTCTTTAAAAAAATGGTGAGAACCTTCGAAATTTATTTTGTTTTATACATTTTCTTTTGTTTTGTGCCATTTGCTAATCTGCAGACTGTTTTTTTTTCCAGCCAGCCATTTTTTTAATACTTTAGAATATTTTATATTGGACCATGAAATAACTGTTGTCATTGCATGGGAGCGAGGCTTCCATGCATACTGAACTCAACACATAACACAGATGCAGAGGGGACAGAAAGAGCATTTAAATATGTACCTACTAATAAGGACATATATACTAATTCTGATAAGATAAAATTATTCCACTAAGATTATAAATATATGATGATAATTGGGCCTAGCTTCTAAATACAAGAAAATGATTTTTGACAAAATGTTAGAAATTTTTATATATAGACAAGCCAAAGCGAGTTTGGATTTTGCTTCAACCCCTCTTGCGATTAATAGTTCAATGCCCTTCCAGCGAGTCTATTTAGGTATGGTCTGGTGCCATACCTACACTTACCCTTTTTATTTTGACCTATTCATATTGCTTTATAACAGTTTTTATCTTAGCCTTTATTTTTTAATACACAATTTCAACATTAAAATATATAGAAAACTATGTAGTTATCCACTATTTCACAAAAAATATAAGTAGCCCACAGTTACTATTTGGATAAGTTCTACTTATTTAATGACAAAACAGAACAAAGAAATATGGTTTGTTAAATTTGAATAGTTCCTTACCCAACTGTCTCACCACGTTGCAACCTCGTCCAAACTCCATGTGGCCCACGATAATCTGGAATGTCAGCTGCTGTACTAATGCCTGCACCAGTGTACACCTGAAACGACTCCACTTTCATTCACAATTCACCAATTGTATCATTGTTCATTATGCCATTGTTGGGCTTCTCAGTGAATATTTGAATATGGAGCAATACGCACCACTAGATGCTTGGCGTTTCGCAAGGCTCGTGCGAGACGCCGACACTTTTCTCGAAGCACTCGCGGGCTGTCCTCGACCTCGCGGGCGCGCTCTGCGGCTCGGGCCCGGCGCAGCGCGGCGGCGGCGGCGGCTGCCGCAGCGTCTTGATTGGGCCTCTCGGGGCGGCCGTTGCTGCCGTTGCACTGGTTCCGAGCTCCCTCTCCACTGAGCCTCGCGCTGCTGCGGACTCCACCGCGAGCCTCCATACCTCCCGCTACTGGTTCAGCCTAAACTTCGGATCTCTCACATGAGCACCTTCCGGTACCCTCTTCTCTTGGCTTTTGTACATATCGTTCGAGACAAAAATCGTGATCACAAGGGCAAACAATCGAATTTAGCTCATTGTTTCAAGACTCGCGATCGTAATTTACCTATTTATACACACACAGAGAGCAAAACACGTACAAGACGCTGTCATGCGCTGTCAGTCTGTATGTCAACGTCATATTTTATTTACATTATTTTTCTGTTAGGAAGGCAAAGGAAATTGGATCCGTCAGCATCGTTTTAAGTTATTAATTTATTCTTGTTTTTCATTACAATGCAAAATGGAAGTCATATTTTTGTAAGAACTTGGCACGAAAATTATCATCTCGCCATTGCCAATAAGCTTCTGCAACATGACCAAATAAATAACTTTTATCTTTAAAATACAGTCAAATAAACTGTTGTTTCATAAAATCACATCACTTTTTCAAAGCAATATTCACTATTAACCCTATTAAGATTGGTATATGCTCTAAGTATAGAGAGCGTAATCACTGCTGTTTTACAATGTTACATTTAATATTCTGTCTATCTTTTTTTACATCGTTTATTTATTTCCGCAAATATATTCTTACGTTATCCGCAAATAATACTGTAAAGGCTAAATGGAAAGTCATTACTATAGGCTTTAAGTTATGTAGAGCTATTAAAACGTAAGTCTTTTCTAAAGTGTCTACAAAGAGGAATTAATCATAAAACAACTTTTATAATGCAAATAAGACCTTTAGGCCCACTTGCACGTTCTAGGGTTAATTTATTTACCTTCAAGTTAACTATTGAACGGGGATTAAAAATTTTTTTTTCTTGCACTGCCAAAAGTTAACATTAAAGCTTAGGTTAAATAATTAACTCGACAAAGTTGGAGGGTTAAATTGCTAACTCGAAATTGTTAAAGGTTATTATAGACTGTGTTGTTTGTTTTTATAGAGATAACATTTTATTTTATTTATTTCTGAATGATGAATGACTTTTTGTTTTCTGATGATGACGAAAAAATTGTCGACTATAATATAAGTAGGTACTTACATATTTTTTTGACCGATTTTTTTTTTGCGATGATGACCAGTAGTAACAGCATTATATTCTTCCTGTACGGCACGTCGCGTCGGGCTGTAGCAGTAGCTGGCAGTTACCGACTCGTACTTTGGGGGTGGAGGAAAATATACGTAGGAGTCTTGACGGCGATAGTGGACTGTAGCTTCGGTGAAATAAAACTCCCAGTGTTCGGTATTGAAGAAATCGGTGGGCGCTGGTAATGGATGGCCGATGAGTCTTCAGGTCCGGAGTGAACCGCTTGTTTCTTCCCGTTCCTGTAGGTGGGAGCGCCTGTCGCTGAATGGCATGTCGGAGCCTGTTCCGGCTCGATTTTTATACGCGCTGACTGAGCTGGCCTGCAATCCATTACCTCACCTCCGCTATACTTTATTTCTCATTTATTCACAAAATACATTGCTGCGAGCTTATAAATATAAGTACATACATTAGGCAAACATCATATTGCGCGGCCGAAAGCATCATATTTTAGCTGTGGCACGCAAAAATAGGTCTCCGCGATATTTATACTCGCCCCTTCCATAGGGCTTTGCCCACCACAGGCCCCCACCCACGCGCTCCTCGGGCGTTGC
The DNA here is from genome assembly GCA_902850365.2 of Chilo suppressalis. NCBI lineage: Eukaryota > Metazoa > Arthropoda > Insecta > Lepidoptera > Crambidae > Chilo > Chilo suppressalis. Next base: position 28,400,087 of record OU963903.1, on the reverse strand, counting down.
GTGGGGAGCGTGCTAAGTACCTTCTATAAAAACTATTTTTGTCTTATTTTCGGCACATTTTCATATTTATCGATTTGATACCTATTCATTTAGGTAGTGCTAAGTCTTATCGATCGAATACAATAGTCTCTAATAAGAATAATCATAAACAATGGCTTTGTAGCCCTACAAAGTTCAGAAATTAAAAGGTCTCTAAAAACCTACTTAGACTCATTTCATACCTAACTATTATACCTTATTTTATTGGGCAAGTGAAAACATACAAATAAAATCTTTATTGTCAAACTTATATCTTTAACTAACTTACTATCGAACAAAAACTAAATTTAACTATCGCCTTAATTATACCTGAACTACTAACATAATCTATGTAAAACCTTGCTATTTCTATTCCTATCACTATCTATTATCTAATGAAACATAAAGAATAACAATTTAAACATAATACATTGGTATTTTCGAGAGCTTACAGTTCGAACAAAATTCTTATAAGACTGCTAGAAAGAGACAGCCTATCATTCCGAACTATCCTATCGTTCCGAACTATCAAATTCCAAACAGTTTCTCAGCGACACTGCTTGGGGTCGTGGCAATCGCTTATAGGTTAGAAAGAGACAGAGTAACGTTTTGAACTATCAACTTTACAATTAGTAACTATAAGTAAATTCCTCTGTTATTACAATCTATGGCTCATTCTAACCAAATGACAATGAAATAGCACGTTAATGACTGTACCTATCCGTTACATGTGAAATCGCAGTTATAGATACCTACATTTTTCAATAGTTCACAATTCAGTCTGTTTCGATGTTTCACTGCACACGTAAACTTTATTTCTTCTCGCTTCGGTCGTCGTGTACACTTCCATTATATCCTGCCAAGCTTTTTGTTTTTAAAGAAGAGTAGCGCCGTCATTCGAGTTTACTCCTTAAGAATCGATTTGCATATATAAGGGGCCCGGTATGAGAAAAATGTGAGGAGTAAAATCTATCGATGAATGACATTAATGACCTCGTTACGTTTTTGTGCGCAACCTCATCTGCGCACCTTTCACTTTTAGCCATGGCAACGGATAAAAAACATTAAGTTGACACAAATGTCAATAAAATAAATAAACTAAAAATAGATAAAATCGGAGCAAAATTAATGAAAACAAATAAATAACAGAATATAGAGAAATGCCGGTAAGTGTCCAGCACTCTGGAATAGTGATTTTCAGTACAGATGGAATTATAATACATATTTACAAAATGATGACTAGTGTGTTATATTTTTGAAATTGTGTGTTTCCAGAAATACATAATAAAATGATGAATATCGCTGATGTTAGATGGTAAAATGTGTGACATGGAACCTATGAAAGTCGAAACAATGGGACGATTCCTGAGGTATCTCTACTTGTAACCGACTTCTTCGGACTTGATTTTGTTTTGTGTCTGTTCAAAGACTTTAGAGTATAAACTCCGGTCGTGCGTCGGAGCTGACACACACATTTTTTTTTTATTTTCAATAATATTTTTATATTTGTGTAAAATATCACATAGAAGTAAACTGTCACTACTTGTAAAATTCGGGGCACGTAAATGAGATTTCTTCTTCGAAACGGAACGAACACGAAATTGTTGTCACAAAATACAAACTTACGAGATAGATAGGTACTTTAAAAACACCATGCAATCGGTATACAAACACCTATTTGACTGACAAATTACAGGACGCCATTCAACTTAAACGCCCAAAAACACCACGTCTTTTCAAATTTGACATTACGAAAGAGACATATGCAAGATACTGTTGTGTGAAAGGGACTATAATACTTATGTCATTCATCATTCACTCTTTTTGTTGGGTTAGTAAACCTTGGGTTATTTTCTGTTCGTGCAAGATAAACTCTGATAAAATGTTATATTAACTTTGAGTTAATAAACTCAAAGTTATTCGGTTATCTCAAGATTAACGTGCAAGTGGGCCTTATTGTAGTTGCCTTGCTGTCACCTCACCTCAACTGACATTCTAATGAAAAAATAGTAAGAAAATAATAAAGTTCAGGCCGCATGAGTTTAATATCCTTTGCTTTTGAAATGATGCATATAACAAAAAAATCTTTGACAACTAAAGTAGAACGTCATTTTGACATTTTTCTAACCTCTTTCTTTACAAAACTTGACAGGTAAAATATGAGTCTCTTGTTTAATTTTTGAAGAATCCATTTGAATCAAACAGATATAGAATTCTATTTTTATTGTTAATTATAGTGCGTTACATTCTGGCAGTTTAGCATTCATTTATGGTTTTATTTTAAAGATATTTCAAGTTATATTGTCTTTTTCAGTGTCGAAAAGAGTATCTGTCATTTGGAATCATCATGGTAAGAATTTATTGATAAACAAAGTAAAATTCCCTAGTATACTGACTGATTCTATGAACTTTTGATAAACTTAAAGATAGAGACATGTTCCTCCTATATGTGATTATGCTTACGTTATATTTTAGTTATAATCAAGAAAGTTTTGTTTCATTTTAGCCGCGTGAAATCAAAGACATCAAAGACTTCCTCTTGAAGGCAAGAAGGAAAGACGCCAAGTGTAAGTAACCTTATTCATATGCTTAAACATGTATCAAACAAAAGTGCAACTCAAATTGAGATAAATGAGACCTAAATATGAACTTTAATGAAATTTGGCCTTAGTGTTCACTATTTATATTATAGTTTTGTCATGTGTTTTAATTGTCTGCATTAAGTATCACCAGATTTAATAGTTTTAAATCTATTTATCTAGTTCCTCCATATCATCTTTTTTTTTCATTTTAATAAGTTTCTATTGCTTACTGCCAAATGACCACTGAAATTGATACTTTGAAATTTCCAAATACTATTTTAATAATCTTATACTGGTGCTATTCTGTTGGTTTTCTAAACATAAAATATTATATATCACTTGTGTTTGTTTTACTTTTATGTTTTCTTTTGAACATTACAGCTGTGAAGATAAAGAAGAACCCTGAAAATGTAAAGTTCAAGGTCCGCTGCTCCAGGTTTCTGTACACTCTGGTCATCACCGACAAGGAAAAGGCAGAGAAGCTCAAACAGAGCTTACCTCCAGGTTAGCTTGATTTGTAATCAGATTGTTGTTTATGAAATTATTATTTAATATTTATAGAGTTAGATCATACATAGTAAGTAAACATGAAAGCTGACCACTACGGATACACAATATTTAAATCTCACATTAACGCAGAACACAGGAGATATGAAGATGTATAGTGTTCATATTGTCAAGTTTGTTGTTGAAATAAACTTTCTTTTTTATAAAAATTTAAACTACTTCATGAATGCAAACTCACTCAAAAGTACGAAATAATACTCATCCTTCATTTTGTAGTCAGTGTTATGCCTGTCAAATAGATTGGAGTTGCTGCTTTTGTAAATACAATTTACGTTTATTTAAAGCATCAAAGTTATTTCTTACATTTTAGTGGCTTTATATTTATTTAAACAGTTTTTACTTTTTAAAAACTGTTTAATTGTTTCAGCTAATACTAATGCAATGAAAATGATTTGTATATGATTTATTTTCTTTATTTAGGAAACAATGTTTATATTGTTGATTAACACACAAGGAGAAAATAGAATATCTTAAAAATTATAAATCGCAAGAAACTAAAATGGTTTTTAATAGTATCATTAATTAAACGAAAATGGAAGCTGATACAATAAGAATTCTATACTTTATAGATGTAACTAAACGGCTGCCTGCGACTTCAACTTTAGATTTAAAATCCTACAGGAACCATAAACTTTTCCAGGATAGAAAAGTATCCTATATGTCTAATCTGTGTGTAAAATTCATCTAAATTCATATCAGATTAAATAACAAAAATTTTGTATGTTTGTTCATCATACAAAAACTGTTAATACTTTCACATTATTTTATAGTATTTGTAGGATAATGGAGCATTGGGTTCTGTTGAGAGTAATAGACCTCTGTTTAATGTTGTGTTTTTGTTGCAGGTCTGCAAGTAAAAGAAGTTAAGTAATGTGACTAGATTTAACACAATAAAAATATAAAAATATCATAAATTAGTTTTATTAATTGCCAATCACTCATTCACTGATGCTTAATTCTGTTAAATTGGTTCTTAATTTTTTTTTTATTTTTACTTATAAGAAGGTGGTACCTACACAGGCACCTTACTTACTTCCACATGTAGAAGAAATCTAATCTCTTAAAGCTATTTAGATATATTTTAAGAATATTAGAAGTTTTTAGATCGCGGTGACTTCTTCAAGGGCTGCTAAGGTCTAAAAGTCTTGAAATAATAATAAGTACCAACTTTATTTGTTATCTTACTGGTTCAATCATCTTGATCATTCCTATTAGATATAAAAAGAGCTTGTAAAATGAAATCTTCCATGCTGCACTAGGGACAATATAAAAAACAAAATGCAGCAGCTGTTGCTGCTTATCAACATAAAACTTATAGCAAACCAAGTTTTATGTTCATAATTGTTCTATTAAATCTTATACAATGGGAAAAATCAACTTTTCCCTGATAACCTTCTGTTATCTAATCTTCGCACCTGTAAATCTTTTCGCAGTCAGACGATCAACTGATCACAACCACTGTAAAATATGAAACAGATTACTTGCCCAGTGGTGGAACTATGTTAAATAATTAATCGATTATTTTTATAAGATTAATGATACATAAAATATTAAACAAAATTTTTATGTAAGATTTATTTAGTTCATTTATAAACCGATATGAGCGCCATATTTGCATGACATAGGTAGACATAAATTACCACAAACATTTTATCTGTAGAGAAGGGTGACTCAACCATAAAAAAATATTAAACAAAAAATAAATCCGACTTCAAAGTCGAAAATCGAACTAAAAAGTAAAAAATAATATCTGGTTCATGATTTGGAAGTCGGGCGGGTCAAGTGAAACATTATAGATTTTCGTTTCAGATCGGTAATAATAGGTACGTCTTTCAATATTTCAATTATTTTTGAAGTGAAACTTCTTTATCGGCGTTGGAAAAAAATTTACCGTCACATTTTTTCGGTTACACGTCACGTGTTTTTGGTTACGCGCCATCTTTTTTTTTAAAAGAGCACTATTTACCTCATCCGAACAATTGCTTCTACTGTCAACTTAAAAAAAAAAAAGTATCGACAGCAAATATTCGTGTTTCACACAAGGTAAGGTAAGGTAAGGTGCAGTTATACCCCTTTAGTGGGTGAGTTTTTGAAAAATCTTAGCGCACGCCTATATATATATATTTCTGGAAAGTTGCATGTAGATCATTTTTCGAAAAAAATAAGGCCATAAAGAAGTTTCACTTCTTACGTGTGTACACTAGTACACGCACACATTTTTTTTATTTTTAAGTTCCATTTACGATTTTGAAGTCGGTTTTATTTTGTTTATTTTTTTTTATTTCATCCACTAGTGAAAATTACATCGTCCTATTAAACAATAACACAATTGACGGAGAAATCGGTGAACATGCATAAAAAACATCGTGCGTGCCTTTGAAATATGAAGGTTTCCCTCGATTACCCCGGATTCCACAATCAGATGCTGACTTGGTTCTAATGGGACACCCTCGGAAGTGCACTCTTTCGAATAAAAAAAAATAATTTTGGAAATCGGTCCACAATTGACGGAGAAATGGTAACGATACCGCTTGTTAGGGGTATGGGTTAGTCTCAACTATATTAAATACCCTAGATACATATTAATATAAGCCGCGCGAATAAAGAAACGAATTGAAAATGGCGTCTATGTACCTGCACTGACAGATGGTAGGGTCAACAAATAAAAATCGCCCGCCTTTCCCCCCTCTTCTCCTAGGAGAAGACGCGGGGAGACGTGGGCGACCGGGAGGGGGGAGATGGACGGGAAGAATTACGCTACCCCTCCCAGGAACGGCGGCCCCCCCACTCGTAGTCCCGACCTACAAAGGGGGGGGGGGGGGGGGGGCGCAGGATTCTTGGACGGGTACGCCCAGGAGTCCCTTCCGCAGCGGATGGGGGGCGGTACGGTGGGCAGTAGGCTGCGTACCCAGCCCCCTCGCGCGGGCCTACCTGCGGGGTCCCCGTAAGACCCCTGCCGTGGAGCCCCGGCCAGGCCGGGAAGTTGCTGGGGGCGGAGCCGTGGTAGAATCCCTAACGGGGACCCTGCGGCTCCGCACTAAGCAGTGTGGATTCGTAGGACTTTTTTAGCTGATATTATGCTGTAAAGCGCCCGTAAGAGTTGCGGGGTCCTCGGTGGGTAGCCACTGGGGGCTCCGTAACACTTGCGGGAGCCAGGTGTGAGGTCCGTTCGGCGGTGTGCCTCTTAAAGGCGCCGTCGTCTGTAAAAAGATTTTTTACCAGCGTTATAAAAAAAAGGTTCAACAAATAAAAATAAAGATAGAAAGAAAAAGTTTTTTATTAGGTTATGTCGAGACAGTGCGAGAACAAAGTCAAAATTGATATTTATTTCGCATGCAGTACGCGCCGTGACCAAAGACAGCAATAGTTTAGAGTGAGAGCGCATGATCGTGACCGAAACCTGTCCAAAAGGTATATTGGACGATCCACGGAGCTCCGTTAGATTACCGCGTAGTCAAAAACAATATAGGTAAGGCATTATTTAAACATTGAAAATCACCTTTAATGCATACGTATAAGGTCTTAATTAAAACGCATGCGTCAAAGAATTCTGACCGTTCGAAATGCAAGCTCGTAAAAATTTACGACTCATTGCTATATGCGGAAGAATATAGACCTTATTTCTTTGTATCTACGCGCAATTCTGAATGCGCTGTTAACAATATAGCAGGTAAGGACTGCGAGGAAAAGCGACGGCTATATAACCGACCATGCATTTCTTCATCATCATCATTTTTGTTTCAAAAGCGTTAAATTAACAAACATAATTAGATAGATACCTTTCGAAAAAACGACACTACATACTATAGGTATTTTTTCGCATTTTTTCACAGAGCCTTGCAGCAACTTGACTTTTCAACGGTCTGCGCGTGACTCAGTGAACCAAGAAGTGCTTGAGTGTCGTTCAAGCACTTCTTGATTGGGACACATTTTGAGCGCACGTGGTGTATCTAGGGTATATAAAATCGTTGGTAAATTTGCTGATTCCGTCCATTACCTATGGAGACCTATGCCCCAGCAGTGGGGACCTAATAGTAGGTCTGTTAACATTATACGTAAGTGAAATCATACCCTGAAAAATAAATATTTTTACTTAAATTACAACTTATATTCTGTAAGTACCTCTCGATTACTGCTTATTGAATCGAAGTTAATTTAAATTAATGAAATCAATAAGTACCTACAGAAAAAATCTTGCATAAAGCTATGTCGGCATTCGTGATATACTGCGGCTCGAAACGTACTCAAGTGGAGTCATGGAGTGAGCCTCTACAATAGTAGAGCTAGCCAATGTGTATCGGCTTTGATTTACAATCGGCAGGCCATATTCCGGCGACCGAGCGGCCGCTGTCCGCCCAATACAGTGTTCATCAACAAAATAAATACAGTGTTATTAGGTCTGATTTTAAAATCGAGAGACGTTATAGAAAAAAAAGGTAAATTTAAAATATCAAAAAAACCGACTGCCAAATTATACTTCAAATAAAAACTGAAAAGAAAAAACAAGTCCAGTAGTCTATAATTCTGATAATAAGGAACAAAGCTACTTTAACTGTCGGGACCCATTAGATATTCAAGAATACATAATATTTTTCAATAATGGGTCCCGACTCTTAAAGTAGCTTTGTTAATCTTTATATATATAATTCTTCTGTGAGTGTGTATGTCACTGAACTTCTCTTAAACGACTGGACCGATTTTGATGAAATTTTTTGTGTGTGTTCAAGGGGATCTGAGAATGGTTTAGATTCACAAAGACGTGTAGACAGGACAACGTCTGTCGGGTCCGCTAGTTATTATAATAATTATATATTTAAATACATTTAGAAAATACAAGAAAATGATGTGTAAAATATTTAAATTATATATTTGAATTTACACATAATTTTCTTTATTTAAATACATTTTGTCCGAGTGACATAGGCTATATTATATATTATATTTTATCCCGATAAAATAAATTTCGCCCGTACAATGCCGGTGTGGATCACTTGTAAGTATAATATAATATTATAAATGCCAAAGTGAGTTTGTTTGTTGCGCTTCCGTGCCTTAATAGCTAAATCGATTATAATGATTTCCCCTATAGAAGTAGATGGGAACTTGGTTCTTAGGTACAACATCGCTATACTTATAGGCGTAGGGTGATGGAACGGGTGATTTACCTATAAAAATGTATATTTTTAAATAAAACTAGTTTTTTACGGGTTAATGCACGAAACTTTATTTATTTATTGACGTTTCGTAGCCTTTACAGGCTACGTCGTCAGAATCAAATTTTATTTAATTTTGTCGAGCTAACTTCGAAAGAGTTTTATTGAGCGTTCGGTTATTATTTACTTTGAATTTTGCAAAAATTATTGTTCATAATTACAAAAACCAATATTATCGCGAGCTGATTAATAAATACAGGGATTTCAATAAATATGTACCTACTATCCAAAAATGGGTTATTTGTCTGTGTGTATATTAAGTAACCCTTTTTTGTAACATTAAGTAATATCGTGAAAAAAATTATTAAAAACAGTATTATTCTGAATTTTTCATTAAAATTCAGTAATCATAAATACCTATTATGATAATTTATTTTTCATCTTTTAATAAGAAGAATCTGTAGAATAGTTTTATTGTAAGTACTTCGTATAGGATCAGATACTGCGACTAGCCCATTTTTTTCTTTTTCGCCTAGGTTTCATCTACGTTTATAAACACCTGAATTTTACGTTTATAAACATTGTACACCGCGCTATCACTTTGTCATCGTTGTAACTTTTTAAATATTTGTCGAAATGACATAGTGTAAAAGGCAAAGTTTATCGTCTTTATCTAAGTTTGTCTATATCAAAAGCGATAAAAGTATTTGTTTTGATAAAAAATAATTTGTTATTACAAAATGTGCATTTTGGAAATAGATATCAAATAATATTTTAGTTTTGATTCACTATATTAGCGGTAATGGCTTACACATTAAAAATAGATGTATGGTGTCACGGACCTTTTTGTAGAACTATTTAAGAGATACATTTTCACTCTACATTACATTCATGTAACTTTTATTGTGTTTGCAGTGCAGGCCAAAATGGCTCGCAGATGGGAGATTTTTTTCCGTCTTATGTGACACTTATTGTTATATTTTGGCCAATTCACTCAATAACTACATAAATTATTATATATATGTTATTATTATATATATGTTATTATTATATATATGTTATTATTATATATGAGCTATATTACTGTTAAGATTCTTTAAATTCCATTAATTTTTTTAGGTGACAGAGTAACAAAGATCCATACAAACGTAAGATTGAAATTAAAAGCGCAAGTGGTTATTATACAACTTTAAATCGTTGTAAGTAGATCCTAAACAACCATATAAAATGAAAAATGGTGTAAGGAACCTAAATATGAATTTTGATTATCTAGAGTCTAGATTCTATACAGTGATACCCCACTCGACATATTTCGTCAACTTATTTTTTTTACTTTGTCACAATATGGCGCCTAATTTTTCCCATCTTGAATTTTGATTACTATCATATCTTAAGTAGCACTTCCATGATTGAGACGAATCGATTGATGTATGAATCATCAAAATCGGTCCAGGCGTTTGGTCTCTGTGGCACAAAGGAACATACATACATATATAGACTGTTAAACACTATACCCTGTCTGCGCATCACTCCCGCTCTTGTAATTTAAATTATAATTATGATTACTTTATAAAACAGTAATAAATTCAACATTGTAATGGTATCGAATTATTATAATCGAACCAAAGTCCTCCTTTTGTTGATTATAAATGTAATCTGACACTGCCTGTCAATTGAGCCCGAGGCTTGAAGCGACAGCCTTACGTTCGCTCTGTAATGGTTTTTTATTTATGTAAGCACCTATATCTAAACTTAGCTTGATCAGAAAAATAAAAATCTTAACTATATTACGGAATACAAATAGAACTTTGGTCCAGCTAGACATGCAGAATAGCGGCTGATGTATCACAGCATGATGGTAAATGAGCAGGGAGGAGTCCCACATACCTTCTTCTCGCTGCCCCAGTGGTTGAAGGAAGGATGCGTAAAGCATTTCCCAGGGTAGCCCTGCGTTGTATTCTGCATTTCTGCCCACAAACAAGAAACGACCTTCAAATTTGAGGCTCATTTACAATTCGTTTTACAAGAGGAGCTCGATGGCGCAGGTGGTTAGCGCGCTCGGCTTCGATGGTTGAAATTAAGCAACTTTCGCAGTGGTCGGTCATTGGATGGGTGACCAAAAACATCTATCTCGAGTTCCTCCGTGCTTAGGAAGGCACGTTGAGCCGTTGGTCCCGGCTGTCGTTAGCACTCTCCAATCCGCACTTGGCCCGCGTGGTGGGTCATGGCCCAATCTACTACCTATTCCACCCATAGGGAAGGCCTGTGCCCCAGCAGTGGGGACATTAATAGGCTGATGATGATGATGATTACAACTCGTGGCCCCCTGAATCAAAATTACGATTAAGCTTGCTTATATTGTCTTCGTACCTATCTATTAATTCTACATTACTATTCATTCAAATGAAATCAGTACCTGCCTATGTGACTTAATTTCGTATTTTATATCTGATGAATTTTTAATGCGTCAATCAATTACTTTCCTAAAAAACCGGCCAAGTGCGTGTCGTGCCACGCTCAGTGTAGGGTTCCGTAGGGGAGGCCGGGGCTGGAAGTTCCCGGGGTAAATTGTTCCGACAGTTATAACTTTGTAAAGGAAAAAGATATCAATACTAGACATGTGCGCCGCGCCGAACAATCATACGCCGAAGCCGCCGCCGCCATCTTGATTCAGCGTGGGTCGCATGACGCGACGCGACACGATCTTGTCGAGTTTGTGTGTTCGGTAGAAGAAAAAGTAAACGCAATTTTTCATGTTCCTCATAATGACGCCAAGTGACCTAGTATTTGTAATTGTTGATAGTTGTGCTTATGAAAGTATTAGACTGAATTAAAGGTTAAACATCTAAATATTTAAATAAAACTAGTTTAAACGGGTTAATGCACAAAACTTTATTTATTTATTGACGTTTCGCAGCCTTTTCAGGTAAACAAAACGTCAATAAATAAATAAAGTTTCTTGCATTAACCCGTTAAAACTGAACTGAGTGATGTGCGTGAAACCCTAAGAAACAAATATCTAAATTTAATACTGAATTAAAGGGTACCTATTATCTAATACATTATTTAAAAAAACATGTTAAAAAGTATTTTATTTGCGAACATTTATCTGAAGTTATGTTTATGTTTTATTATTACACACAATAAATGTAACTTTAAAAATTACTGTTTTATATAAAAGAAATCTATATTTGATATTATTTTTTCTCATATTTTATTTCTATTATCCAAACGGCACAATTTTCCCCACACATGAAACAACTCGCCCCAACGCGGGGTTGAATGTTCCAAAATTTTGCAAAAATATGAGTGTAAAATAAAAACTATTGAGATATCGGCAGTAATTACTACACTATTAAAAAGACCGATAAAGATTATTTAATTTTGAATATCAAAAATAAAACTTATCATTTTCATCATATAATTCCATGTTCTTTGAAAATCGGAACTTTCGGCCCCGGTCTCCCCTAGTTGCTTGTCGTTACCACAATATATTTGAGCAGGTGTCTTAATTTTCTGTATCAGAAATTAAAAAAAAACAATTTAATATCAAACTTGCTACTTTAATGTATCTTAACTAATATATCTAAATAAAAGTCAAACTGCGTCTCAAACAAAAAATCAATTAATTTTTTAAATAGAAACTATAACCGCCGATCTTCTCAATGAGGGCTATCGCGTATGAATCCGCCGCTAGAGGCGCTAGTGTAGCGTGAGGTCTCCGAAATGTCAAATGTTATTGCTTGTTGGTTGACTACGCGGGTTTATTTATAATTAAAATAATGTTGTGAATAATTGGTAACAATTCGGCTTGATTATGGCAAATATGAGTTATGTGGCAATGAATGTCAGTTATTAAAAATTTGAGCTTAGAAAAATGATTATGTTCCCATTTTTTCCGAATAAAACGGAGCTGCGCGTCACTGTGGCCTGGCCTATTATGTTTAGGATATGGTTCTTTTGTCTTAAAATACGATCTAAATGTAACCTTTGCTTTCATGTGCGTATTAATTAACTTTAAAAGTTACAATTTAGGACCTCACTCAACAGTGGCACCATCTGGTGAGGCAGAAAACGGTAGCCCTCATTGTTTTATAAAAACGTAACGATAGCGCGATTCAGAAGCCGTTGCCGATGGAACTCGCGGTAACTTTGTAGAACTCATGATATTTTATTGTGGTTGTTAAATAGTTTTTTTTAGATTCTACTTTTTAATGTAAGTTTTTTTAACCAAAGTAGAACGACAAACTAACAAATCTAACTTAACCGTTATAGTTTTCCTTATAATATATCTACGAATTGTTCCAGGTTTTTCAAGCCAATAGTTTAGCTGGTAGAGGGGGGGGGGGGGGACGAGACGCCCTACTTAAACAAAAAATAACACTTTAAAGTTCAATATTTTGCAGACAGACGCGCATGAGGAAACTGTAAGGGTTCCTTGTCAGGACTACGTAATCATAAAAAGGTAGTCTAATTCTTAGATTCTTAATTTATTTATAAAAAGTTAACTAGTGAATTTCTAACAATTTGTAGGAGTAATATAATTATATTAGCTTGCCTATTGTCTGTCTGTCTGAATTAAAAACACGTCAGTAAGTAACTAATTGTTATACCTCGTTGCTATTTAAAAGCAATCTTTAGATAGTCGTTTTCCTGTTAAATATTAATAGCAGCAAAACTGTCTTCTAATAGCATTATCATTCACAATCACGAATTATAGAATCTTTTTTGTTTCATCAATCATCGTATATGCATATTTTTTTGCTATTTGCTACTCGCACCTCTGCATTGTGTACCTAGTTACCTATTTTGTGCTTTTGCGCAAACGTGACATTTTTACGGCAGTATGTTCAGCCGTTGGTAAGCCAGCGTCAGACAGAAGCATATTGTGTTCTCACAGCCACAGCAGCACAACATCATGCAAGCGGCGCGTGTAAACAGTATGCGCGCTCCTATTTACACGTCCGACGTGATCTGAGTCGGCAACATCAGAATTTTGGCCGCCATTTTAGCAATTAACATCTTCGGCACGTCCCTTAAATGTTGTTACTACAACCGTCGTTTAATCGGTTCCACATGCGAATAGAATTTGGTAAACAAACATAAACTAAATTACAATTAAAAAAAATGTAAATTAAAAAAATCGTAAAACCGGACTGCTTCATTATTACTTTGAATAAAGTCTAGTAACAAAGCTACTTTAACAATCGGGACCCATTATTGAAAAATATTATGCATTCTTTAATATGTAATGGGTCCCGACTGTTAAAGTTAGGGTGGCCAACCCTACTATATAATATAGTATCCTACTATATTAGGGGATTAAATAATTAATAATTTATTTCTAAAAAAATATATATACAGGTAGTAGGCGAAACTACTTTATTCTGCTTAAAGCAGATATATGTCAGTTAAAGCTTCTTTAAAAATAAAAAAATAATTATTAAGGCATAGATCAGCAAAAATACCTTTATTTCAAAAATAAAGCCAATATTAAAAGCACATAAGTACTATATTTTTTTCCTAATTTTGCCATCTACTATATTTTTAGAGGTAACAGCTTTGAAAATATTATATTTGATAGAAAAAAGAAGTTGGTCACCCTAGTTAAAGTAGCTTTGTTCCTTACCTAACAGATTCAGTTTTTATTTGAAGTAATAATTAACCTTATATTATAGATATTAACGGGATTGTTACCATGTACCTTGTTTTTTATGAGTCTCCGATATTTCGGCACTGTTGCAAGCGCCATGACTCCAGTTACTCCGTGATCATGGCGCTTGCAACAGTGCCGAAATATCGGAGACTCATAAAAAACAAGGTACATGGTAACAATCCCGTTAATATCTATAATGTTAGTGACCATGAAAGTTTAAAATAATAATTAACCTGTCAGGTTTTTGATTTCTGAAGTGAATATTTCTTTAGCTCCGTTGTGATTTGAGATTCGATGTACCGGAAGTAGAGTATTTGACACAAGATTACAGGGTGGTCCAATTAGTGACGTCAACTATTTTTTTTAGATTCCTCGCACATGTGGGTATCCGAATATACCAAAATAAAAAATAAAACATAACCATAACAATGATAAAAAGTAGTTTCAATGATTTTTAGCCTATCCGCCTTCGAAGGCCAATTACAATAAAAATAGGCTAATAAAGTTCATTTTTTTATGATTTCTGGTAGTTTAGGAGCATGCGGAGTTTTTAATTTTAGCCAGAAGCTATGGAACCTCCTTTTTGTATTTTTAAATTGAAGTTGAATGTTTGAGTAAATCCTACTAAAAACTAAAGTTCCATTCTTCAAGCCTTTTTTGAGTAACTTTAAGTAATTTTTTATTGAAGATTGATTTGTAATGACTTTGAGATGTCTCATTTTGTAACTTCTGACAATGCTTCAATTTTCGACATGTGTAAATCTCTTAATTTTGCTATCGACACTATTGACTATAGAAAAAAGTATCTTGATGTACACCATATAAAAAAGTTAATCGAGCGTGGTAATAATCCAATGACACACAATAATATTACGAGAAAAAATAAAAAAGGTACAATCCCTTACTATTTTGCTACCCTTTTTTTTTTTTTTTTTTTTTTATGTTGGGAAAATGCGTTATGCATACCCCGCCGGTATGTGGCGGGGTTATGTGGGACTCCTCCTCCCCCCAAACCCCGCCCACCCGCCCAGCCAGGCTGGCTCGGCGGCTGTTCGGGATGAGGGGGGGGGGGGGCTACCCACTAAAAACCCAACAGTGCTCCCTCGTCTGCCGGAACGGGTTTTGTGGGATCCGGGTGACGCTCCACGTTACCCGGCAGAGGTTCCTCCTCCTCCTGATGGTCAGGGGGATGCCCTGGAGCACCTAGGCATCCTCCCTCGACGGGTGAGACTGCGCAACGCGAGCGACGGACTACCCTGTCCGCCGCCCGCAGTCCCACTAGGGTGGAAAGAGGCGGTCGTACTGCCGCCGTCTTCCCCCCGGTCGTCGGCGACGGAGAGGACCGGCCCGGGCGTCCCCCTCGCGGGCCCTCTCTGCTGTCTCCTTCTGTAGGATGACTTCCTCACAGAAGGAGACGACCGCGTTCCAGGATCTGTCGCTGTCCAGCATCGCTTTAACGACGCTGGGCAACGAGAGATCCCTTCCCACTGCCATGACCATATCATGGCGCTGCCGAGACCACGACGAGCACTCTTCAAGGGTGTGCTGCGCCGTGTCCTCGGCAGCGCCACAATGATGGCATGACGGGGGCTATTTTGCTACCCTGTCTACGCGGGATTTTACCGAAAAGACTGATATTAAGAAAAAATTTACAATCACTGATTACTTTCCCGTAATTAAAAACCGACAGTTTTTTCGTTCCCCAAAAGTCTGAAGTGAAGGAGCCTTTATTTAAAATTTTGCACCAAAATATAGCTAGTATTCTCTCTAAGAAAAATCTTTTAGAACTTGCATTAGACGAACTATATGAAACAAATCATGAACCCGACATAATGTGTTTTTCTGAAACTTTTTTAAAACCTGACTCTCTTAGATACTTGAAAATCGCAGATTACGAACTTGCATCAGAGTTCTGCAGGAATAAACAAAGGGGTGGAACTTGTATATTAGTAAAAAGAGGATTGCCTTATGAAAAATTAAATATTCTACAAGACCACGCAATTCAAAAAACTTTTGAAGCTTGTGGTATTTTCATGCCACTTCAAAATTTGATAACAATATGCCTGTACAGAATACCTGCTTCCGATCCTTACCTCTTCATGTCAAAATTAGACCTGGTTCTACACGAAATATGTAGACGTTATAAAAAAAATACAAAAATTGTTGTTGCAGGTGACATAAATATCAACACATTACAACCAGGCAAAGTCAACAATTATTTAAAAGATTTGTGTAACAACTACAACTTAACTTTACATATTAACACCCCCACGCGGAAAGAATCTTGCATCGATCATATTTTTAGTAATATAAAAAATGCAACATCTGTGGTTTTACCTCTTTGCTTATCAGACCATGATACAGCTCAACTACTCAGCTTTCCCATGAAACAAATACATATAAAACCTAAATCTTATTTTGTTTACAAACGAGATTACTGTATTGAAAACATTGAAAAATTTAGGGAATGTTTAACTAAACTATCGTGGTCCGAAGTTTATAATGCACCTGACTTCAATACAGCTTTCGGAATCTTTCATGACTTATTGAGCCTTTTTTACAACTTATGTTTTCCAAATATAAGAAAAAAAAACAATAACGTGAAAAGGAAAAAACAAAAATGGATAAGCCCTGGTCTTAAAATTAGTTGTAAAACAAAAAGACACCTGCGCTTCGGATATTACAAAAGCAAAACATTAGAAAACAAAAACAAATACTTATCATATACTAATATTTTAAATAAGTGCATACATTATTCGCGAAAAAATACTACTATGAAATTCATAAATCAGAGCAAAAATAAATGTAAGGCTACATGGTCAGTAATCCAAAATGAAATTAATAATACTAAAATTGATGACAATATTACTAATCTAAAAATTTATAATAAAACACTGACATATCCAAATGACATAGCTACTGCTTTTAATGACTACTTCATAAATTTGACTGAATCGCCATCAATAAACTTAACTAAAGATAACCAAAAATTGCCATCACTAGCCAATTCAATGTATTTACAACCAATGACTATTGAAGAAGTAAAAAAGGAAATCATGTGTTTAAATAATACCAACGCTGAAGGATATGATAATATTTGTACAAAGATATTAAAGATGTGCACTACAGAACTAACACAGGTCCTTACACACCTGGTTAATACATCGTTTATATCAGGAACGTTTCCTGATAAACTAAAAATCTCTTTAGTCAAACCATTACATAAGAAAGGGGACAGAGAGAATCCGGATAACTATCGTCCTATTACGTTAATACCGATCCTTTCAAAAGTCTTCGAAAAATGCATGCTAAACCGGCTCATGAGTTTTTGTTTGAAATACAAAATCATAACAAAAGAGCAATATGGGTTTCAAAAAGCAAAATCTACATCGCTGGCATTGTTTGATCTTATGTCAACAATATTGACAAATCTAAATAATAGATTAAATATCTTGTTATTTAGATCTTGTTGTTAAATACAACGGGGTTATTTTTTGACTTGTCAAAGGCCTTCGATTGTGTTGCTCACCCGAGACTATTAAAAAAACTAGAATCCTACGGTATCCGAGGACCCACCTTATCATGGTTAGCATCCTATCTAAGCGGTAGGCGCCAAAAAGTTATTTTTAGCAAAGTAACACAAAATGAAATGAAATCGTTCTCATCTGGTTTTAGGGAAATTCGGTGTGGCGTTCCACAAGGGAGGGTTCTAGGACCAATTTTATTTCTATTATACATCAATGACATAACTCAGGTGACTCGACATAAATGTGTTTTATATGCCGATGACATATCAATAATTGTAACATCAAATAACATTAAAAACAATGACTCGTTACGAACACATTCATCTGACATTAATAATACTATTGACATGATCATTAAATGGCTTAATGCAAATAATCTTAATTTAATATTAATAAATCCTATTATATACAATTTAATCAATCTAAACATAAAAAATATAAGTTTACATTAGACGTAGCTAATATAACTCGAAACTAACAAAAAACGCGGAACATATATGAGGTATATTCGGAAACCCCAGCTGCGAGGAATCTAAAAAAATTTTTGACGTCACTAATTGGACCATCCTGTATATTATCAATAAATTAATATCCCATAACACAAGCCTTCCAAAGCTTAAGGGCTAGCGCATATATACAACTTTTGCATCGACTAAACTGTTTTGTCTCGTTTTGTAGTTCGCCCGCGTTTAATTTAGTTTTTTGTATTATCCCCCGGGAACCTAACATTTTTCGAGGATAAAAAGTATCTTATGTCTCATTCCAGGTCATAAAGTACATGTGTACCAAAATTTCATCTGAATCCGATCAGTAACTTTTGCGTAAAAGAATAACAAACATCCACACATCCATACAAACTTTCGCAATTATAATATTAATATATATGAGTATATTTAAAGTAGGATATGAAACTGAAGTATGAAAATTACCTAGTTTTCTTTTAGATTTAGTTTTCTGGATCTAGTTCCAATCATCCAAATACGACTTCCATGCATACTTCCTCCCGCAGCTTTTTCTTCAGACTTAATATATCTGACTACTCTTTCAGACTCTATCGCCCTTATTGATAAACGAGGAATAAGTTTTGACTAGTTACGTCGTGTTTTGTTCATATCACTCAATAGTCATTTGTAATGTAATGAAGAGAGACAAATCATGGAGTAACTAATCCAAGATAAGTCTTTATTTATTAATAAGGGGGCTTAAGTAAAGTGCAGGTACACTATTAATAAACTCCTCCGTGTCGTCCGTAATAGTTCCCGCAAAGCACACCATGGTGACAACAGAAGTGGAGCCTCTCTAAATGCTTATGTGACACTGACAGTAGCGGATCGACTGTTTAGTCGATGGTATGTGCATATCAATACATTGCAATAAAAATTGAGCATTTGATCGATAGTTGTCCAACTTTTTAATAGATCGATACAGCTTTTTGTCTATTTTGTTGAGCAACTATCGAGTCGACAGTATTTGCGCTTCAATATATTGCTATATACATACGATACACAACAAAATAGTTGTTATACTTTTAGTTGTATATATGCGCTAGCCCTACGTCTCGATGACACGGGGCGAGTAAAAATCATCTTTTTGTTTTCATCACAACTTGCAAAGTACGTTAGGAATAGGCGTTTTCAGTATTCGTTGTTTAAATAAGTCGTATGGTGGTATGGTGGGAAGCTATCACGGTTATACAAACAGTCACATAAAAAGGAAAATGGTGTAAGGAACCTAAGCATGATTTTCTAGACACTGATACCCACTCGACATATTTCGTCAACTTATTTTTTTTTCTCACAATATAGCGCCTAGTTGACCCCTTTATTGAATTTCGATTACTATTATATCTTTAATAGCACTCCCATGATTAAGAAAAATCGATTGATGTACGAATCATCAAAATCAGTCCACGCGTTTGGTCTCTAGTGTGCCACAATAGTTATTTATTATACAAGAGTGGAAAGTTCCTTTTTAACCGCGTGCTCGATTTGGATGACCGAGCAAGCGAAGGATTCTAAAGTTGAATCACGAGCGCAGCGAGTGATTCTAAATTAGAATCCTGAGCGTCAGCGAGGGAAACAAACGAGCACAAGGTGAAAAATCTTTCCACTCGAGTGCAATACGTAACTTTTCATCCCACCTCAGCGAGGAAATGACAAAATGAAAAAGAAAACAATTTATAATGACAAAATATTTAAGCAATAAAACGTGAAAAACTAGAATGGCGCGAAGCACGCAAATAAAACAAAGAAACCAAGAAGGTTCCAAATTTAAATTTTTTCACAATTTAAAAAGTTCTAATCATAAATTTGGCACCATAGAGGTTACATTAAATAGGTTTAATGACGTTTTGAATTTACAATTATATTGAGTACTCATTATATGTGATGTTCTAAATTCAAATCTACTTTGCCGCTCAAGCGAATAAAATAGAATTTTCCAGCCAGATTTCGAAGCGCAAAATTACACTTTCCGAGGTGGTGGGATGAAAAGGAACATACTTCGCGCTCTTGCATTGCGCAGTCGGGTATAAACAGTTGTTTTTCCTACACCTACAAACGTTAAAACTGGTTTGGGTATAACTAGGAATTAAGAAAAGTAATTGCTGATTCCAACGATATCGTTGGTTGATTCGACTGACGGAGGTCTAACAAATGTCGATCGAGAAGGATTATACGTGGCAACGTGCCCGGGCGTACCATCCTCGGGGAAATCTGAATTATGAATGTTCATATTTCCCTTCATCAGGCATTAACCGGCGGCGGCCGGCGGCCGGCGGATGGCGAGTACCCGCTGAATACGAATTGATTACTTACGAATCGGTGAGTTACACCACCCTGCATCGTTACATGCGGCCTCTCAGACACCAATAATCGCCTACTAAAGACACATTTTTTTTTTATTTATTTAAAAGGTCTTCCAACATTTGTTATCACTTACATAAAATAAATTTAAACATTTGCGACTAATTACATGAGTGTAACAAACATTTATAGGAAAACACCACATGCATCGGAAACATTAAATGTTGATTAAATGAACTTATAAATTAACGACTATATCTATTATTTACAATAACAAGTACAGATACAGCATATTAAAAGACCTCAAAAGAATACATCTAATAGTTGCACTACTTCCATTTTTTCATGAGCAAAGATCTGAACCTGGCAAATGAGTCACAATGGAGATCAATAACGTTGCTATGTTCATTAAGAAGCCTGCATAATCTTGGTACCGGTGAATTCACGCCTAATTTTGTTTTTCTATGTGGAGGACATAAGGGGATTATAGAAGATCGGGGATATCTACGAGGAACCCGAAATCCGAATCTTCCGATAAGAGGAGGACAGTCAATTTCTCTATTGATTAATTTAAAAACAAAACAAAGGTCTAATAGTTTCCGACGGTTGTCAAGAGAAATGATTCCGAAGAAACGCAATCTTTTTTCATAGGATCGAACTGTTCTCGAAATGCAGTTGCTATACGATAGGTAAGACAGAAATTTCTTTTGTACTCTCTCTATCTTTAAAGAATGATTAACATTTATAGGAAAACACCACATGCATCGGAAACATTAAATGTTGATTAAATGAACTTATAAATTAACGACTATATCTATTATTTACAATAACAAGTACAGATACAGCATATTAAAAGACCTCAAAAGAATACATCTAATAGTTGCACTACTTCCATTTTTTCATGAGCAAAGATCTGAACCTGGCAAATGAGTCACAATGGAGATCAATAACGTTGCTATGTTCATTAAGAAGCCTGCATAATCTTGGTACCGGTGAATTCACGCCTAATTTTGTTTTTCTATGTGGAGGACATAAGGGGATTATAGAAGATCGGGGATATCTACGAGGAACCCGAAATCCGAATCTTCCGATAAGAGGAGGACAGTCAATTTCTCTATTGATTAATTTAAAAACAAAACAAAGGTCTAATAGTTTCCGACGGTTGTCAAGAGAAATGATTCCGAAGAAACGCAATCTTTTTTCATAGGATCGAACTGTTCTCGAAATGCAGTTGCTATACGATAGGTAAGACAGAAATTTCTTTTGTACTCTCTCTATCTTTAAAGAATGAGCAGCATAGTGTGGTCTCCAAACCACACTACAGTACTCAGTCAAACTGCGAACGAGTCCATTGTACAGCAGAATTTTAGTTCGCGCGTTCCTGAACTCTTTGGCGTTCCTATTAACAAAACCCAACATTTGATTTGCTCTCTTCGATATATTCTCTATATGAGGAATAAATGTAAGTTTTTTATCAAAAATTACTCCTAAGTCTTTGACTTCATTTGTTTTCTGTATCTTGGCCGAACCTATGGTATATTCAGTATCCAGAGAATTGTTTTTTCTCGTAAACTTCATATGAAAGCACTTACTCACATTAAGATTCAAGCCGTTGTAGTGACTCCAGTTCAGCAAGCGGTCTATATCAGACTGTATCATTTTCATTTTCTTTGGCGTATTACAATCAGACACCAGCTTCAAATCATCGGCGTACATGAAGGCCGTGGAATATTTAAAACATGTAGGGACATCATTGATAAAAAAATTGAACATAACCGGTCCTAAATGCGAGCCCTGCGGAACGCCCGAAGTTATGTTAAAAGTTGCCGAACAGAAGCCATTCACAACGACATAGAAAACTCTGTCACTCAAATAAGATTTAAACCATTCAAGAAGAGAACCAGCCACTCCGTAGGTCTTAAGTTTAGCTAAAAGTACCTCATGTGATACCCTATCAAACGCCTTGCTAAAGTCAGTGTATATCACATCTACCTCCTTGCCAGCATCTAAAGCCTCGACCAAGGCTTCAGTAAAAAGCGCTAAATTTGTAGCAGTAGATCGACTCTTAACAAAACCGTGCTGACTTTCAGTAAGATAAAGTTTTAAATGATTCTGCAGTAAAGGACAAATGAGAGACTCGAAGACCTTCGCAAACGTTGACAGAATAGATATGGGTCTATAATTACTTACTACGTCCAATCTTTCCGTTTTATGGACGGGTACAACTTTAGCTGTTTTCCATTTTTTCGGAAACACTCCTGTTTGAAGTGACTTATTAAAGATTATGTGTAACGGTGGTAACAATTCTTTAGCACATGTTATAATGAAGGTTGGTGGAATACCGTCCGGTCCCGCACCTTTGTGAGGATTTAGAGATTGTAGACTTTTCAATATTATTTCTTTGTCAAGAACCGGAGCAGTTAATGTCTGACTGAGACTATGCAACAAATTTAAATACTCAGTGCAGGTGTTTTCTGATCGTACCCCGCTAGGAACGTTGTACACCTTCTCAAAATATGAAGCAAATAGATCACAAATTTCAGATCCATTGGAAGAAGTATTATTGCCATCAGTTATTGCTTGGGGAAAGTTACTTTTATTTCCTCGTTTTGCCTTTATAAAAGACCAAAAAAGTTTCGGGTTGGCTTTAATTCCTTCCTCCACTGTGCAGATGTATTTTCTGTAGCTTTCGTTTGCCATGTTTTTACAGCGTTTTTTAAGAATCTTAAGCTCTATTTCATCGAGGGGATTATGATATTTTTTATAACGCTTTCTGACATTTTCTTTTTCCCTTAAAGTTCTTTCAAGATCCTTATCAAACCAAGGTGGAACAGTTTTCTTTTTAACATTCTTCGTGGAAACATGTACACTTACTATTTGATTTAACTCTCTATAAAAAATTCTCACCATATCGTTCACATCAGCAGCTTTACTTAAAATGTCATCCCATCTATATTCAGCCAACAACTTACGAATAAGTACATAATTAGCTTTACGAAAATTATATATTATGTTATCATTGTTAAAAGTCAATGTAGAATTGATTACCTCAGAAATGCTTATCTCAAGGGGAAGATGCAAATTGTCAACTTTACTTAGAGCGTCAGAGGATTCCGTGACCACAAAACTAGATACCGGCAAGTCAGTAAGAACTAAATCCAATATCCGTCCCAACCTGTTAAAAACTTTGTTATGCTGATTTAGTTTGTTAAGATATATCAATTCGATCAGTGATTCACTCGGGGCTGGAGGACTGTAACCATTTGACTGATTACTTACCAGGTCCCAATCAATTTTGCTCAAGTTAAAATCTCCTACCAATAGTGTAAAATGATTGGAGTTGCCTAAAACTTTACTACAACCATCAACAAAACAATCTAGTAAAGATCTACTAACAGGTGGTGGCAAATAAATTCCACACAAAGCAACTCTGCCAATAGAAAAAGAAATTGGGATGTACAATTCAATCCAAAGGTCTTCACATTTAGTTTCCCATTCCGATTTTCGAACAGATTTGATAGATTTTTTTACCGCTATAAGCACTCCACCACCATCCTTTCTTACATTGACACCAGAACTTTGGCGATCTCGCCTGTAAACAATATACCTATCATCGAACAATTCGTTGCTAAGTACATTCTCATTAAGCCACGTCTCGGTTAAGATAACAACATCATAATTATTACACGACAATTCTTTTAGGAAATTGTGAGTTTTTGTACGTAACCCACGAACGTTTTGGTAATACACATTAAGAGATGAGAATTTTATAAATTGAAATTTCATTCCAAAACATCACTCGTTCACGATAAAATGTATTTATTCTAGGTTTTGCAATACTTCAAGGTTTCTTACAATAATATAGGAAGACTTGTCAGTTTTTCTCATAAAAATACGCCCGTTGCGGACCCAAACGTATTTATAGCACTTCTCCTTAGCTGCTAGTCTTGCTGCCGCATGCAAAGCTTTATTTGATGTTGACAGGTGCTCGCTGACATAAATTGGGATCTTCTTTCCCGCTATCCCGACATGAGAAGTATTCAATTTGTTACTCGAATTAGCCTTATTAAATGAAATCGCGGCTCCCAAAAATGCTTGCTTCACCTTAGTTGTCGCAAATTGTATTACTATTGATCTCGGACGATCATTGTCCTTATTCATTTTCATTTTGGGGACACGGGTAAAGTGGATAAGATTTTCAACGGCAACCTCACAATTTATTGTCTTTCCCAATTCTACTACAATTTCCACTAAGTTTTCATCCTTCTTCTCAGGGACACAGTGAATTTCTACGTTATTAACGCGGGCATTTTGCTCCAATTGATTCACTCTACTTGAAAGGTCATTCAACTTTGATTTCAATGTTTCATTATCATTTTGCATATGTTTCATCTTCTCGTTAAGCTTAGCATGCTCCTGTGTGATTTCTTCATATTTCATATTCATAAAATTCATCGATTCTTTCACATCTTTCAACTCTTGCTTCACGGATTTTAGTTCTTCATTTAAAATATTAGCCATGGTATTGCGCATTGTAACTTCCAAATTAGTTAACATACCTTTGACAATTTCCTGCATTTCACCACTTGTAATTGGTTTTTCATTTGGTGGCGAGTTTAATGCTTGCCTCTTGCTAGATCTTGAGGTATTATTAGTATTAAAACGGACTGGAGTGTTATCATTATTCACCTCCTTCCGGGTATCCCCGCACAGAGGACATAAAAAGGTTGAGTTTTTCGATACCACAGGGTCAATCTGGGTAGTAGCTAAACAGGCTGAGTGATAAGCCTTCAAGCATTTAGTACACTGAATATATGCACCCCCGTTGTATCCTAACGTACAGCATCCCCATTCCAAATCCTTCACATGAGGCGTTTGATGCGAAGACGAAGACATATTTGTTTATGTTTCAATATAAGTTTTGATAAATATTAAAAACACATGATAGAAGTACTAAATGTGGATTGTGTGTGGTGATTGGTTGACTTCGGATAACTATAGGATAGACAGACTGATATTTACTGTAGGTAAATGACCGCATCTCTATTCTCTTGCATATTCTCCGAAAATCTTAATATAGTTAGCTAAACACGTAGCAAAGTTACTTTCACCGCTGAGAGGTAACACAACAGCCTTTGTGAAAGATTCATACCAATTTGTTAATGAGATTCAAGATCAACGTCATTCATGACCAATGAAATCATGGTCAGTTTTGATGTTCAGTCCTTATTTACGTGCCTACCAGTACAGGACTGCATTGAAATCACTAAGAAGAAGCTACTTGAAAATAATATGCCTGTAGAATATGCAGAATTACTAGAACATTGCCTTACATCTGGCTACCTGTTATGGGGGGATGACTTCTATGTACAAGTGGGGGGTGTTGCGATGGATTCCCCTGTCTCACCTGTTGTCGCCGACATTTTCATGGAAGACTTCGAGAAGAGGGCTCTCAGCGCAGCACCTGTCACACCCAGGCTATACAAGCGGTACGTAGATGATACTTTCACAATCCTCCCAACAGATCAAATTTCTGCCTTTTCAAATCACTTTAACTCTATATACCCCAACATCCTATTCACTATGGAGTTAGAGGTAGATGGTAAACTAGCTTTTCTCGATATTTTATTAATCAGGAATCCTGACCAAACTTTAAGCCATACTGTGTATCGTAAAGTAACTCATACTGATAGGTACCTCAATGGTGACTCACACCGTCACCCGAAACAATTAACTGCCGTAGGAAACTCTTTGTTTCAGAGAGCACGGGGTGTCTGTGACAAACAACACCTGGCAGCTGAACTTCAGCATGTCGAGCGAGTACTGAAGGATAATAACCTGAATGTACCACGTCGCCGTCACAGTCGCGCCAAACCTAGCACAGTCGACCGACAACCTGCTATACTACCTTACATGAAAGGAGTCACTGACAAGATTGGGAGTATTCTGAAGCGTGCTTCAATCAATACTTACTTCAAGTAGCCAAACAAGATCAACCAGTTTAATTATTAACTTAATTAACTAATAAATTCATACATAGAAGATAAAGTTTTAAAAATCTTCCAATGAAATATCCGAACGCACAATAAAAGTCTTTCGAAGGTAGTTCGACAAAGTAAATAAAAAATCATTATTCTGACGATGCAGACCCGAAAAGGCTGCGAAACGTCAATAAATAAATAAAGTTCGTGCATTAACCCGTTAAAACTAGCATTATTTAATGAGTGATATGCGTGAAAACCTAAGAAATAAATATGTAGTTAGGACTTTATTGTCTAAATAATTATCTATTAACGGAAACTTCGCACAGACTGCTGCATCATGTAGGTTAGAGATAAGCTGTAATGATTAAGATAAGGAATGAAAAGCTACCTGAATCCTGACTTGGTTCCCGATGAACACAGCAGAGCTTCCGCTGGCTGTCACGTGCGCTCCGAGATAACACACACATCGTACCTATTCATTATTTAATTAAGTAATAACAAGATAACTTGCTTACTACTAATGAGGACCATTACTAGGTCAGCAAATCAACTTAAAAACAGCAGCATAATGATCTAATAAGCTTTTGAATTATTATACTTTTTAAATCATCGAAATCGGTTCATTCGTTGCAATTTTATAACTAATTTTATGGTAGCCAATATTCACCGGCGGCCGAAACGTGTGACGTCACAGAGCTCAATCATGGTTCACTCCGGTCTCTACGCACACTCACGCCCGAACGCTAGAGCTCTGTGACGTCACAGTCACCACGCGGCCAGCCGAAAGTTCTTTTAGTAATTTGGTCGTAACTTCGTCGTCGTCAAATACTCTACTTCCGTTTCATCGAATCTCAAGTCACAAAGAAACTAAAGAAGTTTTCACTTCAAAAAGAAAATTACGCATTTTAACACGTTGAAAGTTGAATTTACAATGCAATGCGAAAGTTCCAAAGTGTATTTACTACACCTGGGGGCCATTCGCCTAACGGAAATGCTTTGGAAAACGATTATATACGATTTTATTTTATTTTATTATTTCTAGCCGCCTGAGGTTATCAAATGCCTCGCGCTCTTTTTTTTTCTTTTGCATTGGTAATAACAACATTAAAAAAAATGAGCGTAAAGTATGTGAAAACCTTCGACAGTCAGAAATAACAAAATAAAATCGAAAGCGTTAGCGTTTTCCAAAGCAGTTTCGTTAGGCGAATGGCCCCCTGTTACTAGGTTACTAAGTTCGAAGCTACTAATTTATTACACTAAGGTCTTTTTTATATTATGTACATCTATACAAATAATAAAAAAATAAGTTTGAAGTTACTTGTATCAGTAAAACGCAATATGCTTCAGCGCTTATTTGAACGAAACGTCCACTGAATAAAGACAGAGAAAATGTTTCTTCAACAGTAATTTCCAGCAAAATCGTTCTGCGAAATGGCTATTGTGCGACTCAAAAGTTGATTCGGGTTCAGATTATTGAGAGAAGCGTCCGGATACTCGTTGTATTTTATTTAATAGCTGTGTCGAGAGCGGACACAAAGACAAGATCCGGTGGACAACTCGAAAGTACAATAAAAGTTGGTAATGAGCGCGACAGACTGCGGGCGACGCCGACGGCAGCGCGGCGGAGCGGCGGCGGCGACGCAACAACACAAACACTATCTGGACTGCTCCCCGAGCTACAATTAGCGTTGCTAAATGCTCCCCTCATTACTTCACAACTTGGAGGCAATTAAAAGTTTTATAGCGACTGAATAAACTTACGAACTGAGTCCCATTTAGGGACAACAGGAAAAACAATTGAAGATTACGATCCAATAACAGACAAACCCATCAAAGTACTAACACAATGATGTTTTATTAAAAGTAAACAAGAGAAGTATTCATTGTAGTATTATCATTTAGTTGATCGTTTGCTTTGTAAATGAGCGGATCTTTTCGGATAATTCTATTGTTACTTTATAGAATAATCGTTACGGTAGTGAGATGTGCAGTAGAGCCGCCCTAGGCAGTGATCGCGCGAGTGCGCCCACATCGCGCGTCGGTGCCGCGTCAGTTGACCTTCCGCCTGAATCAACTCGAGTGCCGCATGCCGCATCACACACCCGCTGCACTACGCCACGCCCTCGTTCAAGATACTACAAATACTTAAGATTGGTGGTTGCCGGCAGTTGCAGGTGGCCGGCTTATTGCCTACTCTCTAAATAAGCTCTATCCTAGGAAAGTTAGCAACTATCACATTTTAGGTTTTACTTTTATTTCTTGTCGTCAGAATAATACGTTTATTGGTTAATTTATACATGATAATACAGAAAAATCTAAATTCAGTAGAGATGGGCCGACTAGCCGCCGACTAGACGGGAAAGACGACTATTCGGCATCGTTTATGGTCGGCGATTAGTCAGCGACTATTCGGCATAACATTCCGATTATAATCGGCACATAACAATGAAATAAAACTCAAAACTTATGCTTGTGTTGAATATTTTTTAAAAAGTACCTAGAGTATGTATAAAGTTACATACAGTCTAAAAATAAATAAAAAAAAGGTAACATCTCCTATCTATTAGACAAGTCCGTCCGTCTGTGGTGCTGTTTCAGCGGCCAAACCGTAAGAGATAGATAAAGAGAAAATTTAAGTTATAAGTTAAGAATAGTCTGATAAGACTACAAACCGGATTTGAGTAACGTAGCACTTCCGGTTTTCGAGAAATCAGGTTTTGGTGAACATTTGGTTCACTGGTTTGCTAGTAATAATAATTAGGAAATCTGTCAGTAATTATAAGAGAACTTAACACAATGAATATCGCTCATAAAAATAGCAATGGGAAGTAATTATGTATTAATTGAGTAAAATCTTAAGTGCTAACGAGTCTTAACGAAGTCCACAGGTATTCTTTTTTCCTTAGAGGCAAATTGTGATGTTGGAACGTGAATATTTCGGCTTGATTTGGGAAACTCGTGTCGTGCGTGAGCAAGCCGAGTAGTGACGAAATATTCCGAACACCTTCCTAAGAAAGGTATGAAAATGGTCGGCATTGCAGAATAGTCGGCAGACTAATCGGCAATTCGAAAACCGATTATTCGGCTAGTCGGTTAGTCGGCCCATCGCTAATATTCAGTCATTAGGCCTTTAATGTGCCCTTACTGTCTATCTGAGAAGCTGTCATATTTGTATATCTTCTAGCTTACGTGCTGGTACGTAGATGGATCAAAGTACTAGTACGACGTGCTCGTATCGCCGGGCACCGACCGGGGATTACGTAAGTCACCGTTATCCTCCTCCCGCGGGATAAGCTGCGCCTCAGCCGCTCCAATGCGGGCTAAGTCCAACATAAATTCGGCGCATATTTTTAGCCTCCGGCCGCTCGGTACGAGGTAGTGATGTAACGAATGTCATTTTTTGAACATTCGCGAATGTGGATGCGAATGTCTGGTACCGACATTCGCGAATGCGAATGCGAATATTTAGTTTTTTTTTTAATTGGCGCCAATTGTCTATGGCATGGTGGCAGTCTCGTTCGAATTGCCAAGTTGATATGAACTCATCCGACTGAAGTGTCATTCCGCTCGCACCGGTCTTTCCGTAAACAAAACAACTGAATCTTGAGGTAAGTGATTGTGAGTGGTAATAGTGATTTATTAACATGAGTAAATCGAATTCTAGTGAAACATAGACTTATTTCACACTTTGCGCTGCTGAACGAGCTAAATGCAAACTGTGTAGCAATGAATATTCAAGGAACGGCAGAACTACAACTTCTTCAATTTTTTTTCTAATATTCATATTCGCAAAACATTCGCAGAGATTTTGCGAATACGAATGTGAATATTCGTTACATCACTAGTACGAGTATGTGCCTCCAGCGATGCGGCGCGGCGGCGGGCGCTACCTGCTGCACGCGGCCTGCATATACTTTGAGAATATTTACACATTTTTATTATCTGATAGTGGTTGGACCTCATTGGTGCCCTGTACCAGTATAACGTGCATGGACATAATTCCTCACACGTAACTGTGTAGTGCACACATAAATAACAACCCAGCATTTATACCACCAACTATATTTAATTTTAAATCTAAAGAAAAGTTTACTAGAAAAAAAAAAGAAATAGGGCCGTGGTAGCATAATGGTCAGTGCATTCGCCCGGATACCGAAGGATGCGAGTTCGAGTCCCGTCTGCTGCCTGGTCCGCGTGGATTTTTTCTAGTAAACTTTTCTTTAGATTTAAACATCTAGCAGTTAAATGCTTAAAAAATAAATAAAATCGAAACTATATTTAATTTTATTGAGATACACAACTAATGAAATCTTAAATACTTGAAATATCATTTCGTGACCAGACTACACGCCTGGCCATACGTCCCACTCAGGCATAATTGCAGCAAATTACCATCAGGTGAGCCGTCTGCTCGTATACCCCCTATAACATAAAAAAAATATTGCTAAATCTCGATTCAACTAAAACTACATCTATCCCATAGAAATGTCAAAACGTCAATGTCAACTTTTCAACTTGTCAACGATTCAGAAGAGTTGTACATACTTTACATCCAATTTGAATAAAGATATATTATTATTGATTTCTGACTTGACATTATTGTATGGGCTAAATAATGGCTGAACCTGGTGTTATTTTAAATTGACATTTAGTAAAATTGCTGCAACCTTAGATGAATACTTATACTTCCTAAGCAATAACCTTACTAGTATACGGTAAGCTATGGAGCTCAATGATATTTTAAGTTACTCTTTTTTCGGGGGCAAAACCAGCTGGAATCATAGATATTGAAATACGTCTGAAAAATGATATAACAACCTCCAACCTTATCAATCGCTTGCAAATATATTCTTCGACGGCTATTACGATCACTTGAGATTCGTGTCGCAATCTGCGGGCCGATGCCGGCGGCCCGCTCTGCCAACTCGGCCCGGCAGAGCACGATAGGGATGTCGTTTTTTAAAAAAAGGTCCATGGTCGATAAAAAACAACAGAACATGGATATGTCCAAAAACGTCGATGTTTTCGGAAGGAAATAAAACTAGGTATTTTTTACAGACACTTTCTTATTTTTATTTCGAGTATTGTCGACCTTCGTGGCCGAGTGGTTTCGTCCCGGTTCCGGATCCCGGGTTCGAATCCCGGTGGGGGCTGATGTTTGTGTGATGAATACGAGCATTTGTACTCCATTCATGGATGTTCAATATGTATTTCTATATAAATATACTTATATATTTACAGTGTACAGTATATGTATTCTATCCGTTACCCTAGTATCTCATACACACAAGCTTTACAGTGCTTACTTTGGAGCTAGGCTAATTGATGAGAGTGTTGAAAGTATTTATTTAAAGAAAATATAACTAGAAAAAAAATCCACGCGGACCAGACAGCAGACGGGACTCGAACCCGCACCCTTCGCAATCCGGGCGAATGCACTGACCAATTATGCTACCGCGGCCCTGACGGCCGCGTCGAAATTCCTCTAGCTATTCTTAAGCTGTAAGGCAGCGCCATTTCTTCGCATTGTATGTAACCCACAATGTCAAATGAATACTTTTACAAGTAATAAACATTTGAAAGAAGAAATAGCAATTATAGTTATAATTTTCTAGCTATATTTTCTTTACATTTAAACATCAAGCAGTTATATGCTTAAAAAATTAAAATTATAAATATTTATTTATTTAAAAAAATACAAGGAGCGAAAAAATCACACTTGCGTTGAAGTTGACAGTAATTTTTAATCTCTTAAAAAATCTAACCAAAAAATAACTATTCGCGGAGTTTACTCCGGCTATCATAGGTTACGTCTTCAGTGAAATATAGTGTTAAATAGTTAAGCTTCATGTACGAGATCATCTAGATAGAAAATCCAATGCACGCCGGAAGTCCTTAAAGAAGATATTGACGTTCCGATATTTTTTTCTCAACAAATCGATGTGTCGATGTTTTCTAGCTAAACATCGATGTTTCTTCACCATCGATGAATATCGATCATCCCTATGCACGACCAATGACAGCCAGTTATTAGCATAAGGAAGCTGTGATCATATTTCACACGTAATATAACCGACGAGATACCGCGGACGTGCTCGGAAATACCGCCACCACCACACACCGCACTGAATCACGTACTGCAAAACTGGTCAAATCTTAACTTATAGCAATGGCTACCTCCAATATTGTGTCTGGTTTTAATTACCTTAACCTTAACCACTTAAATACAATCATCATCATCATCATCATCATCATCAGCCTATTAATGTCCCCACTGCTGGGGCACAGGCCTTCCCTAAGGATGGAATAGGGAGATTGGGCCATGACCATGACCCACCACGCGGGCCCAGTATTGGCGGGTGCTAACGACTGCAGATGCAGCCGGGACCAACGGCTTAACGTGCCTTCCGAAGCACGGAGGAACTCGAGATGGAAGATTTTTTCGGTCACCCATCCAATGACCGACCACTGCGAAAGTTGCTTAACTTCAACGATCGCAGCCGAACGCGCTAACCACCTGCGCTATCGGGCTCCTCGTAAATAATAATAAAAATTATAAATACAATTATAATTTTTATTATTTTAAAGCATGTAACTGCTTGATGTTTAAATCTAAAGAAAATATAACTAGAAAAGGCGCTGCCTTGCAGCTTAAGAATGGCTAGAAGAATTTCGACGCGGTCTGTCAGGGCCGCGGTAGCATAATTGGTCAGTGCGTTCGCCCGGATTGCGAAGGGTGCGGGTTCGAGTCCCGTCCGCTGCCTGGTCCGCGTGGAATTTTTTCTAGTAAACTTTTCTTTAGATTTAAACACTTAAATACAAGTTTGTAGAAAATTAATTTGTACCACTTCTATGACTACCTTGATAATTTGCAAACTAGGGGTAACTCTTTTTTAATATTTATTTATAGTAATAGGGTATTTGACATTAAAAATAAATAAATAAATAATAAATAAATATTTCCAACAATTAGCCTAGCCCCAAAGTAAGCACTGTAAGGCTTGTGTTATGCGATACTAGGGTAAAGGATAGAATACATATACTGTACATATATATGTATATTTATATAGAAATACATATTAAACATCCATGACTGGAGTACAAATGCTCGTATTCATCACACAAACATCTGCCCCCACCGGGATTCGAACCCGGGACCTCTCGAGTCGGCGACACCATGAAACCCAGCGTACAAACCACTCGGCCATGGAGGTCGTCAAAATGCCAAATGTTAGCATCTGTGTTAAGATGGAATATGAGCAGGGGTTTTTACTATTTTTACAAAAAAAATATTCATAATTTTACTAAAACGCCTCGAAAAAGATAATAGTTTTCTTAACTATTGTCACGTGACAAAAACGCTAGGGCTTAGCGGAGCCTAAAATGACGTCACACGCAAGTAAACTTCCTGTTAAAGTGACACTACATTGTATCGTTTGACGTTTTAATAACAGTCGTGTGACGTCACACACTAGTAAGACGCCATATTGTCCAGAAAACCGTTTTCTCGGCAACTTCAAAATGCTGTTTTTAATTTGGTTATTTTTACTGAAATACACAACAGAATGATGAATATCTACTTTTTACGGACTCCATAAACATAAGTCAATAAAATGAGATCGTTGCCTAAAATTTGTCAAATAAATCACCTAAGTTTGTAATTTGGTACTTTCTAATAATGTATATAATCTGATTAAATGCATTTTTTGCGCAAATGTGTTGAAAAGCTTATTGCAGTCATCCTGAGCATTAACAGCTACGTGTTCGTAGCATCGTAGCAGTTACAGTAACAGCTGCTACGTAGCGCTCCGAGGTATTTCGTAGCAACTTGCTACAAGAATACTGCAAAGAAGGGTTCAGAACGAAGATTTCTGTTTAATCATATTATGAAGCTGAAATCTCGGGAACCACGGGTCCGATTTAATTAAAATATTTTTGGGTTGGATAGTGCATTTTTAAAGAAATTGATCTAATCATTACATAATGAGAATTCAATTAAAGCACAAGCAACAGATAATCTCAAATCTCAAAAAAAAAACTTTGTAAGCCAGATTGATTCACCAACATACCGTTTGGCTAAACACGTAGCAAAGTTACTTTCACCACTGAGAGGTAACACAACAGCCTTTGTGAAAGATTCATACCAAACCAAATGTTCACCAAAACCTGATTTAAAAAAAAAATGTATTTAAAAAAATTAATTGAGAACTTCGGAGATTTTGTGTGGTTTCGTTTAAAATTCGTGATTTCTCGAAAACCGGAAGTGCTACTTTACTCAAATCCGGTTTGTAGTCTTATCAGACTATTCTTAACTTATAACTTAAATATTCTCTTTATCTATCTCTTACGGTTTGGCCGCTGAAACAGCACCACAGACAGACGGACTTGTCTAATAGATAAGAGATTGGCATATACACAAACCACAACCTTTATTTTTTGTATTTTTTTTATTTATTTTTTACAGTATATTAAATTTACATTTAAATTTCAAGAAAGATTAGAAAGAGCTTTATGACATTCTTTTGTTTAAAGAGTAGGTAAAACCAGCTATCGCACATCACCTTAATCATATCGCTTTAATAAGTGCGTATCAGTAATTATTGTTCACCTAGCACGTCCGTGTTTATATTTTTTCTGAAAAACCAAAAAACCTTGTACTCGCGGGTTCGAGTCCCGTCCGCTGCCTGGTCCGCGTGGATTTTTTTTCTAGTAAACTTTATTTAGATTTAAACATCTAGCAGTTAAATGCTTAAAAATAAATAAAAACATAACCAAAAAACCTGTTATTGGCCTTACCTATAGTTCTAAGTATTAGTAAGTATTCATTGTAACGCTGTTGGTATTTTTTTTAATAAAAAAAAGCCTATATTATAAAAAAAGCCTATATCACGTTACGACGAGTAGGAGCTGAGCATCCATGAAAAATGTTGAAATGGAAAAAAATATTCGATTGGAGCGTTTCCGTTGCGTGCGCTGGGTAAATGGTTTAAGTTCACAAAAATCATGTTTGACGGAATGAGGGCTATCGCGTATGAATCCGCCGCTAGAGGCGCTAGTGTAGCGTGAGGTCTCCGAAATGTCAAATGTTATTGCTTGTTGGTTGACTACGCGGGTTTATTTCTTATTAAAATAATGTTGTGAATAATTGGTAGTAACAATTCGGCTTAATTATGGCAAATATGAGTTATGTGGCAATGAATGTCAGTTATTAAAAATTTGAGCTTAGAAAAATGATTATGTTCCCATTTTTTCCGAATAAAACGGAACTGGGCGTCACTGTGGCATGGCCTATTATGTTAAGGATATGGTTCTTTTGTGTTAAAATACTGTCTAAATGTAACCTTTGATTTCATGTGCGTATTAATAAACTTTAAAAGTTACAATTTAGGACCTCACTCAACAGTGGCGCCATCTGGTGAGACAGAAAACGGTAGCCCTCATTGTTCCTCTTTAAAAGTTCTATAAAGAAGTCCGCGACATCATATGCCCATCTTTTAAGTTTGTCTCACTATATCCATTTTCCTCAAATGAACCATATGCATCGACTGTTGGGCTTATTTTTTTCTTCCTAAACAGTAGGACACGGCATTCCTAAACTTTGTTAAACCAGTTTTTTATATAGTCATAAATTTTATATTATTTGCATTTGTAATGGAAAATGACTTTATGAGTACTCATATTGAAGTCATTTTTCAATTTGACGACACTGTATACAATACAGGGAGAAAAAAAACAGCCCTTGCTGAGTTTTTCGCCGGTTCTTCTCAGTACAAGGTCTTCCGCCGTAGATTTGCGAACCGATGGCGTAGCTTTTCGACATTCACAAGTGCTTGTAACAGCCTAGACTGAATAAACGATATTGAATTTTGAATATTGGGCGACACCAAGTTCGCCGGGTCATCTAGTTGTGCAATAATGACTGTTGTATAATGAGGGGTATTAACCACGAATGTAGGTTATAAAATATAATGATACTATTATAATAGTATCACATGAGTGTTTAAATACCTAATTATAAAAGTTGCATGAAATAGTTTATCTACACTCATGATATGAATCCTCAATCATAATCATAATCATAATCAAAATCATTTATTCAGTTTAGGCTGTTACAAGCACATATGAAAAATAAAAGATTTTGTAACCATGGGGCGTTCTAATTAATAATTTAAAGTTATAATTTGAATTTTTTAAGCATGTAACTGCTTGATGTTTGAATCTAAAAAAAATATAACTAGAAACTAAACAGTCATTTGACATTGTGGGTTACCTACAATGCGAAGAAATGGCACTGCCTTGCAGCTTAAGCATGGCTAGAAGAATTTCGACGCGGCCGTCAGGGCCGCGGTAGCATAATTGGTCAATGCATTCGCCCGGATTGCGAAGGGTGCGGGTTCGAGTCCCGTCTGCTGCCTGGTCCGCGTCGAATTTTTTCTAATAATTTAAAATTAAATAATAATTTTAAATTTTAAAATTCACGAAAAGTTTCGGCGCTGTGGTTGTACAGCGGGCGTGAATGACAATGTTTTTTTTTTATTCAATTTACAATGCGTCCAGCAGTGAAAATTGTGGCTGTCTGATGAGCATGTTCTTGGCGCGCAAGGGATTTAAAAAGCGAAGAAGTGTTATTATGAAATAAAAAAAAACATAATAGCATATTTATATATTTATTATTTTTTCGAAGCACGTAACTGGTGGATGTTTAAATCAGACTCCGAGTTTCAATTTGACACAGCCATTAGGGCCGCGGTGGCATAATGGTCAGTGCATCTGCCGGATAGCGCAGGGTGTGGATTTGAGTCCCGTCTGCTGGCTGGCCGCGTGGATTCTTTTCTAGTAAAATTTTCTTTAGCTTTAACCATTGTAACACCGAAACGGGTATTATCTACAGAAAATAAATACTTTAAAGTACTCATTTATGTTTTTTTTTCTTCTGATCATCAAGAATTAGTAAATAAACTATCTTATATATAACATTCTCGTGTCACAATGTTAGTTACCATACTCCTCCGAAACGGTCTGACCGATTTTTATGAAATTTTATATGCATAATCCGTGGGTCTGAGAATCGGCTACTATCTATTTTTCATATTCTGTGATAATGGTTGTCGCGCCAAAATTCAAACTATTGGGTATTGTTACGAAGTATTCTCATATGGGTTAGAAGGAATGTTATCCCAGGAAATTGTTAGAACACTACGTTACACACCCTTAATTTTTTTTTGGAAAATTTTTGTTTTAGAATGTGGTATTAAAAAATACATACAACCCTAAATTTTCTTTCTACCACCTGCCCCTATTTTTATGGCGGTACGAAGTTCTATAAAATCTGTGCCAAATGCACTGTCGCCACTCTATTAATACAGATTGTAATTTAAAGAAAAGTTTACTAGAAAAAAATCCACGCGGGCCAGGCAGCGGACGGGACTCGAACCCGCATCCTTCGCTATCCGGGCGAATGCACTGACCATCATGCTACCACGGCCCTATTAGCCGCGTCGAAATTTTCCTAGCCTTAAGCTGCAAGGCAGCGCCATCTCTTCGCATTGTAGGTAACCCACAATGTCAA
Organism: Chilo suppressalis; assembly: GCA_902850365.2. Classification (NCBI taxonomy): domain Eukaryota; kingdom Metazoa; phylum Arthropoda; class Insecta; order Lepidoptera; family Crambidae; genus Chilo; species Chilo suppressalis. The sequence goes on along the minus strand of OU963903.1, from coordinate 28,362,227 downwards.
ATGTCAAGTGTATTCGCCCGGATAGCGAAGGGTGCGGGTTCGAGTCCCGTCCGCTGCCTGGTCCGCGTGGATTTTTTTCTAGTAAACTTTTCTTTAGATTTAAACATCTAGCAGTTAAATGCTTAAAAAATAAATAAAATCAGATTGTAATTATTTGTTTAACTCGACTATTGTGGGTTTCCTTACGTCACGATCTCTGCTCTATCCCTCCCGCCCCCGCCCCCGCCCCCTCCTACATCACAGCAACAAACACATCAACCCAGTCGATTCAATTTGGTCCTGTCCCAGTTATTTTTAAGCGGCTGCTCTCAATTAGCATTTTAGGATTTATTTACTGGGTAAATTTTGAAAAGGAAAATGTGAATTAATTCCGTCCACCAGAATCTGTCCCACGTCGCGTTGATCTCCATAACTAACTGACTTCACGAAGGATGAGGTTGATAATAATAATAATAATATTTATTTAACAATAGTAAAATGATACATGAACATTAATTTTACAATAAGCACCTTACCAATAATATTTTCAAAACAGTGTGAGTCCAAACTAGGACATGTCCTGTATCTCAGGAGTCAGTGACATCTTAAGAACTTAATGTTATGAATTTAATGCAAATGAATCTGTATGTTTTTGTGTGTGTATGTGTGTGTGTGAGTGTGTGCGTTAGTGCGTGTGGGTGTGTGTTCATGAGCGTGGGTGCGTGTACAATAATAGGTAGTTTACCTAATAAGATCTTCAGTTTCCTCACAATGAGGGCTACCGTTTTCTGTCTCACCAGATGGCGCCACTGTTGAGTGAGGTCCTAAATTGTAACTTTTAAAGTTTATTAATACGCACATGAAATCAAAGGTTACATTTAGATCGTATTTTAACACAAAAGAACCATATCCTAAACATAATAGGCCATGCCACAGTGACGCCCAGTTCCGTTTTATTCGGAAAAAATGGGAACATAATCATTTTTCTAAGCTCAAATTTTTAATAACTGACATTCATTGCCACATAACTCATATTTGCCATAATTAAGCCGAATTGTTACCAATTATTCACAACATTATTTTAATTAGAAATAAACCCGCGTAGTCAACCAACAAGCAATAACATTTGACATTTCGGAGACCTCACGCTACACTAGCACCTCTAGCGGCGGATTCATACGCGATAGCCCTCATGGTATTGTAGTAGTAAATCACTTACATGATATTTGTTACGCGATTCTTCTTGTGATGATTATTCTTGTTTGCAGACGATCCCATATGGTAATTTACTCACTACAGGAACAGTATACAGCACTATACTGTCAAGTGTTCCGTAGGTAGGAAATAAATATTTGATATTATATTTATGAGGAGCTGGATGGCGCAGGTGGTTAGCGCGTTCAGCTGCGATCGTTGAAGTTAAGCAACTTTCGCTGTGGTCGGTCATTGGATGGGTGACCAAAAATCTTCTATCTCGAGTTCCTCCGTGCTGCGGAAGGCACGTTAAGTCTTTGCTCCCGGCTGCATCTGCAGTCGTTAGCACCCGCCAATCCGCACTGGGCCCGCGTGGTGGGTCATGGCCTAATCTCCCTACTCCATCGATAGGGAAGGCTTTTGCCCCAGCATTGGGGACATTAGTAGGATAATGATGATGATGCTTATATTTTCGTTAGAACCAAATCGATTATGACACAGAATCTTTTCAAGTTTGTAGTGTAGTGCCAGCGGCCGCCCGCGACTCCATCCGTTTGATGTTAGTTTTAATTAATTAGTTTTTGAGGATCCCACTAGAATCTGACAATTTCCGAGATAAAAAGTATCCTTCGTCTTAATACAAGTCATAAAGTATATCCGTACAAAGGTACGGATGGATGAAAGCATCCAAACCCGTTCAGTAGTATTGCGTGATTGAGTAACAAACATACAAAATTTCACATTTATTAAATTAGAAGGATAGGATTGAAATGTGTTTCCATCTCGCGGGGGGGGGGGGGGGGGGGGGCTTGAGCTAGTCTAAAACAAATACCACTACGGTATTACTTTCATTATTCAATGTACTTCATAAATATATCATCATCATCATCATCAACCCATGCTCGTCCACTGCTGGACATAGGTCTCCCCTAATGCACACCACTGCTCCCCTTTTGTGCTACTCTCATCCAGCCCACTCCAGCCAGTCTACGAATATCATCATCCCATCTTGTCTCAGGGCGTCCTACACTACGTTTACCGAGTCGCGGTCTCCACTGAAGAACTTTCCGGCTCCAACGTCCATCAGAATATAAATAAGGTAATAATATTATTTCATTCTGTTCAGTTTAGTTTTGATATATATTACGATAAATTCGCCTCACCCATCCAACGGGGCGTATTACACTCGGAGAACTTTAAAATAAGACTGGTGGTAGCTTATCCCGATGTACCTCTCGATTCACGTATTAACTCTAACCAATCGTTAATAGATCAGAATAAATTCAACAGGAGAGTTGTATCTATCCAGCAAGACCCTTGTATTTTGAATAGTTACGGACAGAAAAAGCACACTATTATAATGGATTACCAATGTACCTGACAATTATTCACGGTTTACTAACTTTTTCGTGGATTTTCTATTATAATTTATATCATAATACAGTATAGAATACTATACTGTACGCCTCTCCCACACAGTGGCGGCGCTAGACCACATGTGGACGTCGACGACATCAAGTTCGCGAGGCCTATTTTACTTCGCAGTAAAAAACCGTTAAATTAAGTGAGCCAAATTATAAAATAACGTATGAGTAAACGAGTTTTATTGTTGATAATCAAATGATGACAAAAAATAATTACAAACATAGAAATTTAATAACAAAAAGACAGACGATTCTGAATACCCGTAAAGTACTACTCGCTTCCATCACGCACGTGTTCGAAAAATAATAAAAGTCATTATCATCTGCGTAGCTTTTTCCCCGAATTGTTCGGGGTCGGCTACCTAAGCCAGGCCAGGAGAAACGAAAATAAATAGGTAACTTGTAAAAATTTTTTGCTCCCACACCAGCGCAACAAAGCTTTGAGTAGGTGCTTATTGCGCTAAAAAGTTAAAGTAAACGTTGGTAAACCGTGAATAATTATCATTACATTGGTAATCCATAATAATAGTGTGCTGTATCTGCTCCTAATCATTCAAAATACGAAGCACCCGCGCTGGATAGACAAATCTTGCTTGTTGAATTTCTTCCGTTCTATTAAAGATCTGTTAGAATTATTATGTGAATCGAGAGGTACATTGGGACAAGCTACGATCAGTAATATTTTTATATACTCAGAGCGTAATACAGCCTGGGGCCTGCTGGATAGAAGAGACATTTATCGAAATTTCAATCAAAACAGTGGAGGTACATACATTGAAACTTGTTTATAAATTCATGAGGTACATTGAACAAGCAAAGCATTACCACTACTATTTTAAGTCTTGTTTGAGGGTCCCGCTAGATAAAAACACATGGGATCCTAAATAATGTAATGGAAGGTGACTTCAGAAGTATGTCTGAAGTCATTTTTCAACTTGACGACTCTGTATAATCAATACAGGGAGAAAAAAACAGCCTTTGCTGAGTTTCTTGCCGGTTCTTCTCAGTACAAGGTCTTCCGCCGTAGTTTTGCGAACTGATGGCGTAGCTTCTTGACCTTCACAAGTGTTTGTAACAGCCTAGACTGAATAAATGACTTTCAATCCGTTTCATTTCATTTCCAGTTCCAACATGAGAATTATGGCGGTGCACCAGAACTCTTAGCTGTAACTCATTAGTTATTGTTAGTTAATATTTTAAGTCTGTCACAGTGGCAGGGATCAGGTTTGCTTGGTTGGAGCTATGCTCGGCTTCCGCGTAGTCTGCGGGTCTCTTCCAACCGCCCGAACTTTGTCAAAGGGGCTGATATAAGGCGGCAACTTTTAACAATATAAAGTTTGATATTTTAAGAGCGGGCGGTGCAAGAGGGGTGGAAGGGGAGGGGAGGTAGCGGCTCTCTTAATTAGTGCTCGCAGAGGCGGGGCTTCCAACCGATAAGTTTACTCCAGAAACTATATTTCATTAAATAACTCCATTGTAACTTTGGTTGTTATCGACGTATCTTGGGGACATCATAAAATCGATATCGTACTACGTGGTACCGAATTTATAGTGGGTACGTCAATAATCAATCACTTTAGTAATAACTAGTGGCCCGCCCTCGCTTCGCTTCGGTGTAGAGCTGAAGACTATAGTTATTGTTCTCAGGCCTGTATTATACACAATGGCATTCTTCTTATACCTACCGCCGCCGCGACCCGTGTCGAGCGCGGCAACCGTTACACAAAAATAATCCTTATAGCATGATTCAGTATTTACGTGCGACGGCGCGATAACTTATTTCATGTATAAGTTTGGTGTTTCTCTACCAATTTCTATGACTCTTTTTTTATTGAATAGGTAATAATGTTAACTTTTTTAAATTAGGGATGAGTGAGAGTATTATAAACGTAAGAGTAAACAAATATAATCAGAATGCTCCGAACTGCTAAGCTATCAGGAGTTACACGTGTTATTGTGAGTCAACCATAAAAGATAGACATATGCTGTTGCGGGATATTTTTTAGACAATTTTATGTATAATATTTCCGTGATACATGATTTCTATGTAACTTTAACCATTAAAGCTGCACACGCAACGGAAGCTAAAAATATTGAGTAACTTCTCCCGTTTTCCCAACATTTCCCTTCACTACTCTGCTCCTATTGACTGTAGCGTGATGAAAAGTATACTATAACCTGCCCAGGAGTATGAAGAATAATTGTACCAAGTTTCGTTAAAATCCGTCGAGTAGTTTTTGTTTCTATAAGGAACATACACACAGACAGACAGACAGACAGACAGACAGACAAAAATTTTACTGATTGCATTTTTGGCATCAGTATCGATCACTAATCACCCCCTGATATTTATTTTGAAAATATATTTCATTTACAGAATTGACCTCTCTACAGATTTATTATAAGTATAGATTACTATACGGAAAACAATAAAACATTGAGTATTGAATTAGTTATGGAGGAAGACTCTCACAAACAAATGATAGTTCTCATAATACGTGTCGAAGCATAATACGTGTCTCATGATACGTTCGGAGTTAAGAACTTTTTTTTTAAAGTTTGATCAAAGTTCATGCTGCAGAATTTATGTTTTAGGATAGCAGTTGAATAAGACGGCAAGAGCTTGACAATCATTTTTAAGTTACGTCTTTGAGTAGGTATTTCGCCTTCGCAAACGTTCATAAACTACAAACGGAGTTAAGTAGTAATTGCTTGCTGTATCAGGTTTTATATACGGCTATTCGTAGCACCAGCTGGCATCAATATTCCATCAAATGAATTCATACTGTTTTCTATGCGAATAAGTTTTCATCCTTTAAATTTCAGATCAAATTGGCTTTCTAAGAAATTGTGGTTTTTTAATATAATATTCTCTATGTGTTTTACTGCCCGCATGGAGATCGGTGCAGTTGTTTACAACTTTATCGGATATAGGATATAAATGCTTTTATTTTAAATGGGTGATACACATTGTCGACGCTTGTTCCTCCATCAATTTGCACAAGAAGGAAAACGAAACGTAACGGGTGAAAGAAGCCGCGATTCTTCGCGACCCACGCATTCGAATTTACAACGGCGCACAATACAAATACATTTATTTCTATCATTCAATTATTGTAATTTAAAGGTAATTAAACGTCTTATCAAGTATACGAGTTCATCATTAGATAGGAGAACTGACTGTCCCAAACACACATACATGTTCCGCCTGATGGCAAGCGATCACCACAGACCTCATTCCTCGCCTCGAACCTTACTCACGGCAAGAACATAAAACAAAACAACACTATTATCGCGCCTTATTTACTCCCCCACACGGGGGCTTCGATTCCGGCGGGAAATCCGCTGTCTATCAAGAACTGTAATCATCATATCAGCCATACGACGCCCACTGCTGGACATAGGCCTCCCCCAAGGATCTCCACAACGATCGGTCCTGCGCTGCCCGCATCTAACTGAAATCATCATCTATCTATCATAGAACTGTAATAATGAAGTATTATAAATTAAAAAGTTTCCTGTTTAAACTGTATCACTTGTAACTAACAAATTCACAAAATAACTGACCATTTGGTTCGGATAATACTTTACTAATTTCACGACGCACCTATTTAGATCAGAGTCGATTTTGTGTCACTTTGATCTGATTGAGATCTTGAATTTCGACCCGGAACCCGTTGTGAGGGAACAAAAGCACAATGGCCAGGGGGGTGGCTTTAAGGGAACTTGACTTGAACCATCTCGAGCTTATCATTATGAAAAGAAATGTTTATCTTCGTGGTACTCGAGTTTAATCCAGTGTTCATTTAAAAAGGCGTGCTTGTCCGTCAAGTGAGTTGAGCGGTGATTAGTGAGTGGTTGGGGGCGGGCGGGGGGCGGGGGGCTTTGAGGAGTGAGGGGGAGAGGGGGCCGCGTCAGCACAGTGAGCCATCTCGAGTGCACTCAGGCCGCAACTGACCCCCTCACGCGATTTATTTTACGCCGCAGTCAATATTTTAAGATGAGACGGTGAATGGTATATGCCGCCGTTTTCACGGGATTTCACTTACGTTGCAACATTTGAAGTAGGTATTCTGACTGTAATGCACGGACATTAAGGGGATCATCATTTTCATAATGACTGGCCTCGGAGCGAAGTGCTCCCAGTTAGGCATTAGTGCTGAGGGATATTTTTAAGGCATACAGTGTGTATTTGTAGAAAATTCTTGTGAATAATAAAATCACCTTCAGTTTAGTCGACATCTGAAGTGGATTAGAACTCGGGCCGGGTTATTACGGAGCCTCCGGTCCGGACCGGAACCGCGGCCGGAGATCTCACCCGGAAAATTATACAGTCGCCGCTCGGTACCGATGAAACGGCGCCCGAGAAATGAGAAAAATTACCATCCACCAGCACGAGATTGAATGCGGAAATGCGACAGCAAATCGTAGCTATTACTGGAATGAAAATCGTCGTTTTGTTTTATCCGAATTGCTTTTTTTATTATTTAAATATGACATTTGATAACTTGCTACACATAATTCTTGAGCTTATTTGCTTGTCACAGAAACCAAAACGCGCTAAGCAAACCATCATTGCGGTCGTCATACTTTCGCAACTTCTCTCGTGGTGCAAATTGTCAATCAATCATTAATGAAATACAGACAGTTTAAATGTCTTTCATAAAATGCAATTTGATTATACAGTAAGTATATGTCTCTTTTCGGCCTATACAATTTGGCTTTAACTTTTTTTATCACGTAAAAGAAGGGACCATTGTTCAATACGCAAGAATATCAATCGATACGTAGAAAATATTGGCAATTTCCCACCGCTAAGATCATAACTACAGCATGCAGTATATCACATATCTGCTGTGGCGTTAGCTCAGGCGATATAAATGTCTTTGTAGCCATCGCCTGTATTGTTCCGCATCACGTTCAACGTTCAATATCCCGAGTGTAGCCCGCGTGTTCATATTGTGTGCCTGCGATAATGTAACAGTTACGTTTTCTAAGTAATAATGCCCAAGTTAGCACTCAGGGATACAACGCGTTATCCAATCAATTTCAGAGAACTTGAACTTTCTTTCTATGTCTTTCCCGAAACGAAATAACAACAGAAATAAGTCGATAAAATCACACTTCTTATTGATTAATTTAACGTGTAAATTATGAACCCTTCCGGTCTTACCACAAACCGTAGACTAAAGTTAAACCTGGAATAAAACAGATGCTGTCACTTTTGTTTGCCAGAAAGAAAATAGAGACAAAATTAGGTTTAAACCAAGACTAACTTTAGTCCGCGTTTTGTAGTAAGGGAATTTATGTCCGAGTAAATGGATGAAGATAAAGACCAGGGCCGGACCGTGAGTTGAGGGGGCCCTGGGCTAATAGTACTTAGGGGCCCACTTAATTACTCAAAGTATAGAAAAAATGAGACAGTAAACTATTAAATTATAATATATTATGCCTTAGTTTTATACAATCGTTAATAAATGGACAAATTACAAAGAAACCTTTCTACAAAGTGCAGAAATGGCCAAATTCTTTAATTTGCTCCTCCCATTACAGGGGCAATATCAATGGAGTTATATTCAACAATGTATTTTGAAGCCCAAAAAGCTATATGGTAGATCCGGCCCTGATAAAGACTACTCAAAGATATATTTACTTAAATGTGTACTGTGCAAACGAAGCAGGTAAATGCCAATGTTCACTGTTAGGAAGTAACCTTTAAAACTCCAACAGCTCAGCATTGGTTGATGGAAAGGTAAATCTGTCCGGTCTTTGTGTTGAAGTCGCTCGGGTCGGGTGTCGGGCTTGAAGTGTGATGGAGTCACGCGCGCAGCTCGATCAGATTAGCTCGCGCTATTACAAAACTTCAATTTGTCGGACATTCAATTTGCATCGCGATCGTGACTGGATGCAATGTGAGCCGTCTTCAGCGGGCAACTGGCATGCATGCCGATGCATAAATCGCCGCTCGTGCGAACTCGCGCCCATCTATCTTCCAAAGCGAGCGAAGCAACCGATGTCCGGGACAATTCTACGTTAGTTGAATTTAAAATAAGAGAATATATATATATATACTAGCGGCGCGCCCTCGCTTCGCTTCGGTGTAGAGCTGAAGTGTAGACTACAGTTTTTGTTCTCAGGCTTGTATTATACACAATGACATTCATCTATGATTCTTCTTATACCTGCATGCAAAGTTTCAGCCCGATCGGTTTAAAATTGATAGAGTTTCTTACAAACTTTCATTCCCTATTTTATCCCCTTGGGAGTAGAATTGATTAAAATCCTTTCCTACGTCATAACATCTACCTGCATGCCAAATCTCAGCCCGATCCGTCCAGTGGTTTGGGTTGTGCGTTGATAGATCATTATGTTAGTCAGTCACCTTTGAGTATTATATATACATATATATATACTAGCTGACTCGGCGAACTTCGTACCGCCCAAAAGTAATAATTTGCAATAAATTAAAATTGCGACTATAATTTGAGATTTAAACTATCCTATCTCTCAAGTTGGATCGAACTGCACATGGTGTGCGAATTTTATTATAATCGGTTCAGTGGTTTAGGAGTCCATTGAGGACAAACATTGTGACACGAGATTTATATATATTAAGATGTTAAAATAAACTATAAACCTGTGAACTTCAATAGGGCCTTAGCTATTGAAGTTAACAGAGAGTATATTATGTTTATTTTTGGCTTTTTAGTGCAGTAAATAAAAGCGTGTATTTAGTTTTTTTTTAAACTAATAATTTAATTTACTCTTTTTAGTTTCAGTCATCAGGAAAAATGAATAGAATATGTTAAGACGAATCTAATGAGCCCAAACTCGATATGTTTACTAGAAGGCAGTCCAAGGTTCCATCGGCTACCTTCCAGTCCCATCATCAGACCAGCTCGATGGTACCATAATATTGTATTGTTGTCTAATGTACATATAATTGACAAGTTTCATGATGATACAAGAATTAGATGTGCATGTAATTCAGATTCTTAGATTTTACATACAAGTCGAGCTAATAAATTCGTGTTAAAAAGAAATACTAGGACAAGAGGAAGTGTTTAAGAATTTACTGTAAACAAATACATAGTTTAAAAGTGTCATGCTACGTGTACTTTGTCGGGTTGATAGATCATCCTTGTTGCATTCATAGAAATCTTGAGCCGCAATTTGAAATATTGCGGAGTATAATAATTGACGACACATAAACCCTTGCCCCAAGTACTGCGGTGATCAAAGTTCTTTCTCAAACTTATTGAGAATTTAACTGTCAAGAAACAAAAAAAAAACAACAAGATATAAACAAGTAAGTTGAATTGTCAAATCTCCTTCATGACAGTTTTTTCTTTCTATTTCTAATTTAAGATTTGTGATATTGACCTTCATTTAGCCCATATAATTAGACATAATTCTCACACAACACCACATACCCGCCGATTTTCATAATTCAAAAGTGGGACTAAAGTCCACATAATTTGCTAAATCTCGTTTCAAATGAAAATAGATCTATTTCATAGAAAAATGTCAAAAAATTAAATGTCAATTTGTCCCGTTTTGAAATTATGAAATTCGGCGGGTATGTTGTGTTGTGTTTTCATTAATATCTAGACAAAAATTCTTAAAAGGTATTTCCATCAAAGCAACTTAATTATATGAATATTAAAAATTATTATAGTCATATTATTATTTTGGCTTTAGCCAGTAAATAACAAAAAAATCTAATTATAATAATATTATGACCACTTCTCAAGAATCACAATTGATAGTCACTTGTAAATTCATAGCATTATAAATGAAAATCATAATGGCACCGAGCTTGTACTCTCTTTAGTGCGACTCATATGTTTCAATCATTATAAGATAGTTTTTATTTTGTCACAAAACAAATCATTGTGTTTTCGTTCATTGAAAACATTATTGTCACTGTGGGACAACAACATTATGGGTGATATTGTAAATATCTGATTAGTTTGTCGTAGCAGCACGCCCGCGCCAGTCGCGAGTGGGGCAGGTTATGTATTTCTCTGTATGTCTAGTAATTTGTTTCGCTGTACCCGGCGGATGCGAGATAAATATTAGTGCTTGGGAGTGGGAGGCGGAACCTCACGAGCGCATCGTGGCACGTTATTTCCTCAGAAGACAGGTAAATATGGCTGGTAATATATTTTTTGAAAATTCCAAATCTCATCCCTCCTATTATAGCTTACGTAAGTAACGACAATTTTGATGCTTCTCCCACACATTCGCGACGAAGCAGTGCTACTAAATGCGCTAAAACTGGATTTCGAAATTATAATTAGTTTTACGTAACGAATTATGGAGCTGTGTCACGATAGATGCTAGGCGATAGCTTGGCTTGGTTTTTGACACACATTGAAGAGGTTATGGGCTTAGATTAAAACAAAAATGGTAGATACGGCACTAGCCTTACAAAAGTGATCCGCACCAATTGTGGTTCACGACCCTAATCGCTTTAGTCACAACTTGACATGCAAACGACGTACATGTTAACGCCAAAAAGAAGTATTGTTAATATTTTTTGTTTAGGTATATGATAAAACAATGCCTAAGTGTGTTTTTAAAAAGTGCTCAAATTGCTAAAGAACTAAAAATAAAACCCACGGCATCACTTTTCATTCGTAAGTACTATAAAATATATTTTTTCATAAAAATTGTTGTTTATTTTGAATCTTATTCGGTAGTGACGTCGAGTACTGGTCGCGTGATTGGTCGGTAGTGCAGTGACGCGGATTTCGCCGTCTCGTTCGCGCTGCCGTTGAAACTTAACGTGCTGTTTCGTTCGGGTCGGTAATGCAGTGACGCGGATCTCGCCGTCCCGTTCGCGCTGCCGTGGGATCAGTTTTTGTTTGATGCAAGTATGAGCGTACCGTATCTACCCTTTTTGTTCTAATCTAAGGTTATGGGAGAGTTTAAATTTGTTTGTGAAGATGAAGTAAAAGCTCCTTTTTGCTCGTTGCGGTAGAACTAATTCAAATTTGGAACACTTATTTTATCGCATTCAGTACAAAAGTTAGGTCGCGCAAGTGCGGGAGAAGCATGAGAAGCTAACAGCGGACGCGAGCGATTATTTTTTAATAATAAATCTGTAATAAGTGCCTAAGGGCAGGTTCCCGATTAAAACATCGATCAAAGTTACAACGAACTACAAGAACTTTGAGGAGCTCGATGGCGCCAGTGGTTAGCGCGTTCGGCTGCGGTCGTTGAAATTGAGCAACTTTCGCAGTGGTCGGTCATTGGATGGGTGACCAAAAATTTACTATCTTGAGCTTTTCCGTGCTTCGGAAGGCACGTTAAGCCGTTGGTCCCGGCTGCATCTGCAGTCGTTAGCGCCCACCAACCCGCACTGGGCCCGCGTGGTGGGTAATGGCCCAATCTCCCTAATCCATCCATAGGGAAGGCCTGTGCCCCAGCAGTGGGGACATTAATAGGCTGATGATAATGATCACAAGAACTTTTATATTATGTTACTTGCAGCTACGGAATCCTCCATGGGCGAGTCCGATTCGCATTTGGCCGCTTTCTTGTAAATACTGTTTGCATCTCCTACGCTAGGCGTCTTCAATGGTAATAAAATTTTAGATTAAAACAAAAAAGGGATAAAGCAATAGGTTATTTTTGTCATTTTGAGGGCTTTTAATTTCTTTGAATCACAAGTTATCGAAATAAGGAAGACATAGGAACATAGAATGAGAAAATAATTTATGTATGAAGTTCATTTCTTTAGTGATAAAAGTCAAGAAGGAATCAGTCAAGATAGTCAAGAATGCTTGTATGGATAAAGACACAGCCCGCCTCCTCTCATAAAGTAAAAGCTCATTTGGAAAAGTACTAGCAAGCAAAACAGTTATTTTTAAAGAAAATATAACTAGAAAAAATTCCACGCGGACCAGGCAGCAGACGGGACTCAAACCCGCTATAATAATATAATAGATATATAATGTAATAATATAGATAATTGCTATTTCTTCTTTCAAATGTTTAACACTTGTAAAAGTATTCATTTGATATTGTGGGTTACATATAATGAGAAAAGATGGCGCTGCCTTGCAGCTTAAGAATGGCTAGAGGAATTTCGACGCGGTCCGTGAGGGCCGCGGTAGCATAATCGGTCAGTGCATTCGCTCGGATTGCGAAGGGTGCGGGTTCGAGTCCCGTCCACTGCCTGGTCCGCGTGGATTTTTTTTCTAGTATACTTTTCTTTAGATTTAAACATCTAGCAGTTAAATGCTTAAAAATAAATAAAAACATAGTTATTTATCGTATTAATATTTTCGGTGTTCCGATTTAAATAAAAATATAAGCAAGTACTAGAAATAAATTAAAATTTTATTTGTTTCAGTATATGACAACTTCAATATTGGGGGGAATATTATTCAAAAATGAAGTTCTAAACAAACCTGCTAGAAAGAAACATTTTCTAATATACGTACATAAAAGCAAAGATATATCTTCAGAAATCAACAGCAGTCAGTTATTAAAGTAAGTAATATTTAGTAGGTTGAAATTACTATACTTAATTACAATGAAGACACATGAGTAATTCTGGGATCTGTAAAAGGTATTATTATGCTATAAGGGCCACAGAGCAGCCGCCAGTCAGTCCCCGTAGCTTGAGTACGACGATAAACATTATATCACTTTTTTATTGCGTCTAGCTGTCAAACTCCAGAGCACGGTAATATTATCTATACAGTATTGTGACTCGGCCCTGTCCTTGAAATAACTGCCTACTGCCGTACGAAACGTACGAAAAGCTTAATTATTAAATTTAATAGTATGATAAATACGCATTCGTATAAAAAGTTTAACTAAAAATACTTAAGGGAAACATTGGCAACGAGCAGAAAAGGGAATATCTTTAACCTGGAGCTACTTTACAATTGATATGTTTTTTTTAAATGATGTCCGGAATATTTCCGCCATTTTTTCTATATATTCCAAGAAATCATTAATAGGTATCATTAAAAAGTTTGTAAATTATCCTTACTATGGTTTAGGCATCTGCTTAATTCAATCAAGGCGGCGCATTCGCGACTGGATGCCCACCGAGTGTCGCGCGAATTCGAGTGGCGTAGGTATGACACGCTTTCCGATCGTTTGTATGATGATAGAATACTGTATAGATAATAACCATGTCCAGAGTAATTTGACAATCGAGCATGCTACATATACCTATATTATATCGCGGTGCTTATGAGTTAAGTAAGTATACAAGGAGTTAAGTAAGTATACCAATGCCAGGAGGGCAGGAGCATACAAATTGGGCATACTCCCGATATATGTGTCCAGGATTCGGTGGTGTAATTCGACATTGTTTATGTATGAGTGTCGTAATTGTTACAGTTTGGTTTTTCACGCATATACATAGATACGTTAAACTGGATTTGTGTGCACATGTTCGTCAAAATGATTTATTTTTATTTATTTTTATTTTTACAGTTTTTGGGAAACTTACAGCTAGTTTTTCTTACTTGCTATTCTGTATAATATTTATGATTAAGGCCAATTAATAGTTTCCGCGGATAGTTAAAGTACTAATTAAAAAAGTCGGCATGAAGCGCACATGATGCTTAAATGCATTATTAAGTATGTATGTATGTATACTATATATACTTATGAGTAATTAAAAAAGCAGAAAGTTAAAAAATACATAGGTTAAGTACTCGGCTCAAAGAAAAGATTATTGATTTTTTTTTTAAATGAATTCAAGCTGTCACAAAACAAATCAACATCTAACTGGCCTGATGAGTACTGGTTAAAAGTGTGAGGAGCTCTAATTGTGAAAGAATTTCGACGATAATTAGTTGAGACTAACGGCACATAAAGAGTTTTAGAGTGCCTAGTGATTTTGTCAGGGGTACTAATAAATATTTTGCTTAACAATTCAGGGCAATCGATGCTGCTATTAAGGGTCTTCAATAATAGGGTGATGTCCGCCATTTCTCTGCGTTTCTGAAGTGGTAAAGTATGATATGCTTTACATCTACTGGAGTAACCATGGTGAAATTTCCTACATTTAAATTGAATATGACGTAGAAACCGTTTTTGTATAGCTTCGATCCTCGAAATGTAAGTCTGGTACTGAGGGTTCCATACTTGCGAGGCATATTCGAGGTGGCTGCGCACGAAAGCACAATACAGCATTTTTACAGTTTTAATGTTTGTAAATTCAGACGACATTCGTATAACAAAACCTAGAGCTTTTCTGGCTTTTGAGACTATTGAATCAATATGATTCTCAAATGTAAGCTTAGAATCAAAAATCACTCCAAGGTCCCGCATATAGTTAGTCCTGTTAAGTATATTATTCTGAATACTATAATTAAATTTAATGACTTTAGGTTTTCTTGAAAACGAACAGACGAAACATTTTGAAATATTAAGGTTTAATTTATTTTTAATGCAATAAGATTGAAACCTGTTAAGGTCTTCTTGCAATCGAGTACAATCTGAGATTGATTTGATTGGGCATAAAATTTTCATATCATCCGCATAAAGAAATATTTTACTGTGAAAAAAATTAGAATATATATCGTTCGTAAATATCGTAAATAACAAGGGACCCAAAAGTGATCCCTGAGGTAATCCAGAAGGTATTAAGAGTGGGGTAGACTGATAACCATTGAGAACAACGATTTGACTCCGATTCTCAACATATGAGCTGAACCAGCGAAACAGGTTACCGCGTATACCAATCATTTGCAATTTTTGTAAAAGTACGACATGATCTATCCTATCGAAACATTTGCTATAATCAGTATACACGACATCCACTTGATAGCCCGCTGCCATGTGTTCGGAAATGTAGTTTTCACAAAGCAAGAGATTGGTGGTAGTAGATCGACCTTTTAAAAAGCCATGCTGTGAATCACTAAGACTTTGTCTTATAGCAGAATATACTTGAGAATAGACAATTTTTTCAAGGACTTTCGCGAAAACACACAATTTGGAGATTGGTCTATAGTTTTCTATCTGATGTTTGGGGCCTTTTTTGTGGATAGGCGTAACAAATACTGATTTCCAGAGATTTGGTACTTGTCCAGACGAAAGAGAAAAGTTGAAGAGATAGGCTAATGGGGTTACAAGGCTGTTGGCGAGTCTAATAATAAATATCGGGGGGATCTTATCTGGCCCTGCACTTTTGTCAGGGTCTAAAGTCTTTAAAATATTGAGAAGAGCAAAATTATTTATATATATATCATTTAAATCAGCTCCTTCACTTGTGGTAGGCGTAGGAGGTGCATTATTGGTATCAGAGCTAGTTTGTTGGAAGGTGGAGTAAAAGTACTTCGCAAAAAGATTGCAAATCTCATTGCCATCACGAGAGGTATTATTCTCTAAGCACATAGTAGATGGAAGGATATTACTTCCCCTTTTATTTTTTACATAAGACCAAAATGCCTTAGGATTCTTGCCTATGTTCATTTCTATAGATTTTAAATATTTATTGTAACACAATTCTTCTAATAATTTAGCCCTTTTTCGTAACAGAGAGAATGATATATAGTCAGAGTGATTATTATATTTGATATATTTTTTATGAAATTTATTTTTTTCTTTAATGATTTTTATTAATGTACTATTATACCATTGCGGATAATTATGACTCAGGGGGCCTATTTTAATAGGAATAAATTTATCTATTAAATTGTGTAACAGTGCATAAAATTTGTATTTGAATAGTATTATGTCGCTATGGCTTCTGCCTTCCGTAATGCTCTAAATAAGTGTATGGGCAAACAAGCATTTGGCCTGCCAAATGGTAAGCGACCGTCATAGCGTACTGGACGTCTACAGTATCTAAAGTATGACTCGCGTCATTACCTTAATTGTGGTCAAAGGCACTGCATTCCTTTTTATTTATTTATTTTTTGGAAGACCAACAGCTATTAATAAATAGTTATTTATTATACAAGAGTGGAAAGTTCCTTTTTAACCGCGTGCTCGATTTGGATGACCGAGCAAGCGAAGGATTCTAAAGTTGAATCACGAGCGCAGCGAGTGATTCTAAATTAGAATCCTGAGCGTCAGCGAGGGAAACAAACGAGCACAAGGTGAAAAATCTTTCCACTCGAGTGCAATACGTAACTTTTCATCCCACCTCAGCGAGGAAATGACAAAATGAAAAAGAAAACAATTTATAATGACAAAATATTTTTATTTCAATTAAAACACATTAAGATAATCTATAAATTGAAGAAAATAATAAGAAGTAGAAAATAATTAAGAAATATTAAATGTAACGTTGCTACAGTTACTTATGTTAAGTTTAATATTTTTGTTAGGTAATGTTATGTTGGTGTTTGTGAATTGTGCGCTGTTTTGTGGTAAACTACTCGTATCAGTAATTTTAAATAGTTGTGCCGATTCATTGGATTCTATTGGCGTAAATGTTGGCGAGAGAGGGCTATTGTTTCCAATCTTATGGGGGCTCATTTTAGATGTAGTAGGGCGAGACCAAGAATCTGACAGAGGTTCTTTCAGCGTTATGGCCTCCACGATACTATTACAAATTTTTGATTTACTTTGGATTGAATCCTCTATGTATCCCTCTACAACCGAATTAGACTTCCAGCCTCCATGGCGCTTAAGCGATAGAAGATCAGCCCCTGATTCGGCCAAAAGTGTGGCTGAGGTTCTTCTAAAACAGTGACCGGTGTATAACGGGGGTTCTAAAAGTCCGAGAAAAGTTGCTATTTCTCGTGGAATACTGCCAATTTTATTCTGACCCATAGGTTGTCGGATACACTTTCCGTTGCGATATTGTAGAAAAAATCGTTCAATTGGGGTGTTAGAAGGACGTAAAGCTTGATATTTCTGAACAATGTTTACATATTCCTTGCGAATAACGAAGTTGCGGTCTTTTTTTGTCTTGGTATTTAGTACATTAATTAATAGCAATTCATCAGAATTATGAGAATATTTTGATACGTTATTGACATTAAGTAGTGTAAGTTCATTTGTTCGACATGCTCCGGTTATACCAATAATAAGAACAACCTGTAACAAAAGAAGTATTTATAATCGTAAATAAATTAATCAAATTAAAAATATTGTAAGTACTATGTACAATTTTATCAACAACAAAAAATTACACGTATTGACTTACTTTTGCCGCTAAATATACGGAATCAGGTGCTTCATTAATAAACTTTGCAATTTCAGATGCTGTGAAAACCTTCGATTTTTTTGGTTTATAACCAGATGAGGCTCTTTTTAAAAATGCCACTAATTTATGATAGGTGTCGATATGAACGTCTTTCTTCATCTTAATTGTTAATTTTAGCATTGAATACGTACTCCATAGCGTGCTTGCTTTCTTGGTCTCAGATAATTCTATAAAATATGCCAGCAAAACGTTTTCGGAGAAAGTTTTTGGTCCTTTAGCTAGTCGCCACATGTTAAATATATCGTACTGTTTCAAATACTTCTCTCGTGATTGCTGAGGGAGAAGGCTCATTTGCGCATTATTAACTGTTTCAGTTAACTCAGTTGGCGTTAGATAAACTTCATCGTCGCTAATGTCACTCATTTTAGTTGATTTTTTTGTACAGTTTTTAGGTTATGTTAATTATATTAAGCAATAAAACGTGAAAAACTAGAATGGCGCGAAGCACGCAAATAAAACAAAGAAACCAAGAAGGTTCCAAATTTAAATTTTTTCACAATTTAAAAAGTTCTAATCATAAATTTGGCACCATAGAGGTTACATTAAATAGGTTTAATGACGTTTTGAATTTACAATTATATTGAGTACTCATTATATGTGATGTTCTAAATTCAAATCTACTTTGCCGCTCAAGCGAATAAAATAGAATTTTCCAGCCAGATTTCGAAGCGCAAAATTACACTTTCCGAGGTGGTGGGATGAAAAATAATAAAAACTTAAATAACAACAGAAAGCCAATTACAGGCATTCACCAATAAAAACACACTACACCATAATTAAGGACACTTTCAACATAACAATTACAAAAAAAAAGCATTGTACAATTGCCTATTTGTCGAAAAATGGACTGCTCAATACCCGCCTCAGTGATGGAACGCTAGTGTAAAACAAATCAATGCCAGTTTTCTCAGATACAATATTAAAACGATTACCTGCACGCAAGAGATACGAATTCTGTCTATAGTTTGAGGTTGCCTGTGGAACGCATATAAGGGGATTAAATCTAAGTGGTTTTTTTGTAGCCTTAAGGGAAATCATAGACAGTAAAAAAAAATAAAAAATGTGTGACCTCCAACAGACACAAAACAAAATCAAGTCCGAAGAAGTCGGTTACAAGTAGAGATACCTCAGGAATCGTCCCATGGTTTCGACTATCATAGGTTCCATGTCACACATTTTATCATCTAACATCAGCGATATTCATTATATATTTTATTATGTACTTCTGGAAACACACAATTTCAAAAATATCACACACTAGTCATCATTTTGTAAATATGTATTATAGTTCCATCTGTACTGAAAATCACTATTCCAGAGTGCTGGACACTTACCGGCATTTCTCTATATTCTGTTATTTATTGGTTTTCATTAATTTTGCTCCGATTTTATATATTTTTAGTTTATTTATTTTATTGACATTTGTGACAACTTAATATTTTTTTATCCGTTGCCATGGCTAAAAGTGAAAGGTGCGCGGAAGAGGTTGCGCACAAAAACGTAACGAGGTCATTAATGTCATTCATCGATAGATTTTACTCCTCACATTTTTCTCATACCGGGCCCCTTATATATGCAAATCGATTCTTAAGGAGTAAACTCCAAAAACATGGTAGGAAAGCTCACTATTGTAATCTATCGGTTTGGTAGCAGCAGTGACCATGTCCTCGAGGGGTGCAGCGTCAGTGACTGCGCGTACACACAAGACGCGTCGCGCCTGGCGGACGCGGATGCCGTGCTCGTGGTACTGGACGCCAGCGGGGACACTCCTCCCACTCGCGCTGCAGCTCGACACCCGCGCCAGCGCTGGGTGTTCGCGGCCACGGGCTCTCCTTTACACACTATCCCCTCCAGTATGATCGCCGGGTTGGCCGGTCTATTTAACTGGTCTATGACTTACAGGTCAGTGAGGAGGTCCGGTTAACACAATTGAACAGGTTAAGATTCTTTACACTTCTTTGTGAAATACTTTTAATATCAAAAAATCGAAGTTCCTCCCATTCGCACGAAGCGATTTGCTTCGGCCTTCATTATACGAACGGCTAGGGAATAGAACTTCTTGCCGAGGTCTGTTTTCCCGGACCAATATAATCTGGACATCTTCAAGGCCAGAGTGAACAGGCATCTTCTAGGCAGGCGTGTACCATCCTAGGCCTCATCATCGCTTTCCATCAGGTGAGATTGTGGTCAAACGCATTGCCTATTTTGCATAAAAAAAATATTCTCAATATAATAATCCATCCACATTAATCCATTTACTTGAACCACGAGTGAAACTGTTATGAAAGTGTCCAACATTTACATAGATGCAATAAAAGGCTACGACTCTGACTTTTGTGCCAAGAGGTGGTTAATGTGGGAGCAGAACATTTATTCACATTCGCATTCCGCAAGATGAAACAAGATAATTATACAATAAATTAGCTCAACATTTATTCGTATATTGCAGAAGCGACGCTGACGTCCCGATCCCGTACGGGCGAACCTTGGCGCTCGTAGCACCACCACCAGTCACCTCGTCATCAGTCAGCCTGCCCGCGCTGGTGCCGCACTGGCGGCGCAAGCGGCGCGACGTGCTGGCGGCGGCGCTGCTCTCCAACTGCCGCGCGCGCGACCGCATGCGCGCCCTGAACGCGCTGCAGAGATACATGCGTCTGCACTACTATGGAAATTGTTTCTACCGCCGACCTAGCCAGGAGTGAGGCTTCCTAACGAGTGTGATATACTATATTATTCATGTAGTTGCTAACCAGGAAGAAGCTGTGATTATTTTTATGATTCCACGCAAACTATAGTATTTACAACCCTATATTTATTTTAATTATAATGTACTTTACAACTTAAAATTTGAACTTTTACACGAGAGAAGTGATTTATTACACGTATGATGATCTTGTCGCGAACATTGAAATGAAATTTCCCTTTACTAAATCACTTTTCTCGTGTTGCAGATGTCCAAGATTTGGCGAGTGTAAGTCGATAAACCGCTACCTATTCTACTTGGCCTTCGAGAACTCCGAATGCCATCAGTTGTTGACTGAACGGGTGTACCGGCACGCGCTGATGAGCGGCGCTATCCCGGTGGTGATGGGCGCCTCGCGCGAGGAGTGCTCCGCGCTGCTGCCGCCCGGCTCCTACCTGCACGTCGATGACTATACCACGCACAAGCAGCTCGCACGACATATGCAGAGGATTGCGAGGAGTAACGAGCTTTTGTTAAGGTCAGAACTATTTGTAAAAGTAACTAATCCTAATTCTTTAAACCTATACTTCGCAGCACCTTCCTCTATTCCTTCCAATGTCAAGCAATCTTCATTGCAAACTTTACTTGCTGCTTTTGATCCCCTTAAGTCCGCCTTTTCTTTTAGATCTGTGATCGTAAGCGAAGTTGAGAGGAGTATTTCCGCTATTACATCGAATGCCGGACGGAGTAAGTCGAAAAATGCTTTTAAATGGTTCTGCGACTCTTCTTCTGCTACTCTGTCACATCTTCAATTTCTCTCTCAGTTCAGGCTCGTTTCCGAGCTGCTGGCATCGAGCGGCCGTAATTCCTATCCCTAAGATATCCAATACTACCTTATCTAGTCATTTTAGACCTATATTCATCCTCCCATTACTTTCAAAAGTACTAGAACGTCTTGTTCATCATCAGGTAAGCGTATTCCTCAACTCCAAGAATATTCTTAGCCCCTTTCAGTCCGGGTTCAACCCGGGGCATAGCACGGTCACAGCCTTCACCAAGATCTCCGTTGATTATGACATCTTCTTGGCTATGCTGAAGTCGATCTTTATCTCGGAGGTGGTGGTGGACTGGTTCCGAAGTTATCTAGCTGGCCGACCGACGACAGACAATCTGACTTCTGTGAAGTTGTTGCTGGAGTCCCTCAGGGTGGAGTCCTTTCCCCTCTCCTCTCTTCTCTATTCATTTAATTTGTCACTTTTCTCCTTACCTTTATTTTATTTTTATTTGTGTCTGGAAAATGCTTTACGCATCCTTCAACCACTGGGGGAGCGAGAAGAAGGTATGTGGGACTCCTCCCCGTCCACTTCAGCGAACCATGAGGCTCGCCGAAGTGAGCAGGGCCCTACCTACGCCCTAAGCATGGCCACTAAAAACCAGGCAATACTCCAGCACTGGTCACCCGACACGCAATCCAAGAATCGGAGTCCCCCCATTGCGTGCCGAGAGTGCGGGTTGGTAGCCACGGGATTCGCAACGCACCGCGGCCCCGCCAGTGATTGTCCGTTTCCGGATCCCCCCGGCGTGCGGTTCCCTGGAGTATCAGGGGCACCACACGTCTCAGGAACCGTGCAATGTGACCCGGCGCCCCCCACGCCTGGCCACTGGTTCCCGGAGGAGCGGGAAGAGGAGCGTAGTTCTCTCCGTCCCTCTCCACTCGCCGTCGATGCGGGGGCAAACATACCCTCTTCCGGCCGCCCGCGTCTCCCTGACTCTTCTCCTAGGAGAAGAGATGGCAGTCGGCAGGGAGTCCGAGTAGCCTAGTCCCGTCCTCTGAGGGTGCCTGTCCCGGCGCCGACGACTCAGCGACAACTTTGCCTGGGGCTTTGCCCCTGGTAACCGGAAGGTCGCACCTCCTACTCCCCATTATGTGGCCAGATGGCCTGCCACTTTCGGCGCAGATTGCGCACCGGGGCGGGGCAGCGCACACCGCCGCCCTGTGCTCCGGTCCTCCTGCGCCGAGCATCGCGCAGCCGCGTGCCCTTTGCCCATGCACCGGAAACAGTGCACGAGCCGGCTGAGGACCGTCACCCTCGCTGAGCTCCAGCCCACCTTGAGCCTTCCTTTCTCCGCCAACTTCCTCGCGGATCATGTGGGGACACCGTACGAGGATCCCCCTCATCCCTCCCGGACTTGGGTGCTCTCCCCCCGATGAGATTTCGCTCTCCGCGCATCCTCTCTGGAGTTATGCCCACGGCCATTCAATTAATCCTTGTAAGATGCAGGCCATCATCATTGGTGTGTCAAAACAGACTGCTAAGCTGAATCCTTCACATCTGCCTCCGCTTTATCTCAGCTGTATTCCACTGACCTACAGCAATGTTGTCAAAAATCTTGGAGTTTTCTTTGACTCCACCCATGCATGGTCACCTCATGTTTCTGAGGTCAGTAGGAAGATATTCGCTGCTGCGGGCTCGTTGCGCCGATGGAAAAACTTGCTTCCTGCGTGGACCAAGATTGAGCTTGCGCAATCTGTTTTAATGCCAAGTCTGGACAATGCAGACGTTTGTAACGTAGAACTGAATGAAAAACTACTTGATAAGCTTCAAAGACTTCAAAATCTTTGCATTCGATTTATCTATGGCCTGCGCAAGTTCGATCATGGTTCTGAGTTTAGGAAAAAGCTCAAGTGGCTTCCCATTAGGTTGCGTCGTGAAGAGCATCTTCTCTTACTACTTTGTAAGGTGTTGTATGACCCTCGCACTCCCACTTACCTCAAGGAACGTTTTCAACTTCTTGGTGTGGACCACAATCGCGTTTTGCGCTCAAAATACGATAATTTGTTAGAGATACCTCTCACCCGCTCTGAGTATTATATGGACTCCTTTACGATTAAAGCTGCACAACTTTGGAACAAGCTACCGCCTGAGATTCGTCACGCTAAGTCAATTGACATTTTTTAAAATATTCTTCATGAATTTCTCCTACTTAGATCCCAGTCTGCTGTATCTATAAATATATAATAATGCAAAATATGTATGTGTATATATTTGTGTTGGTATATGTTATTTATTTATTTATAATCTTTATATGTTCAAGAAAATATTATGTATATTTCTTTGTTTTATCTTGCTGGCATACTACAACTTCCTCTTCGTTTAGTTATCCTTTACCGCAAAGGTTGTCATGAAAAGATTACTTAAAGCGATGAGGCCACCTTTGCCCACATTATGTTATTGTTTACTTTTTTTGTATTCTTTTGTGTGTGTTCAATAAAGAATTTATCTATCTATCTATCTAATGTACCTCCAGTATGTGGAAAAGAATTCAACGACGAAAACTGTGATAGTCTCGAGTTTTTAAATTTGTCTCTATATAGGTATAACAGGGGCCCTGTACTGTAAGTTCAACTTCAGCGGTAACCACAAAGGTTTTGTAGATTTCTTTGGAAGAAGCGTAGTTTCCAGTTTCCCCAGAGATGCTACAGTTTCTACTACATGCGCTGGAGAATAAATACACAAAAACATGACAATCAGCACAGATACCAAAGAAGCTTTCGGGCTTGTCTTAGATTAAAACATAAAGGGTGGATACGGTACGCTCATACTAGCATCAAATAAAATATGATCCGACTCAACTGCATAATCAATTCTCGCCACGCACACGTCTGTATATAAACATCAATCGAGCGAGCGAGACAGAACTTTACGCTTCAACGCAGCGTATTGTTGTCCTTTTCTTGCTTACAAAATGGCGATTACGTAAATATATTCACGACAAACCGTGATTTTTGAGAAAAAAATGTTTTCACAGTTTTACGAATGAAAAGTGTTGCCGGGGCGTTTTATTTTGAACTATTTGTGTTCTTTATAAAAGCATCGAAGGCATTGTTAAATCTTCATAACACAGAATATACGCAATATTTTTATATTGAGTGTACATGCACCGTATTTGAATATCAAATTGTGACTAAAACGAATTATGGTCGTGGACCACAATTTAAGCGGATCACTTTTGAGCCGCGAATGCCCCTTCCCTTTTTGTTTTAATCTAAGGGGCTTGTGTACCTATTTTTGGTTATCTCGAAATGTAACCACACAGCGCGTTACCGTTGCGCAGGTTCCACGCGTGGCGGCGTCACTTCGTAGTATCGGTCGAGGACGCGTGGGAGGGCGCGCGCGGCCGCCTGTGCCGCCTGTGCGAGGCGCTCCAATACAACGCGCGCCAGCCCAGGCTCTACGACGAGGATGACCTCAGGCGCTTCCTGGACCCTCACGTCAATTGCCGAAATACTCCTTAATGAAGATGCCGTAGTGAATTACCTGAGGAATGAGCGCGAGGCCCGAGGCTACGAAATTTGACAGCTCCGTGATCGTATTGGATCGCCAAAATTTCTATAGCAGCTAAAACTGTGGTATCTCAGGCAGAAACTAGAAATTACAACATCTTTAATGGTGCCGCTTAGGGCACCCTTCATCATCAGCCTATTAATGTCCCCAATGCTGGGGCACAGGCCTTCCCTATGGATGGAATAGGGAGATTGGGCCATGACCCACCACGCGGGCCCAGTGCGGATTGGTGGGTGCTAACGACTGCAGATGCAGCCGGGACCAACGGCTTAACGTGCCTTCCGAAGCACGGAGGAGCTCGAGATAGTAATTTTTGGTCACCCATCCAATGACCGACCACTGCGAAAGTTGCTTAAGTGCAATGCTCGCAGCCGAACGCGCTAACCACTTGCGGCATCGAGTTCCTCACGGCACCCCTTCAGCTACCGAACGTAAGAACAGATTGGGTCCTTTCATTCAAAATTTGACGATGTTACGGAGCTGTCGAATTTGGTGCTTAGGCCTGTGCTCCGACTCGCCTGAGTCTGAGGCTACGGTTTAATGGCGTTGGCGTCCGACAGGCAACACAGGTGGTGTAGCAGAAAGCTGACTGTCACACCAATTTTTTAGGCTTGATTTCGATACACCAACTTGTGTCGTAATTTCTCAGTAAAAAAATAAGGTCCTCCATCTTAACTTAACCAATTATTTTCCAAACCGCGTTAATAAAACCACAAAAGCAATTATAAAAACTAACCTAATTACCCGCTGCGCTATATTTATTAATAGCATTTTCTATAATAAAATCACAGGAGTACCTTGGATCTGGAGGCAACGAGTATACCCTTTGCGCAATCCTAGTGTTACAAGTGCTATTTAAAATAAAAGTATATATCAGATTCATGGGGTATTTTCACGACATCTATGAAAACGGTTTGATAATTGAGATCAATAAATTATTCCTTTACTCCAAAGCTCTTACAGCTTTATAATAAAGCGTTCAAAACTCACTCATCGACCCAGTTTAAATACATCAATAATATTTAATTGTACTTTGAGTTATCGTATAGTTCGTGGTCGGAGTTAATTTTCGTTAATCGCTGCCACGATAATAATTATACAATCAGTCGCGCCGCTTCCCAGAACCCGCTCGTGTATGAGCAGAGTATAATGCGATTCAACTAAGAATAGGACCGACTGGGCGCCATATTTTGACGTCATAGCTGTCAATTCAAACCAAATAGGTAGAGTGAGCAAAAAAAAGTTTCTATTTAATAAAACTTATTTGCTTACATTAAGTGAGAAAAAACATCAGATTTATTAATAAAATTAATTTACTAAAATTGAGAGAAATAACAACCGATTTTTAATAATATTTCTTTATTAAGACTGTGTGAGAAAAAACATTAATCAGAATCCAGCTCTTCAATTCGGCTCATCTCTGCATTACCGCCGGAGCAGTTATGAGTAATCATGCAGGTCACATACGAACATGCATCCTATATATAAACGAAAGTTTTAAATCGAGTTTCTGATCGCTACATAAAGTGACATTTGGTTGACGATTCAGGTTATAAACCATACATAGCCAAAGCTCAAGAAATGAAAAAAAATAACAAACAATATTAATTATCAATATTTGTTATGTTTTGTTTAAAAATGTTTGATTTTTATTCTAGAATTAGCTGAGTGCTAAAAAGGTGTTCCGAGATTTTTTTGCAAACTGTACTTTTCAAGCGACTTTTGACAGATGGAGGTCATTGGCTTTCCTATTTTTATTTGAATCGCATTTTAAACATGTGAGCACGCACGGTGTGAGCGGTCGACCTATACCGGGAACCCAAGCTCGCTCCACATATAATTAAACAGTATACACTAGGTATTAATTTTACTTGACTTACAATAAGTATTGTCACGTGACTTTAATTAGAACTTGTGAGGTGCAATAATACTTAGTGTGATACCTTATAAATATATAAAACTCAAAGGTCACTTTGGACTCAGGACTGTCATAGTGATCTATCAACGCCCAGCCCAAACCACTGGACGGATCGGGTTGAAATTTGGCATGCAGGTAGATGTTATGACGTAGGCATCCGCTAAGAAAGGATTTTGATCAATTCTACCCCCAAGGGGATAAATTAGGGAATGAAAATTTGTATGAAACTTTGTCAATTTTAAACCGATCGGGCTTAGACTTTGCGTGCAGGTATAAGAAGAATCATAAATGAATGTCATTGTGTATAATACAAGCCTGAGAACAAAAACTGTAGTCTACACTTCAGCTCCACACCGAAGCGAAGCGAGGGCGGGCCACTAGTAAAATATAATAACTTGACTACACACATGTAAATTACGTAGGTACAATATGAGGAGCTGGCGAACAAAACCGCATAATTACATAAAATTAAAATTTACAAGAGCTGTAAAAAACTGAATGACATACCTAAAATGAGCTTTTGGCATGGTTTTAATTTATAAATTTAGTAAATTTAACACTGTTTTAGGCGGTTTTGATTGAAAATTATTTGAGATTCAAATTCTACGAGCCTTAAACCTCCGGACTGTAAAAAAAGTAGTTTGACCAGATGCGTAATTATACCGTTTTGTTCGCCAGCTCCTCATATTATAAATGCGGAAGTGTGTCTGTCTGTCTGTTTATTGTCTCTTCGTGCTTAAACCACTGCATCCATCCATCCATTTAAATAAATGAAAGGTACGGAGTTTGTTTAGGTCCCAGGAAAGGACATAGAACAGTTTTATTTTAGAAATCACTCTTTGTACACTAAATAAATTGAATTGAAGGGGTGAAACGGACCCCCCGTTTGCATGGGATATTTTCCATGTACACGAAGGCGCAGGCACCTACTAGTTTATAATAACTCCTGAATAATTTTTTGTAGGTTGTTATTTTTCCTTTTGCGGTCATAATAATAAATGCACCAATCAAATAAATAATGATGGATACATTTTCAACTCAGGCTATGACCCAACAGCGCCCCATGCTATCCGGGCGAAAAGATCCAAAACTGCCGCAAAATAAAACACTTACATCGGTTGCCGCCGATGTCAGATATTACAGATGTAATCTTGTGTGTGAACAACGTAGGTACGTATTATATGTTCGAAATGGGAATCTCGCGAGAAATGTGACGAAAACGTCGTGGCCACAGCCTCCCTGCTGGCAATATCGGGCCGCACCTGACGCTACGACATCACCTCATACATTGAAATCAAATGTTTGGAAAATTCACTCCTTTGTGCCACCAGCACCAGCACACAGAAGCAGAGAAAATGTATTTTCTATTCAACAATTTTATTTGGATTTGTTTGAAACGTCAATAGAGTTTTTACAATTTTCATCACACTAATATTATAAAGGCGAAAGTTTGTCAGTGTGTGAGTGTGTATGTTTGTTACTTCTTCACGTCTTAACGGCTGGAGCGATTTTAATAAAATTTGGTATGGAGTTAGCTGACACCCTGGATTAACACATAGGCTACGTTTTACTGCGGGAAAATATCCCTAATAAACCGCGGGTTACACCGCGGGGCACAGCTAGTTTCTCTATAAATACAATGGTAAAGATATTTGTCTCTAGGTTTTTTTCTATTGTTTACTAAATGTTAGTTGTAACAGTTTTCTGTGTTTTATATTCCAATGCTTGTTTATGCAAGGTTATGCTGTAATTTTAAGTTAAAAGGCTCGTATCAAAACATACGTTGAAGATTAAATTGAAGCAACACCTACTGAAATTACAATGCATGCAATAATAATTCTGAAATACATACCCCAACCTTTCCATCTACTGTAAAATCATTACATCTATTACAAAATCATTAAAAGGGAACACACAGAGACATTAAACCATGGGCGGACAATCTCACTCAATAGAGAAACCTCATTTTGATTACCTACCTAAATATTTATATCGCAAAAAGTGACAAGCCAAGTCACAGATTAACCACAGAATAACATGACACAGCTAATGATACTGGCTTAAATACATATTTATTTATTTTTAAGATTCTGTTCATTTTTGCACTTAGCACTAGTTATCTAATTATAAATCTATTCGTATTCTTTATTAAATTTATTATATTGTTATTTGTATACCGAAACACCGTGCACCATACAGGCCCTGCCAGAATACCAGCGTTGTGGTGACACGTTTAGTTACATGTCACGGCAGCATTATGCTGAGGCAGGGTCCTGATTGACCAATATGATGGCTGTTAGGTTTATAAATATGTGTAATGCTTACTTTTTTATATATTTTAGCAGTTTATATTTATATGTTTGTGTTTTATTGGTCAATAAATGGTTCTCTCTCTCTCTCTCTCTCGTAGGACACTCATATGGTTGTGTAAATTATGTATCGCGTCAAGAGCACTTAGGCTTAAGAACCATTGTTTAATCTTAAGGATTATATAATTATAGACGTATATACTGTATAAGTTTATTTTCTGTTGTAAAGTGTGAACTTCAAGTTTTCCTTTATTCTGGTTAATTCTTTTGGTTGAAAATTGAAATGATTTGGTAATTTCAATGGGGCGGGTGTTTGGTAAATAAGAAACCAACTTGTTCTTCATAATTATATATTTATTCTGTTTTATTGTCTACTGCTATGTAGTACTTAATTACATAAGAGTTTATGTAGAGGCGACACTGTTGTTTGCCTCACTGACGCTCGCTCACTGTACCGACCAATAATTCTCTTCTCCACGTGATTTCTTTTAATACTCGTAAATATTAACTACAATTAATAAATAAAAAATATTTATTTCGGACAACAGCAGCTCATATCAACCATACAAAACCAAACAATAAATTAACATTAAATTAATTTACAATAAAAAGACATCATCAATAATAAATAAATAAATAAATATAACAAGTCAATATTTTCACATTAATAATATTTAAATAAATAAAACAAATAAAACATGTCAATATTTACTGTTAGTCAGTACATGAACCATGCAACAATGACGCATGTACTGACACTCGATTCTGTTCGCAAACAAGCTCAGAATTAGGGATGGGCGTTTTTAGAATAACGATGCGCAATAACGATGCCAGGTTCGGATGCGCGCATCCGATGCGACTGGATGCCGATATTGGATGCCGATGCCATCTAGTTTTTGTCAACGTTACCATAGCAACAGTGCCACAAACTTATCTGTGCCGGAGGAGATGTCGCTAGCGGTGAACAAATATGTCATAAAAATGTCAAAATGCTATGGATAAATTGTAGTTCAAATTTTTGCCACCGGCACAGAAAAGTTTGTGGCACTGTTGCTATAGTAACGATGACAAAAACTAGATGGCATCGGCATCCATTAACGGCATCCAGTCGTATCGGATGCGCGCATCCAAACCTGGCATCCTGCCTGCGTTCAAAACCTACGCGGCGAGTGAAATTTTTTATGTAATAATTTTGCCAGCATTCAATCTTTTCAGATAGGATACCGAAAAGTAAATAAATGGTTTTCGATTACATTTTCAAGTCCTGATTCAAGGAATCGAAGAGACAGACCCACACAAAACACGCATTTGTAAAAATTCATATTGCATCGTAACCTGTGATACAAGATATCGACATTCAGTTGACATCGATGCGATGCCGGCATCGATGCGGGCATCCGATGCCAATTATCTGATACCGATGCGCATCGATTTCAAAATTATCTAAAAACGCCCATCTCTACTCAGAATGCCGTTGGAGCTGGCCCGAGCCCTACGTACCAGTGATGCACATCGTTTCCGTATGATGGTGAAGAAACAGTCCACCTGTGCATCAGCAAACATCCCTGATGCGCTGCAGTAACGCGGCAGCCCCATCAGCACTCTGAACGCGTTATTGTACTGAAAATAGTTGTAACAAATAAAAATAATTGTTTTTCTGTTTGGACTACACCAGTTATATTTTCAATCTATACTTATAATAAATCTGTAGAGATGTCAATTCTGTACATGAAATATATTTTTAAAATAACTATCAGGGAGTGATTAGTGATCGATACTGATGCCAAAAATGCAATCAGTAAATTTTTTGTCTGTCTGTCTGTGTGTATGTTCCTTATAGAAACAAAAACTACTCGACGGATTTTAACGAAACTTGGTACAATTATTCTTCATACTCCTGGGCAGGTTATAGTATACTTTTCATCACGCTACAATCAATAGGAGCAGAGTAGTGAAGGGAAATGTTGGGAAAACGGGAGAAGTTACTTCATTTTTTAGGCTTCCGTCGCGTGTGCAGCCTTAATGGTTAAAGTTACATAGAAATCATGTATGACGGAAATATTCTACATAAAATTGTCTAAAAACTATCCCGCAACAGCATATGTTTATCTTTTATGGTTGACTCACAATAACACGTGTAATTATATAAATAAAGTCATTGTTTCTTGCACAAGCCTGAGAACAAAAACTATAGTTTACACTACAGCTCTACACCGAAGCGAAGCGAGGGCGGGCCACTAGTCGGTAATAAAACCAGATTTTATCTGTATTTTTCCTACACCTCACTGGGTGTAAGTCTCACCGTTCCTATGTTAGATAGATTTTAGGTTTATGTTATTCGTACAGCAAAAAATAAAAGAGCCCAAGTGCGCGATAACCCCACGCGAAGGGTTATAATAATTATTCTACAAGATTTAACATTTGAACGAACAAAACGACGAAAATATTTAGTTTTGGCATTGACGTAAGTATAATAATTAGTATTGCGGATCCTACAATACTTACAATTATTTGAATTTAATAATTTGTTGTTATAGCGGCACTGTAATACACTCTGTGCAAATATTTACTAAGTACATGTCTGTTGTGGCGCATAAGTTCAAAACCTTCAATATAAATGGATCTATATATTAATACCTGCATCGATATATGATATATACTTACCAAACTATTAGCTATAAAGTTTGTCTAGTAAACCTAATTATCTTTAGGTAACATCTCTCATATTTGGAGTACCGACTTCAAATACATACAGTAACAACAATTTTCAGCTGTATTCGGAGTAAACATATTTGAAATCTAAACATAAATATCTTGGATACCTAACTACGGTAATCTTAAATATGTATATCCAATCGCGTAGGCAGACTTATTCTTCAGATACAGATCAAGACATACGGAAGAACTTGGTTATAAAAAAAAAATTCTACAAAATGGTAGTGAAAAGTACAAATACATTGAAATAAGACATGACGATGTGTATGATCGATTCTGTAAGTCCTCAATCACACTCACAAAATGATTAAAGCCTCTGAGATAAAATTATTTTGATTATTTTTCTAATGAGGAATCAAATGCCTCATGATCAGAAGCAAACGGAAAGCAATTTTGGCCATAATTTTTAGTACTAATACGACTGACCGTCATCCTGATGCACAAACTCCAAGGATATAGTTGTTAAAGCACAAACATCTTAATCGGAGGAACTACCCATTTCCCCCTTTGACCGTCACGTGGGACTCACGTACGATACAGTGACATATATTGTTCAATGTTGTTGTTTGGTGTAGGTTGTATCAACTAATGGTAGCCATACACACTACGAGAAATCGTTACGATCAGACTGTCCAGTTCGAACGGAACAGTTTATCGTAAATGGCATATAATTTCATCCCCATCATCTTGATGCGTGGCTATCCACAACCGTGCGTTTTTGTCGAAATTTTTTACCACGTACGACAAAACTGTGGAATATGTTGTCGCCAGCAGTGTTTCCGGACCAATACGACCCAAGAACCTTCAAAAAAAGAGCGTACTCCTTCCTTAAAGGCCGGCATCGCATTTGTGATACTCCTGGTGTTGCAAGTGTCCATGGGCGACGGTGATCACTTACCATCAGGTGAGCCGTCTGCTCATATGCCCCCTTTAACATAAAAAAAAACACTACGAGAAATCGTTACGATCAGACGATACAATAAACGGCGCCGACGCACACGTGTCAGCGATGGCTTCGACGGACGACGTTTTAGCAGTTGTTGGATTAATATTCGCCCTGTAAGAAAATAAAGTGAATCAAAAAAATCGTAGCATCTGGTGCAAAGAATGGCTAATGAAAAGAATAGTTCATTCTCATGTCAATTTGTTGTCGGAATTAAAGATGTTTCCAAAAGACTGGCAATTTTTTTTAAGAATGGATCATGATACATACTTACATCTACTGAATACGTCTACCCGAACTGCAACTGACGACAAAACTGAACACGAAAACTGAACGAGCGCATACACGTTACGATTAATCGGTACAGTTCATCCGATTCCGATTAATCAATTGAAATTTTCGTATTACTCCATTCGACTGCACAGTCTTCAAAAATCACGATTTATCGGTACCATTCGGACGGTACAATCTAATCGTAACGATTTCTCGTAGTGTGTATGGCTACCATAATGTTGTTAAGATTTCCCGGGAGTGGTGTGACGTAGGGCGAACGGCCGTAGTGTCGGCGCGCCGGCGACGTCTCCGGGCGGCACCGCACCGCGCCATCAGATAGCTGCGAGTTCCGTGACCGCCCGCTCCACCCCGCTGCAGCCTAACCGCATACCGCACCGCAAACTACTGAAATGGAAATTAACTTATAACATGTACCTTATTATTATGTAGTTTTGCCTTTTGTTTGTCTTCATTGAACGAATAGGCTAGTTGACCCTTTTTGGAAAAAGGTTTTGAATGGTTAATAAATGTTCTATTAGACCGTAAAAAAATGTATTGTATTTTTTTGAGACCTAGAAAGCTACAAATCTTTAATTTTAAAATAGACTTTTCATGGACATACAAAGACGCTGTCGGCCATTTTAGTCTATAGATTATCTATGCATCAACTGTAGTAAACAAAAACTCGTAAACATGTAGAAAATAACTGATCTGAGTTTATAATAAAAAAAAACATGATAAATACCACGAAAAATAAAGTAATTTTCATTATTGTATTGTACGAGAATATAAATACATATCCTTGAAGACTCCAGGAAAGTTGTGGATTAAAGTGCCGAAAGAAATTAACCTACGCAACTTTATTACACTTATATATATGTTGTATCAGTTTTATGTTTATTACTACATTGTAATACTAAATGCACTGTACTTACATGATGCCTTGTCGTTTCTCTGCTCCGCAGAGCAGAAATCGGGGTTTAGTGCAGAAAATTCACCAACCATCAATGCGTCAATTCTTGGCAGATTTTTGCTTTCTGCTTTCACAAAGCCGGCATCCATAATTAGTTTTGTCAAAAAAAAACAGTAAACGGAAACTTTTCTAAAGTTAAAAGTGTTTTAAGATAAATTTAGTCAGACGAAAGTATCCACCCACAGTAACACGCGAATGACATTTAGTTGTTTACTACAAGAGACGTCACAATCATGGCGGATGTGGCGAACAGCGTTTTTAGTAAAAAATATTTTTTTAAATTAAATTTCTACAGCAATCTTCTACTTTTATGAAGTGAAATCGATGTATTTAGGTTACTTATACCAAATACTTTAAGAAATAAACATTTATTTAATACAATTCGACATGAGTCAACTAGCCTATTATGATTAGGTATACATTAAAGTGGAGGGTACTCTCCATACAAATCTCGTACACTTTGATTTGATTTGAACAATATTGACTGTTTGTGTCATATACACAAACCAAATATATTATCAGAAAGTAAATAAATGTCCTGTCCACAAAGGATCGTCTCAGTAAATACAGCTCCATTATGTCATCACAAAGTATACGAGATTTCTATTTACCTCGTATCATGTACAGAGACTGCTAAATCTCAAACGTTAGAATTCTCATACGTTCCCGCTTCAATACAGGCCATCGGATAGCACCTTAAGCTCGCCAGCATTAATCGCCACAATCGGGCAGTAAAATCGAAACAGGTAGATGGATATTCGGTAGTAAATAAATAATAATAATAATAAATATTTCCAACACTCACACCAATTAGCCTAGCCCCAAAGTAAGCACTGTAAGGCTTGTGTTATGGGATGCTAGGGGTAACGGATAGAATACATATACCGTACATATATAAGTATATTTATATAGAAATACATATTAAACATCCATGACTGGAGTACAAATGCTCGTATTCATCACACAAACATCTGCCCCCACCGGGATTCGAACCCGGGACCTCTCGAGTCGGCGACACCATGAAACCCGGCGTACAAACCACTCGACCACGGAGGTCGTCTAAATACTACGGGTCGGCTTTTTCGTTAGACAAAAATGCTGCTGAACCGAATATGTCAGCCCCATTATGTACTACCCTTTGATTTGATTAAGCAGCGAAGATGCGTTGAAAAAAATATCTCTCAGGTGGTAAACCCCACCTGGTTTAAGCCGATTCGCATCACATAGGTCCGTATTACAGAATGACAACTAAGTGTCGATGTTTACTTGAGTACAGTTAGAAAGGGATATCGCTATGTGCTATATATAGCGACATCCCTTTCTAACTATGCTCAAGATTAGATCAATCACTGAGAATCTTTGTATAATACAGGCCTTAGTGTTCAATGCAACGCTGAGCGATACGCAAGACGATTACCGAGTTTCGTGTTGAGATTATTGCTTTAAAATGGCGAGTTGCGCGATAAAAGTTTGGCAAAATTATAAAATTATAAAACCAACCAACAACGTCACTTACCATCGATAAGTAACTCATTATTCACCTTAAAAAATAAAACTAGGGGAAACTACCCAATCATTGGCACTCTTGAGTTTATTTCCGAAAAACCAGGAAACAAAAGATTGTAGGAATAATGTTGCCAATATTCAAATTTCGAAACCATACAAGGTTTTTCTTTTTAATATGTAACGACCTTGAATAATCTATTATCTCCTTGTTTTTTCGAATTAAACTCAAAAGTGCTAATAACAGGACGAGTGCCAATGATAGGCTGGTTTCCCCTATAACATCATATTAGTTGAAAAAATTACGACTCCATCATGACATTTTCAAAGTGATGTCAGTGTTTCATTATAAAAATCCAATTTTATAGCTGAGTGGCCAAAGATGTGCGAGGTTATCATGATGAAAACCCACACCCCTTCTGTTGATTAATTTCGGTCTTCTCGGATTCCGTGTTCTCTTTACTTCTTGCTTTTATCTCATCATTTGTTCGCAGTAGAGTTCAGAATCGATGGTCCTGCCTGGCGATAACAGCTCATAATGAATAATGCCTTTCTAATCCCACCATACACACGGTATCTCCTTGTTGCGAGGTAACCCGGGTTTCGCCAGAGTCTGTGAAGCCTGACCGGCCTTTGACCACGACCTTTTTCGCAGGTTCTTGTCGCACGTGATCCACTATTGTTCACCTGTTTTCAGCTTTTTACAAAAATGGTTTGGTTTCAATACGTCGTAATAAATTGAGGAGCTCGATGGCGCAACTGGTTAGCGCGTTCGGCTGCGATCGTTAAAGCTAAGCAACTTTCGCAGTGGTCAGTCATTGGATGGGTGACCAAAAATTTACTATCTCGAGCTCCTCCGTGCTTCGGAAGGCACGTTAAGCCGTTGGTCCCGGTTGCATTTGTAGTCGTTAGCACCCACCAATCCACACTGGGCCCGCGTGGTGGGTCATGGCCCAATCTCCCTATTCCATCCATAGGGAAGGCCTGTGCCCCAGCAGTGGGGACATTGATAGGCTGATGATGATGATGAAAGAATCACAAATGAGTTCACAATTTTTTTTTGTAGTAACATTTTAAAATGTATCGAATTTCTTCATTAGGTTCACTCATTTTGGCAGTAAGAAAAACAAATGAAAATCATTAGTTTTTCCAATTTGAATTTGGAATTTCCTGCCTTAAAATTTAAACTTTTTAATGGTATCAAAACCAGCCAGATACAAATGGTATAGCCAAATAGATTTTATAATAAGTTCATACATACTATAATGCGAAAAGACTATCCACAACCTATTTTCATAAATGACACTGAAAATAATATAGATTCATTGTGCTACGATAATTGGCCCTTTATTGTTCACTAGCGGCCCGCCCTCGCTTCACTTCGGTGTAGAGCTGAAGTGTAGATTACAGTTTTTGTTCTCAGGCTTGTATTATACACAATGACATTCATCTACGATTCTTCTTATACCTGCATGCAAAGTATCAACCCGAACGGTTTAAAATTGACAAAGTTTCATCCAAACTTTCATTCCCTATTTTATCCATTTGGGGGTAGAATTGATCAAAATCCTTTCTTAGCGGATGCCTACGTCATAACATCTACCTGCATGCCAAATTTCAGCCCGATCCGTCCCGTGGTTTGGGCTGTGCGTTGATAGATCACTATGTCCGTCAGTCACCTTTGAGTTTTATATATATATATAGATTGTACAATGATAGTTGGCCCTACCATTAAGAAGTACAAGAGTCCTACAAAAATTGAGAGTTTATCAATGTTCGTGTGGATTTATATGTTTGTGTGTTGTGTGTGTCGTAATCTGTGGGCGTAATAACGTCCGCCGCCGTCACCCGCCGCGCGACCTCTGCTCCCGACGTCTGGAGTACTCTGGAGCGCGAGCGGGCGCGCTAGCACCAGTTCGCTAACGAACTGCACCCTTACACTTTTTTGTTGGTGAGTGCAGTTCGTAGTTGAGCATTAACCGTTTGCTTTTATTTTCCTGCTTACTTCGTCGTGCCGGTTTCTACAGCGGAGACAGTAAATATAAATTTGTGTGCAGTATAGAGATAAGAGAACACGAAGTAAGAGTAGGTAGGTACCTACTTTTACTTTTAAAAGTAGGTACCTACCTAAAAAAGTACATTATTTCGATAAAATGTAAAGATTACTTTCATTTTGAAGGTTAACCGCTATATGAATGAATTTATGAAAATAACCTCTTCACCTTATTAACTTCATTTTAAATTATGAACTTTCTTCTTATTTAAAAAAAAATTGATGCGTGTAACTTATGTACGCGCGTGAGAAGTTATACTTCTTTAGCATCATTAAAAATATTTTTTAATTGCATGCAAATAATTAATAATTACAATAAAATAATAAAAGGACTGGAAAAGGATAGTTAACACAGTCAATTAAATTCAGTTCTCAACAAAATATAATTAATGAATCGTCTACTTGTAAAAACCTACATAGGGAATTGAAAGAATTCCAAGATTTCATCAAACGTCAAATAAATCTGCAGTCAAAGGAAGTCCTGAATAAAGATTTTATTTCGTTTAGTTCCGAAAGAATTATCGGAAGAATTGAGATCACAAAGTAGCGCCCGTAGCCGGCGCTGTAGGTAGTCATTGAGAAACAGCTGTGATGCGGCCAGTCAGCATCCGCGCGCCCAACGTACGCTGACCCCTGCCACCGGGCGCGGAGCACGAGGCGAGGGGTCCCGGCCCCTGGGCGCCGCTCCCGGTACCCGTGTATCGGCTCATTGGACGTTAATTAAACTCCGCTCTTTATTTCAGCTTTTACCATCGTCCTGACGTTACAGCCAGAACATTTAACTTTTCGGTGAGCGAACAAAATATTTTGTTATTAAGAATGTCTTTTACCGGTAAAGCTGTATAAACAGACCCGTCTTTCCCAGTGGGCACTTCGGGCAAGTGCCCAGGGCCCCGCGATCGATAGGGGCCTCCCTTAGATCACAAATACAAAGTCCCTAGTTCTTATAATTTTTATTATTTTAAAGCATGTAACTGCTTGATGTTTAAATGTAAAGAAAATATAATTAGAAAAAAATCCACGCGAACCAGGCAGCAGACGGGACTCGAACCCGCACCCTTCGCAATGCACTGACCAATTATGCTACCGCGGCCCTCACGGCATGCGTCGAAATTCTTTTAGCCATTCTTAAGCTGCAAGGCAGCGCCATCTCTTCGCATTATAGGTAACCCACAACGTCAAAGGTTTCACTTCATCCATAAATTTGCTTGTGGTTCATTCGAAAATAGGTTAATACACTTACTTAATGTAAAGCGATATTAAAAGCACGTGGCTAAGAATTAATTGTCAAAATTATTAGAATACACCTTAAAAAACAGCCATCAAAATATTGTTTTTAGTTTTTGACAAGTAATCCGTTAAGGCATGTCATCTTTGTAATTGCCACTAGATCATCATCATCATCATCATCATCAGCCCCACTGCTGGGGCACAGGCCTTCCCTATGGATGGAATAGGGAGATTGGGCCATGACCCACCACGCGGGTCCAGTGCGGATTGGCGGGTGCTAACGATTGCTGATGCAACCGGGACCAACGGCTTAACGTGCCTTCCGAAGCACGGAGGAACTCGAGATAGAAATTTTTGGTCACCCATCCAATGACCGACCACTGCGAAAGTTGCTTAACTACAACGACCGCAGCCGAACGCGCTAACCACCAAACCCTATACTTAAACTGAAAAAAGATAACTGACTACGCTATCATAAATCTCTATCGATTGAGTTCGTGCGTTTTTTTGCGACAACTTTTGTTGATATCGTTTCTAGAGGAAGTTCTCAGATAACGTCGCTTTAATAGGTTTTGGGGAAGGTTTTAAGAAATTTTAAAGTACAGCCGGTAAAGTTATAATTGGTGCTGGGTTCTGCGAAGATAATCTAACTTCCCCTTATTTACTTTTCAATAATATCAATCGCCTGTTGACATCAGTCTACTACGTCATGTACCTATAACAACAAACTCGGAGTAAGTACTTTTTAAAAACTGAAAAGCAAAAAATAATAAGTATAACTTTTTCATTTAACCTCAATAGGGTATGTGCCATGTTTTAGAAAACTATCTCACGTTATTGACTTATGTTTATGGAGTCCGTAAAAAGTAAATATTCATTATTCTGTTGTGTATTTAAGTAAAAATAACCAAATCAAAAACTCCATTTTCAACTAGACAATATGGCGTCTCACTGGTGAGTGACGTCACACGACTGTTATTAAAACGTCAAACGATACAATATAATGTCACTTTAACCGGAAGTTTACTTGCGTGTGACGTCATTTTAGCCTCCGCCAATCGCAAGCGTTTCGGGTCACGTGACAATAGAAAAGAAAACTATTATCTTGTTCGTGGGTTTTTAGTAAAATTATGAATATTTTTTCTGTAAAAATAGTGAAAATCCCTGCAATTTTGAAAAAATATTCATTCTAAATGGCAACTATTAACTAAGTTTTTAAACTATTGTAGGTATACCTAAGTAATTTTGAGAAGTTATTTTATATTTTTTGTGACTATAATTTTTGTTATACACAACTCAGTATTAAAATCAGGGCTTGATCATATTTTTATTTTAAGCATTTTAACTGCTGCTATTTTACTTAATTAAGTGGACTTTTTTTTACATCGTCACCAATGTTGCGTTAATTATTTTATTAAGTTAAATTAATATTGATTAGGTTACGTCACAAGAATATTCAAAGTTCCGTTATAATATTTTTAAACATAAAATAAAATAATTAATAAAATAAAAAAGCCTCAAGTGCTTTACGACAATCATTAACTTTATAATAGCACATACTCACAAGAGTATTCTTGATCTGAGATTTAAATTTGGTCAGAGGAAGCTCATTCAGATCTTGGGGAACTTTATTAAACAGTGCAATACTTCAACCCAGAAATTAACCTCTTGATTTTAGGAGTCTGAAACATGGAACGGCAAGCTTGTTCTTTAATCTCGTGTTAAAGTTATGGGCTTGACTTTTTCTTGCAAATGCGTCATAGTTTTTTCTCCATCTATACTTATAATAAATCTGTAGAGAGGTCAATTCTGTACATGAAATATATTTTCAAAATAACTATCAGGAGGTGATTAATGATCGATACTGATGCCAAAAATGCAATCAGTAAATTTTTTGTCTGTCTGTCTGTCTGTGTGTATGTTCCTTATAGAAACAAAAACTACTCGACGGATTTTAACGAAACTTGGTACAATTATTCTTCATACTTCTGGGCAGGTTATAGTATACTTTTCATCACGCTACAATCAATAGAAGCAGAGTAGTGAAGGGAAATGTTTGGAAAACGGGAGAAGTTACTTCATTTTTTAAGCTTCCGTCGCGTGTGCAGCCTTAATGGTTAAAATTACATAGAAATCATGTATGACGGAAATATTCTACATAAAATTGTCTAAAAAATATCCCGCAATAGCATATGTCTATCTTTTATGGTTGACTCACAATAACACGTGTAACTCCTCATAGCCTAGCAGTTCGGAGCATTTGATTATATTTGTTTACTCTTACGTTTATAATACTCTCACTCATCCCTAATTTTAAAAAGTTAACATTATTACCTATTCAATAAAAAAATAATCATAAAAATCGGTATAGAAACACCAAACTTATACATGAAATAAGCCATCGCGTCGTCGCACGTGAATACTAAATCATGCTATAAGGATTATTTTTGTGTAACGGTTGAAGCGCTCGACACTGGTCGTGGCGGCGGTAGGTATAAGAAGAATGTCATTGTGTAAATTACAAGCCTGAGAACAATAACTATAGTCTACACTTCAGCTCTACACCGAAGCGAAGCGAGGGCGGGCCACTAGTATATCATATTTTCATAAATGTATTGCGATGCCAGTGTTAAATTTAATTTATTAGTAGATTAAATTCGTATATCTAGTATCTTCTAAGGAAGCCAATTGACGATAGACACGGTCCGGTAGAAAATGTCCAGTAACGTTGGTTTCATTCATTAGTTCTCTCGGCAACTCAAAGGGAGTCCCATCGTTTGTTCCTGCCCGCCGACGCCGGGCTCCGGCCGGCGGTCAGCCTCGCTGTCATTATCACACACTCGACATCTCCTCACGTTGCAGACAAAGCTCCTACAGTGGCCTCCTCTCCTTTTATCTCCCCTGTCGTCACTTCCATGCTGAAACCGCGATTCGTAATTATTCAAAGTCGGTGGTAGTGTTTAAGCGCTGCCTCGGTGACGGCTATTTGCGGACAGTCCTTTTGGTATCATTATACCCCTTCTGTCTCGTCGTTCCCTTTGACAAAGGAGCTTGTAAACTCGTCCACTTATTAATTTTGTCGTGCGTCTACCGCTGTAGTGACACCGGTTATCTTTATATTTGAACTAGCGGCCCGCCCTCGCTTCGCTTCGGTGTAGAGCTGAAGTGTAGACTACAGTTTTTGTTCTCAGGCTTGTATTCATTTTACAATGACATTCATTTATGATTCTTCTTATACCTGCATGCAAAGTCTCAGCCCGATCGGTTTAAAATTGACAAAGTTTCATACAAACTTTCATTCCCTATTTTATCCCCTTGGGGGTAGAATTGATCAAAATTCTTCCTTAGCGGATGCCTACGTCATAACATCTACCTGCATGCCAAATTTCAGCCCGATCCGTCCAGTGGTTTGGGATGTGCGTTGATAGATCACTATGTCAGTCAGTCACCTTTGAGTTTTATATATGTTTTATATACTAGCTGACCCAGCAAACTTCGTACCGCCATAAAAATAGGGGCTGGTGGTAGAAGGGCGAAAATTCAGGGTTATATGTATTTACTAATGCTAAATCATAAAAAAAAATAAAAAAAAAATATCTAAAATTGGAAAAAAAAAATTTGGGGTGGATTACCCTTAATTTAGGGGGATGAAAAATAGATGTTGTCCGATTCTCAGACCTACCCAATATGCACACAAAATTTCATGAGAATCGGTCAAGCCGTTTCGGAGCAGTTTAACCACAAACACCGCGACACGAGAATTTTATATAAGATAGATTGTACAAATAAGTACCGTTATTGTTACTGCAGTTAAACAAGAAATATAATAGTGTAC
This sequence comes from Chilo suppressalis, assembly GCA_902850365.2. Lineage (NCBI taxonomy): Eukaryota > Metazoa > Arthropoda > Insecta > Lepidoptera > Crambidae > Chilo > Chilo suppressalis. Next base: position 28,319,656 of record OU963903.1, on the reverse strand, counting down.
ACTCACATTGTACACTGTTGTATAATGTTTGAGGATTGTTTGTTTCCAGCGTTTCTCGGGAGCGAGCGAACCAATTAACAATACATACTTACTCGGCTGCAGCGTGCATTACTCTGAGTTCTTTGAAGAAAATCGAGCAACGCAGTGTGAGCTGTATGTGATTTGCTATAGAGTATACTTTTGGATGTAGACTGAGGAAAAGGTGTTAGACTAAAGGAAACTAGCTAGGAGAGGTTCCAGTGCAGGATCTAAGAAGTTTTTCAACAAAATTACAAGACGCGCGCGTGACTAATTGGAGTCGCAACTGTCGCCACTGATTTACCAGGACTCAGTCCTCCACGTGACATCCCTTTCAATGATACGTAATCTATTATACAAGTATTTCCTTTAGAAAACCGTTGCTACAGTAACTTTGTTTTGAAACTTTAATTTCTAATGGTACCATAGAAATAACACCTGCAGACTAATCCGTAATCCGCCTCAACCGTACCTACATTTTTTAACAAACAAATTAAAAACATGAATCTGAATAGTTCCTCATTAAGCTTACGTGCACACCGCTCATTTATTCAAGATTCGTGTTAAATAAAATTTACTCCTTCATGAATTCGTGCGAAAGCGTTTTAAATTAATAAACAAATTCAGTGAAACAAATTAATAGAAAATATTTAACTCGGGCCGCGGACATGTCGAATTATTTCTAACAATATTTTCTTTAGAATTATTAATGTAGCAGTTTAACGAGGCAGTACGTTATGTTCAATTCATACTAGCTCAGAGTGTAGGTGCATCGAAGAGAAGTAACATAACAAATACATCCTTATCTCCGCGATGTAATGCACAGATTCTTACCTCCGCGACGTAATGCACAGATTCTTACCTCCGCGACGTAATGCACAGATTCTTACCTCCGCGCCATAATGCACAGATTCTTACCTCCGCGCCGTAATGCACAGATTATTACCTCCGCGACGTAAAGCACAGATTCTTACCTCCGCGACGCAATGCACAGATTCTTACCTCCGCGACGTAATGCACAGATTATTTCTGATTTTGCTGAATTTGCTTTGTTATGATTCCAATTGACGCTTCGATACGTTCCGTCCTACACCGCGCTAGTATGAGTTGACGATTAACGTTGTAAACGTAGTGCGTGGCTCGCCACAACAGGGTCGAATGGATTTCTTCCTAGCGAAAATTTATTACATTAATAAATATATCAGTTTATTGTAGCTTAAATCATCATCATCATGAGCCTATTAATGTCCCTACTGCTGGGGCACAGGCCTTCCCTATGGATGGATTAGGGAGATTGGGCCATGACCCACCACGCGGACCCAGTGCGGGTTGGTGGGTGCTAACGACTGCAGATGCAGCCGGGACCAACGGCTTAACGTGCCTTCCGAAGCACGGAGGAGCTCGAGATAGTAAATTTTTGGTCACCCATCCAATGACCGACCACTGCGAAAGTTGCTCAACTTCAACGACTGCAGCCGAACGCGCTTACCACTGGCGCCATCGAGCTCTTCAAGCCGAGCTTAAATATGTATATTAAAATAAAGGAATTTTAGTAGTACTTATTACAGATTACATTAAAGTACAAGTGTATAATTAAGAAAAACATGAACAACAATATGTAATTTGATTGAGAAAGACACTTTGAAGAAATTGTTAAGCCCGGTTTTCCAACACGATAACATTGTTTGTTAACCGACTAGGGGCGTGGCAGCAGTTTTCTTAGCAGAATTTCAAGAACCTGTTTCCCGCGACACACGGATATAACATCCCCCGCGTTAGGTTTACAAAAATACACACATCAAAAGTGTCTAGGGATCAACATATATTTTTGCAATAACTTTTCTCCTGATTGATATTAATTAAAATTTTCTTTAAGGATTCATCAAATAAAGTGTTTTCGTTTGTCACAGTAACGATAAACCAAGTCACCTTTGCATTAATAAAGAAATTTGCCATTTTCCTAATAAAAGGATTTTTGACATTTGAACCACTAACACAAAAGTTCGAAAAAAAGACTGAAATAACAGTTTTCTCTAAAATTTTATTGGGTAACTTAAACAATTAATAATCCGTATTTCTACCGCGAACACTAACAACACAAGAACATCGGTTTGGCATACTCAAAATGAGTTCATCCAAATCACGCTGTGGAATGGCCGCCCATGTTCGTTGCAACAACAAAAAAAGGTCTTCTTGCGACTGGATACCCTCCATATTCGGTAGAGCTCTTCTCTGTAGCATATCCCATGCATGCTCAATCGGGTTCAAGTCTGGCGACTGAGCAGGCCAGGGCAGGACATTGATGTTAGCTGCGGCGAGAGTCTGTCTTACAACTCTTGCGGTGTGCGGTCGTGCATTATCATGCATTAACTGAAATAAGGGACCGATTTGCACTTGTAGAGGAACGATGACGTCTGATACAATCGTCTCAGCATAAATTTGAGCGTTGAGGTTGCCTCTGATCCAAATCAACTCAGTTCTTCCGCCGATCCAAATACCCGCCCATACCATGATGGTTCCACCACTATAAGGATGGACTTCCTGGCAGGATTTTAATCGCTGCTGGCGTCCAGGGGTTCTCCAGTGTCGTATACGTCTTGTATCCGGTCTCATACCAAAACGAGACTCATCAGAAAAGCACACGAAACGCCATTGTTCTTCTGCCCAATTTCTGTGTTCAAGAGCCCATTGATATTTAATCCTACGATTGTGCATTGCTATAGGTGGTACCCGTAGCGGTCTTCGGGAATGAAGGTTCACTTCATGCAAGCGGTTTCTGACTGTTTGGTCGCTAATTAAGTTCCCTGAAGAGTGATGAAGCCTCACGGCTAACATCATGGCGGTTATTGTTGGAGCTCTTCGAGTTAAGATTTGAATGTATCGGTCTTGTCTCCGTGTGGTGCAGCGATACCGTCCTCCATGGCGCTCAGCCACGGTACCAGTGCTTCGGTATCGTGTCCAAAGTCGACTGATAACACTCTGACTTGTATTCAGAGCTAAAGCCACAGTACGTTGCCGGGAACCAGCTTCTATCATTCCCACGGCTCTGAGCATTTCTTCCCTGCTTAAATGACGTCGCCGCTCCATAATAACGTTGGTTTTAATCAGTAGTAGGGAAACAGTAGCACTAATAATGTCTTCAATGCGTTGTATGTTTTTATAGGGAAAATATTGACAGCTGATTTTCATCTTTTACTCGAATTTGATTCACAGTTCCTGATTCAAATTATGAAATGCACCAAAAAGGATCCATATAAATTTATAAAATCATAAATTTATTACAAAGCCACATCTCAATCTCAAGAAATCCGCATAAAAATGCTTGATCCCTAGACACTTTTGATGTGTGTAGTAGCCAGCAGGCAGGACATGACGTATCATAATTCACGTTGCACCTGTGTACGAGTCACGTACATTAATCTTGTATATCTGCGAAGCAAGCATAACCTACTTTAATCACTAAGCTGTATCTAAGAAATGCATCATAATACATCATTGTTCTAGGTATATAAAAACTTAACTTTGCATAATAAATCAATGCTCATCATGCATTCAACAGTATCAGTTGTCTTTCTTCCTTCATCCTAATATCATTATGTAGGGGGTCACCCCTACAACCTGGTTTCCACAACAATCTTGACCTCTTTCCAGTATTTCACAATAAAACAGTACGACAATTTACCGTCTTATCTATACTTATAATAAATCTGTAGAGAGGTCAATTCTGTACATGAAATATATTTTCAAAATAACTATCAGGGGGTGATTAGTGATCGATACTAATGCCAAAAATGCAATCAGTAAAATTTTTGTCTGTCTGTCTGTGTGTATGTTCCTTATAGAAACAAAAACTACTCGACAGATTTTAACGAAACTTGGTACAATTATTCTTCATATTCCTGGGCAGGTTATAGTATACTTTTCATCACGCTACAATCAATAGGAGCAGAGTAGTGAAGGGAAATATTGGAAAAACGGGAGAAGTTACTCCATTTTTTAAGCTTCCGTCGCGAGTGCAGCCTTAATGGTTAAAGTTACATAGAAATCATGTATGACGGAAATATTCTACATAAAATTGTCTAAAAAATATCCCGCAACAGCATATGTCTATCTTTTATGGTTGACTCACAATAACACGTGTAATTATATAAATAAAGTCATTGTTTATAGCACAAGCCTGAGAACAAAAACTATAGTTTACACTACAGCTCTACACCGAAGCGAAGCGAGGGCGGGCCACTAGTTATTTACATAAGTGTTAAATGAAGTGATTTCATTCAGATTTTCAGCTTCATTTGTTTAGGAGTGCGTGCACGGTGCGATGCTTGCTTCTGTAGTCGTTGACACTCACCAAACCACAATGGGTTTCTGTGTTTCTGTTTCTGTTCATAAGGAAAGTGTGTGCTCCAGAAGTTAGCTTGTGATCGTGGCGTGGCCGCGGCCTGAGGCTGAGCTGAGAGCTTATTAGAACCACATGAGTACGTTTCTTTACTCATGTGTTAGGACTTAGTGATAAAACTATTATCAATAAATTTTGAACTAATAAATCGGCGTTCACAGTAGCAGAGCGTAGTTTTATCATGGTGGTATGCCTTATGTATGGAGTTTTTCAGCTATCGTAAAGATCTCTCACACGACATTACAACCCACATTTCCAAAATAACCACGCTCTGCTACCATGATAGAACTATTAATAAATATTATTCTGATCTGTCATGTGAATGCTTAGATTAAAACAAAAAGGGTAGATACGGCGCTAGCCTCACAAAAGTGATCCGCATGAATTGTGGTCTACGACCCTAATCGCTTTAGTCACAAGTTGACATGCAAACGACGTACATGTGAACGCCAAAAAGAAATATTGTTAATATTTTGTGTTTATATGATAAAACAATGCCTAAGTGTGTTTTTAAAAAGTGCTCAAATTGCTCAAGAACTAAAAATTACACCCACGGCATCACTTTTCATTCGTAAGTACTATAAAATACATTTTTTCATAGAAATTGCTGTTTGTTTTGAATCTTATTCGGTAGTGACGTGGAGTACTGGTCGCGTGATTGGTCGGTAGTGCAGTGACGCGGATCTCGCCGTCTCGTTCGCGCTGCCGTTGAAACTTAACGTGCTGTTTCGCTCGGGTCGGTAATGCAGTGACGCGGATCTCGCCGTCCCGTTCACGCTGCCGTGGGATCAGTTTTTGTTTGATGCAAGTATGAGCGTACCGTATCTACGCTTTATGTTTTAATCTAAGTGTGAATGCCGACTTTATTATTTCATAATTTATTGATAATAGTCCTATCACTTAGGACCTTTGACTTGTTAAAGCTTTCAACTATCCAAGGGGATTTTTAAAACTTGTGTCAAGGAAGCGATTGTGTGAGTTTTAACGAGCATTTAAGAGGTTAATTATAAAAATATCAGTGTCGAGTCGCAAGCTGTTTCCGTCAGCCGGCGCGCCGCTGACAGCGCGGAGGCAACTTTAGGTGCAGCGGCTTTAAAAATTCATTCGAGTTCAGTTTGCAATAACCTAACTTGCTGCTAAGCCCCATCTGCCTCCAACAGTTAAATATTAGTCGATATTGTAACCTACAAGACATGCCTTCCTTACCCCGAATACTAAAGTTATATTATTTACAAACTGAAATTTGGATATATTTAAATAAGTTTATTAATACGTCTTAATTTAATTAAAAATATAGTAGTAAAAAATAGGTATAAACTACATATAAATAATTTAATCTAATATCATTACTCGCATATATATACAGGGTGTTACAAAAATACAAATAAAGCTTGAAGGGCGTTGAAGTACATCATATAAGGAATCTTTTTTAATTTTCTTTAAATAATTGCATGAATTTAACTTTAATAAACACATTTATTTTTAATGATCCTCGAACTAGTGACGTGTCTTAAAATGATCGATATTTTTATTAATCATTAAAAATAACTGTTTTTATAAAAAGTTAAAACTTCATGCAAATATTTTAAGAAAATTAGAGAAGATTCGTTATATGATGTACTTCAACGCCCTTCAAGCTTTATTTGTATTTTTGTAAAATCCTGTATTTAATAAGAAACGACCAAAGGAGTATGAATAGAAAAAAAATGCGTGTGTGTCGTGGAACACTCGGTTGGAACGCAGTTTAAAGTATATATCAACCCACCAATCCGCACTGGGCCCACGTGGCAAGTCATGACCCAATGCCCACATGTTATCAAAAAAAGTATCCTACCCACCAATCCGCACTGCCCCACTCCTGGACCATCATTTACCACTCCCGCTCTATCACACCGATCCTGGTCCAATAATTTAAACCAAGTTCCCAGCCACCGCCGTCAGTGTGGGCGACTCCACCTAGCTGCTCATCTAGGTACCCACCCAGTTGCTTAGCTAACTGCCTCGCCAGGTGACGGAAAAATCTTATTATTTTTCGCTTTGCCCCCATTAGACCATGGTCGATAATTTTAAAAATGGTAAAAAGTGAAAAAAAAATAATGTAGGATGAAACCCATTGGAAAAGGTAGAGAATATAACAAAAGTTAAAGGAAAAATAAATTACGGGTGATTTGAGGTCGGGAAGGGGGAGGGGGTGAGTGTTTAAGGGTAAAAACCGGTTAATCTCGATTTCCGGGATAACTGAAAGTCCTATGAAAAAAAGTTAAATGGCAAAGTTGTAGGTAATAAAAAGATGTACAACTTTTATATCGACATTTTTTTCACATAACCTCAAAATTTATGTGAAAAAAGTGTAAGCGGAAATCGAGATTAACCGGTTTTTACCCTTAAAAACTCACCCCCTCCCGCTTCCCGACCTCAGATCACCCGTAATTTATTTTTCCTTTCATTTTTGTTATATTCTCTACTTTTTCCAATGGGTTTCATCTTACTATAATTTTTTTTGGTCTCAAAAATTATCGACCCTGGTCTACATACATTAAACCGTCCGACCACGTTAAGTATAAATGTTGTGTTATATAAAATATCGAATACGGCGGATTCGTATCATTCACATAAATATTGGAAGAGCGAGGACGCGTGGTCTCCTCAATATCCGGTTCGGCTTAATTTATGCCGTGCGACTCGCCGTATTTCATATTTCCGATAAGGCTTCTTTTTCATTTCGCGTAATTTATGCGATGGCGGCGGTTGTAGCGGCGCCGCGGCAGTTATTGAAACCGGCGAATTTTCGTGTGCGTTCAACGCGCGCCCGCACGCGACACGCAGCACGCGACACGCGGCACGCGTCACGCGGCACGCGACACGCGACACGCGGCACGCGGCACGCGACACGCGACTAGCCGCGCGTCATCTGACGCCTGTTACATGACCACATAACACGTCACTGTATAATATATTTGCAAGCCGCACATTTTTTTCTTTTCCCAATAGGGGTGATGACGGGGTACAGTAAACGAAATTCTATTTAGTCCGTCAGTTAGATGATCAAAAAATAATGGACACGTATTTTTTCTTTGGGCAAAAATTATAGCGCGTCAAAGTTTGGGAGTAGGGGCTCGTGACGTCACTTTTGAGTGAATTTTCGCTTATAAGTGTACTCAAACGTGACGTCATGCGACTTTTCAAATCAATATATCTCTGCAATCTTTATGTAATGTGAAAAAAGAAAAAATACGTGTCCAATACTTTTTGATAATCTACCTGATAAACGAAGAAAAAAAATTAGTCATCATCCCTATTATTAATTTGAAAACATAATGTATCCAAATCTTTATAGATTTGGTAGGTCAATGAAGTTAAAGTGTTTTATAAGATACTAGCTGACCCAGCGAACTTCGTACCGCCATAAAAAAACATTGTCCAGCGGACAAAATTGTGAATCTAAACCATTCTCAGATCCCCTTGAACACACACAAAAAATTTCATCAAAATCGGTCCAGTCGTTTAAGAGAAGTTCAGTGACATACACACTCACAGAAGAATTATATATATAAAGATTAGCTATTGAGTGGGACACATAAATAGTGCGGGCATCGCAATGTGACAGGTATTTATTGCCTTCGATAAGTTACTATTAAGAAGCACCATACGTATTTTCGAATATTAAAATATGTAAGTATGTGTAATGATAAGTTAACGTACAAAATTACACTAGCTCACGGACGTCACTTAATAATTTATGATAATTATTAAATGCTACTTCGACGTTAAATTACCTGATCGTATGTATTTTTGATTGTCGATATAATGAAACAACCGTTAGTGTATCTATACTTTTGTTAAGTTTATGCAGTAACAGGGTATAATAATATATTTCACCTTTGAAGTCTCCTAAAACGTGAAGTTCACAAAAGCTGTAATATCCGGAAAGCTGCCATTTACCTATTGAATGTTGTTTTGCGATTCTGCAGAAACGACATACCAAGTTCCTTTATAGAAAACATCGTGGAGGTACTGAAAAGCTGACGGCGCAATTCTCCGTCCCGCTGTCACTGCACCGTAATTGTTACTCGTATTCCCAACGAACCATTCCACAATATATCCATTTAAATACTGAAATTATAGAAAAAGCAGATACTTTCAAACAGGGCCAGATTTGGGATTGTGGAGGCCCCGGGCCACTTAGGATTTGTATTCTTGTTGACCCATCGAAATGTTGTTATTTCTTAAGCTGTTGTGGAGGCCCCTGGGTTACAGCCCCACCTGCCCTGCCTTAAATTCGGCCCTGCGGGCAAGTACCACCCCACTCAGCCATTAAGCGATTGGGGTACTCCCTCAAGATGGGTAGTGAATTGAAAGTGCTTATCAGGGCCATTTGAGATTTTCATATTTCACTGATTGCCTGATTGGAGTGAACAAATATAGATCAATGATTTCTGTTATTTAAGATTAATATAATCAAATAATCATGTATGTTAGATGTACAAAGTACTGTAGGCTGTAGGTAAAGGTAAAAGAGCAAAAAAAAATATCAAAGGAAAAGATGTTTACTAGCGTTTACTAGTTGGAATTTGAAAGATTTTTTTTCCCAAGTCTCTATTGTGGGGGCCCCCCGTTTGTTGAGGCCCCGGGGCTTTCGCCCCGGTTGCCCTCCCCTAAATCCGGCAGTGCTTTCAATTTTTTTTTTTTTTTATAGTTAGGTCCGACAAATGACTCCACCCCACCTGATGTTAAGTGAAGGTGAAGTCCAGACGCGAAGATAGCTGATACAGCAGTTCTACCTGCCACACCAGCCATCCTCACCCTGCCGGCCTGCATGTTGCTTCTTCACACCTCTTTTAAAGGATCCCAGGTTGTAAGAGGGAGGGAACACGTGAGCGGGCAGAGCATTCCATTTACGGATAGTGCGACAAAGAAATGAGTCACCAAATTTCTTTGTACGCGTTGCAATTGTGGCCACAGTAAGACGGTGACAACGTAGGCCAGCGCGTGGTCCTCTGAAGGAAAGGGGAAGGTGGGATAAGAGAGAATAACTCCTCAGAACACTCGCCGTGGTACAAACGATAGAACGCGCTTAGTGACGCCACGTCACGGCGTAATTGAAGAGGCTCAAGGTGTTTAGTCACCTCCTCATCGCCTATGATGCGGAGGTTAAATAATGTCTCTATTAACTTGATATTCGAAATCGTGTTGCGATTTCTTTTATTCTCTGAGGTGAACGCACGAAGAAGAAAATATACGCAACGTTACATTGAAAATCGATCAAGTAGAACTGTACGACTGATTCGTCACTGGAGTTAAGATGGATGTTGGAAGCTTGCAGAATGTAACAGGTGCATCGCCCGCATTCGCTTCACAGCTTGTTTTTTAAGTGTAATCTGTGCTCTGTATTTGGTCCGCGAGCTTCTCGCGGGGCTGAATAAATGATCGCTGCCTCGAGTTAATGTTCTAGCTCCGAGCTCTGAAACTCAGAATGGATGACGCGACAGAGCTTACTCGTCTAGTGGCGCGTCCTGGCAGGTAGGTACTTCTATTAGTTGTAAGCTTTCAACCTATTTTGCTACTTTACTTAGAACAAGAAATAAATAATGCAATCAAAATGTGAGTGGACGTTGTATTGCGACATGATTTTATGCAAATTTTCCTACTTGTTTTAAATGCTGATGAGTTTCTTGCGCTCATTCTTCATATCAAATGAAAGATGCCTTGAATGGATGGTAAGAAAAAATATTGGACTTTTCAAAAGAGCTTTCAATAAGTCAATTTGAATAAACTATATTTAATTTCATTAATGTCTGTGAATTAAACTTTTCACTGCGCGGTGTCACAAAGGCCATTGTTTGTGATTTATATAGCTTTAGCTGTAACTAGCCTAAAAAGGCCTACAAAGGGTGTCTGCTACGGCAATCGTTGTGATATTGTATACGCCGTACAATAGGAATCGATTTAACTGAGTTTTTTTATTTGATTTCGCTGAGTGTGCCGGCGCGGGCGGCGCGGGCTGGCTAGACTCCAATTAAAATTTATTGTCACGTCGTTCTACCTAAAATTTATAGTCTCACTGCACAATATATATCGATGAAGTTTCGGTTGTTATTGTAGTAGGCACGATATATTCCCTTTTATGTTTTGTTTATAGAGACGGTTGGAATCATTTGCTAGTTCTGTCAGTGAAATAACTAACGGCTAGTTGCGAAATGGGCTATAAAGGACAATGTTAAAATTGGCCTAAGAACCAACACCAATTTGGCATTTATGATAATTCTTAGTATATTTTTTGCGATAATTATCAGTATTTAGATTGTGACGGACACTTCCAGTTAAGTAAGCTAAATTTAAAAGTTAAAAAATAATCTGAGACAATAAATACCATTATATGTGTATAATCTATGGCAGCGCTGCAAACAAAACACTCTTTCTTCCTAATGCCGGCACTTCACTTGGCTATTTGTATTTGCTATTTTAAAACATGACATCAGTCTGTCCTTTTCATTCCATAATAAGCATGACAAGGACAAACTGTTGTCAAGTGAAGGGCCGGCATAAAACTCCTTACTCTGTGGTTGTGGCGCATGCAGTTTGCATTCGTAGTAATCTGTGGCATTCGTGCATTCCAAAGAGTAGTATAATATACCGGAAAGTGCATTCTCGTTACGGATAACCTGTTGTGTGTGTTTATTTGCGATTGTTTTTCCTTTAATTTAACTATTTCGGCTATCTAATATGTTACCAAGTGCTAGTGAACCTGTGCCACAACATCCTGAGAGGATCATACTGCCAAATTATTCAAGTACACCTGATACACATTCACGCTGCATATTTACACAATATACCTACATGTGATATACAAATAAATACAATAAACAATATGATACAATTATGTGAAAAAAAGTCAATAAATAAGAAGCAAAACTACAGTTTTTATTTTATTCATGATTCCTACTTAACCAAGTTTTTCCTAATAGTTATTCTTTAAAATCGCACCGAATAAAATGAATTAGTTGTAATATTAATTCACTTTATACTGAGTTTATACTAAATTCATGGGTTGACCTATGTTTCATTGAATATTAAATATAACCTCAAAAAAAATTTAGTTTTCCTAATAATTGAAGTTCTCAGAAGTGTCCGTCAATAATCTTTGTTTTTACAGTCATTTACTTACGATTTTGAACCTAGAAAATAATATTTCATAATTGTTGGTTCTTAGGCTAACTATGTATGGACGCTGAACAATGTCCTTTCAAACGGTTTGGTGAATTGTTCATACTGAATTATTTTTAGTGTTAGCTAAATCATTTTTTCTGTTATAGATACTTGAAAGTACAGAAAAAATATTTTTTTTGGTTACAAGCATCTTTAAGAGTAGCTAAGTATACATATACATATATATACATAATATACTTCCTTTCATTTAAGCACCGCATAAAAAGTTATGACATTGAGCGTGTAAAGGTGACTTATTTTGGTTATCAACCGAACAGAGTGCTACTATAACAGAAACACTATTATAGTTATAATCAAGTTAACTTGATTTTATTTATTTTTTAAGCATTTAACTGCTAGATGTTTAAATCCAAAGAAAAGCTTACTAGAAAAAAATCCACGCGGACCAGGCAGCGGACGGGACTCGAACCCGCATCCTTCGCTATCCGGGCGAATGCACTGACCATTATGCTACCACGGCCCTATTAGCCGCGTCGAAATTTTCCTAGCCTTAAGCAGCAAGGTAGCGCCATCTCTTCGCATTGTAGGTAACCCACAATAACTTGATTTCTCAGCAAATTATACAAAAAGTCTTTCCTGTTTCAGGTCCCCACGCTTTTACAATCAGATATTATAATTAAAAGCACATAGTTTACACTTCAGCCCAGAAATAGAGACAATTTGAACGATCCATAATTTATATTTGGTATTTACGTGCATTTATAAAAGAGTATTTTTCTAGTTTTTTAAACTATTAACTTATTTTATACTTTTTAGGCTTTGATAACGAAATATTTTTAACATTTTTCACTGAGTTTGAAGGTTTTTTGTTGGCGCTTTTCCTTTTTTTGTGGTCTCCATTTTCTTTGTATAGTTTTTGCCATATTATTCCCACGAGTAGTGGACCACCTAGACGTCTGTGTAGTTTCTAGTTTTTTTAAACTATTATTTTGTTCATAATCTTCCTATCGTGTGGGTTATCGTTGTATAGGTCCTATAAAATTACTATGACTATTTCTCAATGCAGGGATCCGTTAGCGAAAGATTGAACTTTAAAGTGCTAATTTTCGTTCGAGTAGGGCGCCCCCCCCCCCCTCTCTAAAAGCTAAACTATTGGCTAGAAAAACCTGGAAAATTTTGTGATAATTATGATTTTCATTAACTTTCAAGGAAAATTATAACGGTTAAGATAAATTTGTTAGTTAAACTAACAAGTCGTTCAACTTTGGTTAAAGAAAAATTCTTACCTTTTGGAAATTCCTTAGAAGAAAACACTAATAGCGACATAGGTCAAGTTATTGTAGCGTAAAACGTTATATTGCAACAAAATCTAAAAAAAAACTATTTGAAAACCACACTAAAACATCATTAGTTCCACAACGCTACCGCGAGTACCAACGGCAACGGCTTCCTAGTCATACTAACGTTACGTTTTATCATCACCAGCCTATTAATATCCCCACTGCTGGGGCACAGGCCTTCCCTACGGATGGAATAGGGAGATTGGGCTATGACCATGACCCACCACGCGGGCCCAGTGCGGATTGGCGGGTGCTTACGACTGCAGAAGCAGCCGGGACCAACGGCTTAACGTGCCTTCCGAAGCAAGGAGGAACTCGAGATAGTAATTTTTGGTCATCCATCCAATGACCGACCACTGCGAAAGTTGCTTAACTTCAACGATCGCAGCCGAACGCGCTAACCACTTGCGCCATCGAGTTCCTCCACGTTACGTTTTATATGCACTTGAAAAGATCGGCGGTTATACCGTATCATCCTCTCTTTAGGGGATGATGGCTTCAGATGAAGCTTGTAAGGCCCTTCTCGTCATAAGCATGAACTATGGGCGTGTTTTAGTCGGTAAGAGTCTGACTGACATAACCTTGCAGCCGGCTGTCGGGTATCCATGAGAATTTCACCCCCGCACCCCCGACTGGGAGGAAACAAAAGAAAAATGGGCGGTTATGTTATGATTCGTATTTAAAAAAAAATGGATGCGTGTAACTTATGTACGCGTGTGAGAAGTTATACTTCTTTAGCATCATTAAAAATATTTTTTAATTGCATGCAAATAATTAATAATTACAATAAAATAATAAAAGGACTGGAAAAGGATAGTTAACACAGTCAATTAAGTTCAGTTTTAATTTGAAAAATTAAATAAATATTCAAAATATTCAATTAAAATCACTACTGAATTTAAGTTATTAGTCCATATGTAATTAGCACTTGTAAGTAACTAAAACACGTTGTGTCTATATAGAAACTAGAAACATGTGGATAAATATTATAAATATGAAAACAGTGATCAGAGGCGACGAGCGCGCCAACATTGTTTTTGACAACGCGATCATCTTATGGAGCTCCGTGGATCGTTCAAAGTACCTTTCCAACAGATGTCTAATAATGGTGGATTATTAAACACTAAGTGGTTAATAATCCACCATTATTAGAAACTAACATTCATAACGCGCCCGCGGCCAACTTCATGGTGTTACTATTGTGTTACAGTGATGCGCGCGCATCTTCAAATTTCACTCTCATCATTTTTTCATAACACGGCTAAAGAAGTATAACTTCAAAAAATAATATTAAATTGATTTTAAGTTTGAGACGCAGTTTGACTTTGAATTAAGTATTTTAGTTGTGATACATACATTGATATTAATTTAGTTTTCTAATTTCCGATACAGAGACTAAAGACTCCTGCTCAAATATATTGTGGTAACTACAGTCAACTACGGAACCCTACGCTGCGCGTGGCACGACACGCACTGAGCCAGTTTTTTTATATTATTATCGCACAGGACAAAAATAAATTGGGTACAAACATACATGGCGTCACTAAGCGCGTTCTATCGTCTGTATCACAGCGAGTGTTCTGAGGAGTTATTCTCTCTTATTCCACCTTTCCCATTCCTTCAGAGGACCACGCGCGCTGGCCTACGTTGTCACCGTCTTACTGTGGCCACAATTCCAACGCGTACAAAGAAATTTGGTGACTCATTTCTTTGTCGCACTATCCGTAAATGGAATGCTCTGCCCGCTCACGTGTTCCCTCCCTCTTACAACCTGGGATCCTTTAAAAGAGGCGTGAAGAAGCAACATGCAGACCGGCAGGGTGAGGATGGCTGGTGTGGCAGGTAGAACTGCTGTATCAGCTATCTTCGAGTCTGGACTTCACCTTCACTTACCATCAGGTGGGGTGGAGTCATTATTCGGACGCTGACTGCTTTATGTGGATTGACTCTTTCATTGGCATTCAATAAAATGGTGGATATTGAAACCTATGTTTTCCGTCTAATGTCAAGTGATTCCTGTGTCCTTGACTTTTAACTGTGGAAGGTGAGTACGGGCGAGTATTTCGATGAAACTGACAAACGAAGGTCACGACCTCGACCTCCCGGCTCCGGCCGATCCATCTGAATACAATCCTTAAACTTGTGTGCTTCGTCCTTCTATAGGCGATCGAAATCAGTTTTACACGAATGCCAATTCAGAAATGTAATGTTTTGTGAGTTCATGTTTGTGTATGCTTTTTAACCGACGATTACAGATATATTTTTAAATGTAAAAGTGATTTATTATATAACTAGCAGCCCGCCCTCGCTTCGCTTCGGTGTAGAGCTGAAGTGTAGACTACAGTTTTTGTTCTAAAGCTTGTATTATACACAATGACATTCATCTATGATTCTTCTTATACCTGCATGCAAAGTCTCAGCCCGATCGGTTTATAATTGACAAAGTTTCATACAAACTTTCATTCCCTATTTTATCCCCTTGGAGGTAGATATTGATCAAAATCCTTTCTTAGCGGATGCCTACGTCATAACATCTACCTGCATACCAAATTTCAGCTCGATCCGTCCAGTGGTTTGGGCTGTGCGTTGATAGATCACTATGTTAGTCAGTCACCTTTGATTAGTTCTGTGTAAATGTTGAACAGGAGTGGCGAGATTATACATCCTTGACGAACGCCTGCACTGCGGTGGAATTCATTCGATAGTACGCCATCTGTTTTGACTGCCGCTGTACCATTCTCATACAGACGCCTCAAAAGGTGCACAAGATGTTTGGGTGTGCCCATATCCAGAAGAGATCTCCACAGCACTGGCCATTTTACCGAGTCAAACGCTTTGGAAAAGTCAACGAAGCAAATGTAAGTCGGCTTGTTGAACTCTCGGGCTTTCTCAATTATCTGGCGCACTATAAAGATCTGTTCCCGAGTACCCTTCCCCTTTACAAATCCAGCCTGTTCAGGTGCAACTTCTTTGGATAAGTAGGTCTTTAGCCGCTCGTTTAACACATGCAGTAAAATTTTGCTAGCATGCGATAATAGTGCAATCAAGCGGAGTTATTGCACTTTTTTGTGGAGCCTTTTTTGTGTAAAGGAATGAAGACAGTATGAGCCCATTCTTTAGGCCAAGTTCCGGTTTGCCAGATTTTATTACAGAGAACATGGAATATCCGTATTCCCTCTACGCCTGCAGCTTTTATGGTCTCGATCGGAATATCGTCTTTACCGAGAGCCTTGCCATTCTTCAGGCGTTTGATGGCAGCCTCAATCTCTTATTATTTTAAGATTAAGTATTAGGTTTACAAAATGACGGTGGCACTCCGGTAGTGCTGACAGAAATGAATATTCAAAACGAAAAAAAATCTGTAATCATAATCATCATAATCTTTATTTGATAAAAACACGGTATATAGGTATTACATAACGGATTGAGCACGTGTTTGGCAATTTTAAAAATAGCATGCAAATACATAATATGGAACCAATAAAAAAAAAGAGATTAATTAATTATAACATTCTCCTGTAGAACTATGAATGTCAGAGCTACCTAATATTATGTCAATAAAATATACAATGTCAACATATTAATATTACAAGATTTCTAAATGTCACATATAAAAAAAAGATACATTTATCATAATTATTATAGTATAAGTTACAAAATGTCATTAATTTTTATAATTGAAAAAACTTTTTAGGTCATAAAAATTGTTTTCATTTAGCCATTGATATAATTTAGTTTTAAACATGATTTTATTTATTTTTTAAGCATTTAACTGCTAGATGTTTAAATCTAAAGAAAAGTTTACTAGAAAAAAATCCACGCGGACCAGGCAGCGGTAGCATAATGGTCAGTGCATTCGCCCGGATAGCGAAGGGTGCGGGTTCGAGTCCCATCCGCTGCCTGGTCCGCGTGGATTTTTTTCTAGTAAACTTTTCTATTTTTAAACATGTTCATATTTAGTATTTTCATGTCGGGAGGGATTTTATTATAGATCTCGACACATGTGTATAATGTTATAAAAAAAAAATGGTTGCCTGTAAAGTCGGTTTTACGGGCGAAGATTTTACGTGACAACGTCTTTTTCTCGGTAGAATATTTATTGATATGAATATAATTAAATTGCACAATAGGAACAAGGAATTGAATGAAAATAAGAATTGCACAAATTTTAACTATAGAAATATATTTTGTTTACTAAAACATTGTACATGTAAACTTAAACTTAACACGAGAGACTCATCGTAACGTTACCGAGCGTTACACTTTTTCATAAGTGACTCCCAGCCGCAACCTAATTTAAGACGTTGTCACGTCAAAACAAAATCATAAAAATGTACAACGTGCCAATAGTCCGGAGCTCGCCGCCTGAGGCGGTGCGCTCCAACGCTGAGATTTCATTTAACTTGTGACACTAATTACCAACTTCAGGCGCCACTTCCTTCTTCCTTTCCTATCAAAATGAGATGCAAATTGTTCTCAGGTAAATTAGGGGACTTTCATTTATTTGATTATTTTATTGTCACCTATAAAGAACGCTTCTAAAAGCTTCAGACAAATAAAAATTAAAACAAGCTTAAAGTAAAAATTTATCCACTCATAAAAAATATGCAAACCTATTTCAATAAAAAAATTGTGTGTGTCAGCTCCGACGCACGACTGGAGTTTACTTCTTAAGTTCGATAGTCTAACCAGACGCAAAAAGAGTTTATTTAACTTAAAAAAGATTGATACTGTATGAAAGGGTAAATTAACAAATTAATGAAAATAATATACATATATAAATATATATTTATTCATTTCATATACATTTATTATAACTAATCGACGAAATATTTTACATTAAACTATTTACAATAGTCAATTTCAGATGTGCATAAATAAAGGTACGCTACGATACTGTGCTACGGTGTAGCACTACGGCTGCTACAGCGTAGACAGTAAAAACGTAACGAGGTCATTCATCGATAGATTTCACTCCTCACATTTTTCTCATACCGGGCCCCTTATATATGCAAATCGATTCTTAAGGAGTAAACTCCAAAAAAACACACACACACCAATTAGCCTAGCTCCAAAGTAAGCACTATAATACTTGTGTTATGAGATACTAGGGTAACGGAATAGAATACATATATAAAAATATTATACATATAGAAATAGAAATTAAACATCCATGACTCTTATTCATCATACAAGCATCAGCCCCCTCCGGGATTCGAACCCTCTCGAGTCGGCAACACCATGAAACCCGGCGTACAAACCACTCGGCCACGGAGGTCGTCAAAAGTTAGTTAAAGACAGCTTTTGCTTTGGTTACGTTAAAGGACTTTAATACCGCAATCTGGTTAGGCGGAGTTATATTGATGAAGGCACGACCGACCGGCGGAAACGAGCATAAATATTATCTACGTGTTCCGACACCATGAGCGGCGCGCGATGCGATGCTAAAGATACGCGAGGCAGCCGTACACCACACAGACTTTATGGGACGTTTTCTCCGCCTCCAGATAAATGCCCTAGTAAACAACACTTATCGTCGTCATTAATTACAAAACATGAAAAAGTGTACCTACACTTTTATAAATGTCAAATATTGTTAGCCAACAGGTGTTTCAATTTTGATATTTGACATTTATTCATTTTCATTTATTCTTTTGGAATATTTTATTCCTTTCAGGGTTCCTACATTCAAAGAATCTATATAGGGTAGACTGGGTACGGTTGTAACAATTTTTATTTGATCACCCTCAGTACACTCACTATGGGTATGAACACCAATTGAAGCATTTCAGATGAAAGCCTAGTCATTAACCTTTACACTGATATCAAAACCAGAGGCGCAAGTAATTTAGTTTGACAGATATGAGTAGTTTTGTAAACTGTGTACCGCTGTTACAATCGACCCCATGCCAGGGGCGGTTGTAACAGTGCTGGGGGATAGTTGTAACATCCAGAAATAATAAACAATGTATGTGTTCAAATCAGTTTTATTATTACTTTGCGTTTTTAACAAATAATTATTATAAATTTTAACAAAACAATTAAAATAATATTAACAAAACTTTAGCCACATGTTACTTTAGTTAGTCTTTTTATTTATTTTACTAGTTCAACTTATATTAATCAACAAAAATAATGTTTCTTTTATAGTCTCTTAATCAAAATGACCAAACACAAATATTTATTAAGTAACGAATAATAATCAATAATCAACAAGATCTTATTCTAAACAAAAAAATATTATAATTAATCAGACTCGCTGCAATTATGGCAAACATAATATCTACTCCCTTCTGTACAAGCTTCGTGAGACCATAATTTACATCCTCCTTGACATTGTATCCAGCTATCTCCAGATCGACTCGCTGAATACGGCTCTAGACAAACAAGGCAATAATATTCTTCTTCTGATGATGAATCCGGTGATGTGTTAGCCTTCCTTTTTTTCCCTTTACCTTTCCCTTTGTTTTTCTTCCCGGTGGATGGTTCAAGTATATTTTTCTTCATTTGTTTAGCTTTCAATCGCTTTTGTCGTTCTTCATATTCTTTTCTTATTGCTTCCTTCTCAGGAGTGTCTGTGTAAATTGCAGTCTTTTTGGTTTTTCTACCTCTTGTTCCTAATTTCCTAGCAGGAGCTTTCGGGTAGGGCCGCAATGCTTCTGGCGAGAAAACAGATTTTCTGCTAGTGGACGGAATAGTTTCTGATTCCTGCGGTATAGTAGCATCACGAGAAGAGGTATTTAGTTCCACGTTCGGCATTATAACTTGAGACTCTTGATTGGTTTCTACAGGAGAAGGCCTGGGCGGCGTTATTGCCGCTTGAATCTCATTGACTTCATTTTCACGCTCAGGTGGACGAGCTGTGCTGTTTGAAGATGCTCTATTTTCAGGCTCGAGTGGATGTATTAATTCTTCATTCAATAATGGCGCCTGCAAGACTAACTGTTCAATAGATGCTCTTCTTTCAGCCTCAACAGGATTTACTGCGCTAGTTAAAGGCTGGTTTTCATTTAATAACGAAGGTGAAAGCGGCGGTGTTTCATCATCAGTTCCAAGTCCAATGTTATTTAGATTAGATTCGGCCACTTCCTCGGTAGCATTTGGATTTGGCCTGTCTGTCACGAACGAGGGTGCGAAATCAATATCTTGGAATAATTCACGATTGAATGGGTAGATCCCTGTCTTGCGAAATCCGGCCTGAATATTAGCTTGAGTAAGCGCAATTGGCATCGCTATTGTTATAATACTTGGTATATCATATATGGTCATAGTCTTACCTGGATGATTCCGCATCCAGGCATCACAGGCAGTATTAATCGCTTTTTTGAAAGGCCCATAAACAGAGCGATCCAGTGGCTGCAATTTGTGGGAACAGTGGGGTGGAAATGATAGGAGTACTATTCCGTTCTCTTTGCAAAAGTCTAAAGAATGGATGTGTATATGAGACGAATGGTTATCCAATACCAGTAACACCTTATGTGACAGAGAAGCGTTCGTGTGTTTTTTAAAATGTTTAAGAAACACAACAAATTGCTCATCTTGCATCCATCCTGAAGGATTGCCTGTACCAATTGACCCCACTGGCCCGTCTCTGATAAAATGCTCCTGGTATCTAATCCGGGGAAATACGAACATTGGCGGAATTGCATTGCCCACTGCGTTAGCTGCAAATGCTAGTGTTACTAAATTGCCTCGTTCAGCAGAGGTAAGTGCACCCACCTGCCTCGTGCCACGTCTTGCTACAACTCTGTCAGGCTTCTGTACAGTTGTAACTCCGGTTTCGTCAACATTATAAATGTCCTGAGGTTCGAAGTGGTCCCTGTCCATAACAATTTGAAGGTTGTCATAAAACGCATCGACATTAGTTCGATTGAAACTAGTGGCTCTAGACAGGCTTGTAGCTTGTGCAGCGCGCACTGATAGTTCTGGATTTCTTTTCATAAATGAACGGAACCACTCTTCTCCAGCCATTTCATTTTCAATCCATGTGGACGGAGACTTTTATATTTGATGGTAAGTTCAAACGCCAATTTTCTTACCTCCTTTGTGGAGAGCCCAAAATATATGTCAGCACAACGAATCAAGTATTTAGACAATTGACGCTCCTGATCATCTGTGAAAACTCTGTTGTGAGCCACGTATCCCATTCTTACAGTTTCTTCCTGGTCTTGGTCATCTTTATTTGCAGCATCCCTCTTTCGCTTATATCTCAATAGAGATACATAGTTTATGCCATATTTCTCTGCAGCTCGTCTCAAAGAAGTTCCTATTTTGACTTCTTCATAAGCGTTTTTGTACAACAATAAGTCGCTTTCACCTCTTGAAGTCTTTCTTACACGTTTCCTAGGCATCTGCAATGAAAAAATATAATAAAACTATTGTTACAACCGTACCCACAAAAATCGTTACAACCGTAGCCACCCCACCATTTTGGAAACAACATAGCCACAGGGGCGTGATATAATAACCTATACTTAAATGAACCAGCGTGTTTTAATCACTGAAATACAACAATTATGAATTAAAATACTCAAATACGATTATTACACAAACAATCAAATAATATCGTAAAGAAATTCATCAAAAATACTTACTTTTGCGCGGCTAAACACAATAGGCTCCTCTGTACGCGTAATGAGCGCGCGGAGTGCGACGCAACACTGAGAAACATGTCGGGACTTGCAACCCGCGTGACCCTCCCCTTGTACCCCTTCCCGTACCGCGTATAGTTTCTAAAATATTTGAGCTGTTACAATCGTACCCCGTTACAACCGTACCCAGTCTACCCTATATAAAACTCAAAGGTGACTGACTGACTGACATAGTGATCTATCAACGCACAGCCAAAACCACTGGACGGATCGGGCTGAAATTTGGCATGCAGGTAGATGTTATGACGTAGGCATCCGCTAAGAAAGGATTTTGATCAATTCTACCCCCAAGGGGATAAAATAGGGAATGAAAGTTTGTATGAAACTTTGTCAATTTTATACCGATCGGGCTGAGACTTTGCATGCAGGTATAAGAAGAACCATAGATGAATATCATTGTGTATAATACAAGCCTGAGAACAAAAACTGTAGTCTACACTTCAGCTCTACACCGAAGCGAAGCGAGGGCGGGCCGCTAGTCAATTATAAATGTGGTAGTAATTCTATCTGTGTGAAAACGTGAATCCTTTGTAGCGCCGGCTTGTATTTCTATATTTCGAACACGCGAAGCTCAGAATTTACAGCGAACGCACATCAATATTAGTTAAAGAAAATTAGTAAAGATGCGAATAAGAATAAACGATGCTCTTAGTTAACAATCAAGCGAGGAACTGGCAGTTTAATTTGTCATATCGTCACCAAAAACCGAACCTTACTGTCGTTATGATTTTATTTATTTTTTAAGCATTTAACTGCTAGATGTTTAAATCTAAAGAAAAGTTTACTAGAAAAAAAAATGTTTAATACTTGAAAAAGTATTCATTTGACATTGTGGGTTACCTACAATGCGAAGAGATGGCGCTGCCTTGCAGCTTAAGGCTAGGAAAATTTGGACGCTGCTAATAGGGCCGTGGTAGCATAATGGTCAGTGCATTCGCCCGGATAGCGAAGGGTGCGGGTTCGAGTCCCGTCCGCTGCCTGGTCCGCGTGGATTTTTTTCTAGTAAACTTACTGTCGTTTCTAAATCAGTGAATCCATTTTGATGGAGATGAGATATAGAGATGACCTTGGAGCAGGATGTAGGCTGCTTGTTGTCCAAAATAAAACTAAAACCGCCTTGTACATGTCTCTTGTTTCTATTTATTCAAATATTTTATTGTGTGTGTACAAAATAAATAAATAAATTAAATTAAAAAAGTTGGAATCGGAGACGAGAGTTTATTTGGGAGATCAGTTATAACACGCCTACTGAATGGTTCAGGTTATTTTATTTCGATATAAAATTAAGCGCTACCTTTTTGCTTTTATTTGTTTATCGTTCAACAGTTCAGCAAGTTCTATTAAAAGCACCCGCCAGCACTTAATTATAGCTAAAAACTCCATAATAATTAAAAAACTAAACAGGTCATAATTACACAGCCCGCGGCGTTATTAGCGTGACCGTGACACACTAATTGGAACTTATCTTGGAAACGTTCTTGGGTCTTATATTCACCTACTCTTATATTAAATTATGCTCGTTGTCCCTTTCAGTTTTAAACCATTGAAACGCATCCTTCACCAGCATTAATAGCCCATATAAGTAGTACAAGTCTTCGAACGTGGAATTCAAACTGAAGGACGACAAACTTATATTTTTCTTTATGATTTCACGCAACGACTCGTTAAATGAAACACTTTTTCAACGGGATCCAGTCGTGCTTTTTAATATTTTTATAGATCCCGACGCGACGTGTTGTCTCGAATCCTTTACAGGCTAAAAAGTTTACAGTGTAAAAATATTAAAAGGGACAACTTGTTTAATCTCATCAGTATACAAACTAATACATTTCAAACTTGATAAAGCGTGCATCTTACCTACTTGTTCAAGTTCCCTTATTGTTTCGCCCGTCGCTGGGATACAATACAATACAAGTACCTACACATCGAAAAGCTCAAGTTTCCAACAAAAAGCCTCATGTTTCTTCAAAACTTCGGCTAACTACTATCAAGAGCGAGATAAGAGCGGCTGCCGCGGCGCTCGTCCTGCGACTGCCAAAAAACTTGGACAAGTGCGAGCTGCAGAGCGCTCCGCGGGTTCCGCGAAATTCTACAGGCAATCTTTGGCATGATTCTGCAAGTCTGCAACGCAACGAAAGACACCTCGAATAAACGTGTAAATGATGAAACAACAACATTCTTGAATATTGAATTTGGTGTGTTCTTGTAACGAGTAAATTAAGCAAAGCTCCTCATAGTGATGGACGTGGAAGTGTACAACTCAAGGGCCTGACTCAGTGTTGCCGCCTTGGTGGTTTTTCCACCAGAACTGGTGCTTTTTCACGGCTTTTAGTGGTATATTTTCATCATCTAGCGGGTAATTTTTTTTAGTGGTTTTTTAACATGAAATCTAGCAACATATTTTTAAGGGGGAAATGCCCTAACTTTCCGAAATTTCATAATGTTCTATGTGGTTACTCACAGTTATTTCTGTAGCATCTCATACATATTCACTGGTTTTTTATTTAAATTAGGGTTTTTGGTTATCAGAGATGTAATTGTAATTTAGCGGATTTTGGTGTATTTTATTAAATCCAAATTTTTGAAATCTGGCGATTATTTACCTTTGACTTGGGGCTTTAAGAAAATCCAAGGTGGCAACACTGGTCTGACTTATTCAATAAACTTTCCGAAACTACCTATAACTTAACATACAATTATAGTTACGGCTATCTGTATTCGGTGTCCAGGTTTCAGGGTCCTCTAAAGTGAGCGCTCGGCTGCGGACAGTGAGGGATGGGATTGGAGCGCCCCGAGTTTCTGATATATTGTGTTCTGAAGAATAGATAACAGCAGAACACGGCTCTACCCGGTAAGTACCATCTTTTTGAAAATCAATAAAAATTGTTTGTTAAATTTGCAAGTTAAAAACTGTAAATCAATTTTTGATTTTTTTACTTGTGTTCTATAGTGGTGTCTTAATTAAAACAGTGTTAATAAAGTACATAACATTGTGAACCTCTACCATACTTTCTTACATTGCGAAAACTCCTGTGTACCTTATGTGTAATCATTCGCATTTAAGTTTGTAGTATTGATCACGGATTGTTTTTGTTTGTTTACTATAACGTCAATTCTTTTCTATAATTTTTGTCTATTATACTTTTTTTTGTTGTTAAATTTCCCCTATTGGGAAGGCAAAGAGCATAGCCTATACAGCCTCGTTTTAAATATTTTTCTATAAAAACGAATTTAAACTGGCAGAAGTTGCCGTGCAATTTTTAATATCTAAAATATTATTGAGATAATGGACACCTAAGTTTACCCGTACAGATACAACCATTATTAGACCCCTAGCTTAGAACAATTATTGATTTCAAATAGTTGAATCCGATCTAGTTCAACGTCAAATGTGTACTGATTTTCAGTTCTCGTTACGTTCATTGTAACTCTGCTGTTAAAATTTCCATACAAAAGACAATTGACATTTTGGACTCGCAAACTGTTCGAATTCGATAATGGATCGTGCTAAGGGTACTGTCCCCTTGATTTTCAACTCCGAGAAAGTAAACTTCCAAATTACTCCAGTGTAGTAGGATGCCATAACTGGCGAAGTGAGGGTTAGAGAAACATGGACAGACGTAACACGATGCCACAACAAAATCGCCCCGCCCTCCTGGTAACCATGTCGTGTCGGAGACATCGATCCTCGGGATGAATGTCAGGTGAAACGTGCAATACTCCTGGTATTGTCTATGGTTTTAGTGGCTATGGCCCTGTCCATTTCACCGAATCTTCAAACTGGGTGAAATGTGCTTAGCGGAGATCTCAATCCTAGTTAGAACTCCCCATAATGAGGACGTCACACCCATCCCAATAATAAAGAAAAGTGCTAAAGTACTTAATAGTGGTTATAGCAGCGCGTCATTTGAATTTAAACTCCATCGTTGAGGGTTAAGCTTGTCAATAATCTGGGGTATTAAATTGTATGTCATAATTGTGTTGGTTGTCTCTAGTTTAGTTCAAGTTATGTAGACAGCCACTGCCGGCTCCACCGGGCCGGTATAATGCCGGTGTCGCGTGCGACGCGGGCGCGGGTGCCGCGACATCTGGACGCTCCCACGCACTAATGCCGTTTAAATTACCAACACGATGGGCTCTTCCGTGGAAGCAGGGGTGGGGGGAGGGGGAGGGCACTATCTGATGCTCGTTTGTTTACACGCGACATCCTAATGAATGCGCTGGGATCGTCCCGCCTGGCTAAAGACTCGGCCCGAGCTATTCACACCGCGTTTGTTGTGGGCCATCGATTAGGATGTGTATGCCAATGCCAGCTCTAAATTACATTAATCATATCTTCAACAATTCCATATAGAAGATGCTGATAAGAAAATAACGAGGATTTCCAATGAAAACACGGGAATCATGGTAAACTCACTTGGTCTATTTGGACCTACAATTTTTTTTTTCAAGGATAGGTCATCCTCAATTTGGCTGATCTTTTCCCGAAGATTTATTTTCTAACTTCATAGTTTATTATTGGCTGTATTATATGCAGTATTCAGCACGCGATAATCAGCTTTGGCCTGTTATGAGTCATTGTGTGATTTAAATAATACGCTCTTACGACGCCTCAATATCAGACGACGAGAATTGTGTAGTCCATCAAGACCTTTACAGTGATGTCTTAACACTAGACCCGCATTAAATAAAAGGGCAAATATTTCACTGATATAATCAAAAATTAGTAATAGATACTCAAAAAAATACAATGGGTAACCTAACCATTTTAGTTGTATTTTTTTTGAGGTTTATTTAATTATTTACGAAATAAAATTAATTGCGTTACCTAGTGTATTTCAGTATACACGCTGAGTTTGCTACGTAACCTTCGGAACATAAGCATGAGCCCATGCTGACAGGACTATATCATGCACCAAGTATTAGAGAAATACTTCGTCCATGGGGCTGTATTATAAACGTTTTCTTCGAATTCGTGGCACGCTACATGTTTGTCACGTGCCGCGCGGGGTACGCCCCGGGTGCTGGGCCGGCGGGGGTGACCTCCTTTAACTTGTGAGAACACTTAGGCTGCGTTTCCACCAGAGATGTGCGAGGATGCATAGCGAGGGATGTGTTTGTAAAGAACCAATAGAATCGCATTATTTACTTCGCCTCGGTCAGCACAGCTCTGGTGGAAACGGCTCAGCGGAGCTAGATTTTTGCGCAAACAAAACAAGCGAGGGATGGGTGCGAGGAGTGTGTACGAGGGATGTGTTGCGAGGTTTGCGCATACTGTACCACACATTAATGCGCATTTTTACAGCTCCGCTACACATCCTCGTAGGCACATTTTCATCGCACAGCTTTGGTGGAAATCCCCACACATTTTCACAGCACAGCTAGAAATCCTCGCACGACACATTTCCATCGCACATCTCTGGTGGAAAAGCAGCCTTATCTTGCACACATGGCGAAACATTTATCCTTTTTCTTGGTTATTGTGCCAGCTATACCAATACATCAGGAATCACTTAAATGACACATTAACTTCTGGCCCCATGCAACCATTACAAACAGGTGGGCTATGTTTGCAACTATGATTGGCATTTGAGCAAATTTTATTTGAAATTTTGAAGACGAAAAGGAAATTGCTCCTTCGTATTCGGGGAGTGTAGTGTTCGCTGGCGTGCTGCCAGCGCGGGATAAAGAAATATTCACCTTAATCTGCGTCGAATCTGTTTAAAGCGCGCTAAACACGTTGGCCCGCCGCCAGGCTTCGCCTCGCCGCGTCTCGCCTCGCCTCGCCTCGCCTCGCTCCATATTTATTAAGAGTTTAAATGAAACAAAACTCGGTGAAGCACTTTTTAACTGGCCCGGCATACGTACGACAAAGTTAATTGCGTGTGAAAACTTTAATGACTTCGTAATGAAGTCATTTTGATTTTTCGGAAGTACTAACTCTTGTTTCCTTTTTTATCAGAATACTTCTTTCTTTTCATTGAGTCTGATGGATATTCAATTCAATAAACACGTGATCCTCCAAGTAGTGAATTTGGTTTCAGTTTCCAGATGCCTCAGGCAGAGACTCCGCAGTTTCAAAGTCTGATCACTTTACCACTATCAAACAAACAGCTATTAGCAAGCTTTATCTCGAACAACCACTAAATCAAAGAGTATTTTAACTTTTGCTATAGGTAATTAAATGACCTGACACTTGTAGGTGTGCTAGGTCGTAGAGTTGTCGCAGAAATAACAGCGAACATTACTTGAGTGCACATAGTACCACGCTGCGACCGCGACCGGAGCGGAGATAAGTAAATGAAATCATTTGCTGTACCTTACTCCATGTGCCTCCCTGTTGCTGTACCACACTCACATAAAATAAAGCCGGTTACGAGTTCAGCGTTTCTATGTTACGAACATTCAATTAAATCGCAGCTCCTGTGCGGAACACACGGTGCCTACAGTGAAACACGAGAAAGAGGCGTGTTCGTAGGAAGAAGCGCGGATTTAGTCGGCGGGCGGCATCCATTACTGCAATAGTGCGCGATACATCGGTGCAATCTATTTGCAGCCAGGCAGCGCCTCGCTCCGAGGCCGGAGAGGAGTGCGGGCTGCACGGCTGCAGGTCATTAACCTGAGAACATTCCTGCTACAAAGTGGCGTTTTGTTTATGTACAATTAAGACGATGGGGTACACTTTGTAGCTATAAAGTACGCGTGCGTGTACTTATACTTCAATAATAGATTGTATCATATGGGAGTAAAATAATATTTTTACGGCGACGGCGCTTTTTTGAATCCAGAGCGAAGTGAGGGATTCTAGAGTAGAATCATGAACGTAGCGAAGGATTCAAAATACGTCGCCCGAGACAAAAATATATTTTGCGCCCGCGTGAGCCTCATATTTAATTGTAATGTTATTATTTAATAAAACATACAAGAGTTACAACTTAATTGAAATTAAATAGAACCTACGTAATAATAAAACAACTAAAAACTTTTTTTACCTAAAGAAAAGTTTACTAGAAAGAAATCCACGCGGACCAGGCAGCGGACGGGACTCGAACCCGCACCCTTCGCTTTCCGGGCGAATGCACTGACCATTATGCTACCACGGTCCTTTTCGCCGCGTCCAAATTTTCCTAGCCTTAAGCTGCAAGGCAAGAAGGATTTTTCTAGTGAACTTTTCTTTAGATTTAAACATCTAGCATTTAAATGCTTAAAAATAAATAAAAACATAACTTTTTTCACGTTTGACATTTTCGCAATTATAAAATGTATGTTGCGGTTTTATTAGGATTAGAGATAGTTGTACACTAAGGGCCGTCGTACCAACCACTCTTTATTCAAACAATATTTGCGTTCGATTTCTTTGGCGGTGAACACTAAGATGTTCCATAATGGCGGCGCACTTTTATAAAGAGGATTAAAAACTCATTACTGCTGCTACTTTAGTACTAAAAGTTTCATATAGAAAACATCATCTTTGAGTGCACTTACTCCTTCGGCTGTGTAACCATCCATGTACTTTGTTTTTCAAGGCCGGAAAATCAAAAAGTTTTCCGTCCGATTTGCCTCTTATTATTAGAATTCTACTGTACAAGGCTTTATTGTAGTGAGTGGTGAGAAAACTGGAAGCGATCGGACTGAAGGGAGTTTCTCTTGAATTGTTCAAAGATTACTTGTCGGATAGGCGGCAAAAGACAAAGTTAGATTCCTTCTCTAGTGATGATGCAGCAGTGACATATGGAGTGCCTCAGGGAAGTGTCCTTGGACCTACATTATTCCTTATTTATATCAGTGATCTTTGTGCCATGAACATTAAGGATGCAAAAAATTTGTCGTACGCTGATGACACTGCAATTGTTTTTAGTGCAGACTCTTGGGATGCTGTAAGGGAAACAACCGAGAGCGGCTCGAAACAGATAAGCAAGTGGTTACGTAATAATTTTCTTACACTCAACACTGCTAAAACAAATTATATCTGTTTCAGTCTATATAATGACGGACAACCAAACAATGATTTTTGTTTAAAGATACATGGCTGTAATTTTAGAATAGGTGGAGTTGATTGTAACTGTCCGGTTCTTCAATTGATCCGGTTGAGAATGTTAAATATTTGGGTGTCTATGTGGATCAGAGATTATCTTGGTATCAGCATTTAGAACATGTAACTTTAAGACTCAGAAAGCTTACTTGGATTTTCAAAACACTCAGGTATATAGTACCAGTCCCAAAAAAGGATAAGGATAATTGTGGTTCGGTAAGAGATCTCCTTAAAGAAATTTATGTTTCGTTGACCCAATCTATATTGACATATTGCATACCTGTATGGGGTGGCGCAGCCAAAACGCGTTTTATTGATTGATGTTGAGCGCGCTCAGCGAAGTCTCATTAAGGTCATGTGTTTTAAAAAAAGGCGATTTTCTACTGAGTGCCTCTACAAAATTAGTAATTTATTATCTGTAAGGAAGCTGTACATAGTTCATGTTATTCCAAAAAAACATAAGTCTCTAACGTATGACCCTAAGATTTCAAAAAGGAGAAGGAAAGACATTATTATACGTGCTCTTAGAACCAACACTTTATTTGATAGCAGTCAGTTCAATAGTCGATCTTTACACATATACAACACCATTAATAAATATATTTATTTTATTATCAATGCAAAGAGCTACTGATAAAATGGTTAACAACTAAAACATATGATGAAATCGAGATACTATTTAGCAGAACCTAGTATTCTTGCACACACTAAGACACATATACACTCACACACACTACACCAACATACACACACACACACATGCATACAAAATACAAACACTCACTCCCACATTTACAGTTATGTAGGCATAAACACCAAACGTCTAAACTAATTAGATCTTGGTCATGGTTTGTTTAGATTTTATTGGATTGTTATAATTATCTATTTTAGGGAAGAGCTGTATCTCCTGACACAGGCTATTTAAGCTTAAAAGGAGATGCAGGTCATTAGTTTAAGATCACATTATTGTTCAAGCCAATAAAAAATTATTATTATTATATTATTATTATTAATATCCCAAATCAATCCTGAATAGTTTCTCTACAAACTTATCTATATATTAGATGTGTTTGTTAATTAAAAACCGTTACTAAATATGATGAAACGGAAAATAGGAAAAATGAAAATATGAAAGTAATTTTCTCAACCCCTGTCAGAAATCATCAATTTACACACAGACGAGGGGATTATAAAGACGAACCATGTCGGCCTTTTCGAATAGATTGGATGAAAACAATTTTTATTACAGAATGAGAGATCCAAACAACTATCAATTCGATAGGAAATAGTATATAACTAGCAAACCAGTGAACCAAATGTTCACCAAAAAAAAAAAAGTATTTAATTTATTGAGTACTTCGAAGATTTTGTGTGGTTTCGTTTGAAATAGAAATCACGTGATTTCTCGAAAACCGGAAGTGCTACGTTACTCACATCCGGTTTGTAGTCTTATCAGACTATTCTTAACTTATAACTTAAACATTCTCTTTATCTATCTCTTACGGTTTGGCCGCTGAAACAGCACCACGGACGGACTTGTCTAATAGATAAGAGATGTAGTTTTCTCCCACGTGGGATAAACTTACCGGGTTATTGCGCAGTGCGGGCCGTTTCATCCGAGGTTTGCTTAAGCGACGGCGACTGGCGGGACTGGCCTGGCTCCTGGAGCGCCGCCAACTATGCCGCCTTTAAGGAAAGCTCGCGCGGTCCGCGCCATTGCTATGCACCGATATTGTTTCAAATGAACCGTGCGAATTGCTCTTGGCTAGCATCGAAGTGCAGCCCTTAACAGTAATCACCAGTTATATACAGTTTAACTTTACGGCTCAGCCGGCAAACTCGAATGTAATCTCCTCAATGTACCCTTTGCTCACACAAACTATCGACACAACACATTCCTAATGCGCGGATGTGCAACTTACAACAAGTATAGCATCGAGAACGACTTTGACTTATTCTCGACAAGCCCAGCGACAGTCAGACGAACTATAGCTTCGAATTATTTTAAATAGGCATTAATTAAATAAGTGGCATGCTCAATATTCAAACTGGCGTCTGTTTCTTTTTTTAAAGATAAATTAAAAGTATAAAGTGTTAACTCTAATAAATATGTTATGAGTATAATAAGTAAGCATATTATAGTAAGGATAAAAGATTATTAGATAGATAGAGTTATAAAAGAATGTTTAATATGTGGAGGTTTTTAATTGGCTATTAGATATTGTTTTTTGTTTATTTAATTAGTGATTGATAGCTGCAAACCTTACTAAAATAAAATAAATAAATAAATGTTTGTGTGCCTCGTTTTCATTTCATTTATTATCATCCCAAAATGAAACAACGCTCCGAAATACTTTTTAGCGTTCCCAAAATAGGAATGGAAATTAAAAGCGACCATAACGCAGTGAGTTTTACACCACTTAATATTCGGAGTTTAAATCATGAAGACCAGCGGAGGGCGGGCGGCGCGCTCGAAATATGTAAATGTTCGCGCCTTGGTGTTTTACTGTAGTTGCAGGCGCTTACAGCCGCGCCACGGGTTCAAAACTATCAGCCTGTGAAACTTTTCTCTGCATATATGTGGCACTCTACACTCACAAAAACAGGCAGCTATTTTATTAAATTTAAATTAAAGCATTTAAGGCTACTTCTCCAAAGTAAAGTTATTATATAAAACTAGTTTTTACGGGTTAATGCACGAAACTTTATTTATTTATTGACGTTTCGCAGCCTTTTCAGGTCTGCATCGTCAGAATAAGCTGAAAAGGCTGCGAAACGTCAATAAATAAATAAAGTTTCGTGCATTAACCCGTAAAAACTAGTTTTATTTAATGAGTGATGTGCGTGAAAACCTAAGAAACAAATAAAGTTATTATATTGATCGCTCTGGTGGTATTAGTTAAAATATATTATGTCCATGCAGTGACGGAGAAACATTTTTCCGTCGGTATCGTAAGAAGCGACTAAGACCTATTCTAGACGGATGTAATCCAGCGTACCCACCAAGGTTGCCTCGGTGGGAAGTTGGTTTCCATCCGCGTTATGATTTTCGTGTACACGGATGTAACCCACGAGCCAACAAGCAATCGCGAGCCGTCTTCTAGCGTGAAAACACGTATGCACTTATATCATGCGCGGACTGTATTAGTAACTGTTAGCGGTGGGTCATTCTCAAATTTTCTGACGACGAAACGCAACCGTTTTTTCTTAAAAAAAACTAGTCCTCGAAACAGTTCTCGTTCGCAACTGGTTTAGGTTGCGGCCGGGCGACGCAACGAAACGACGACACGCGACGGTCGAACGAATGTAACGCAACGAAACTGAACTAAATGAAATCTTGTTAACGTTCGTTTCGTTGCTGCGAACGAGACGACGAAACATCGAAATAAATGTAGTGTTATACGATAATCGATTTAAAATGTTCAATAATAAAAATTATATTATTGTAAAATCAAAGCTTAATTATCATAGAACGAAACGGCCTCATATCACTGCGTTCTTTTATAGACTGTATTTACTTCATCATAAAGTACATATTGGCGTGCAGACAATCCGAGGACTAGTTGTTCGACGAAGACTGTTTTGATCCGAAACGTAAAACGGTTCTATCGTCGCGGAACACAAAACGGTCCTTGAAGCCGGTTCGTCTTTAGAACGCTCACACCTAGTAACTGTGTTGTAGAAATGGCTCCAAATTTGTCTAAATTTCAAAACGTGGGCTTTGCCTTAATAGTTTTGTGTGCAATAGACGACGAAAAACAACAAAAATGATTCTCAGCCATTCACACTTATGTCCAACTCCCTATACTTTTCGAGTAATATCTCCCACGCATTTTTTTTGACGAGCATCTTTATATATTTCCGGCGTAATATCCCATAAGCTTGGGAGATCTCTATAGAGATACATAAGTTCGCTAGTAATATCGCGTTTGCGATTCTGGTCTTCGGACGACATTTTTACATGCATAAGTGCGCACCCGCTGACTGCCACAGCGCAACTGTCTTTGGTTGGATGTAATCCACCGGCCAAATGGTTGTAATCCACGCGCTCCAACCGCGGATGTAAACACGCGCCCGTAATCCAAGGACGTTGAAGGTCAAATCAAAATTTGGATTACATCCTTCGTCTAGATGGATGGCATAGGTCTAAGGGAACTCGGAGCTTCCACCCGCTCTACTGGTGGTAGGGCGTTTATCGCCCGCCTGGTTAGTTGGTGACTGAGACCACCGTGAGGATGGTGTAAAACACCGGTGTAATAGTCAGCGTACAACCAGAGCTCGAGTGGGCGTTGCCGCGACAGACTCGGTCTAGGGGAGGCATCCGTCGAAGCGATGCCGAGAGGATTACATCGACCCCCGATCAGGGAGACCCGTAGAAACGGCTAACCCGCTGACCGCCCGTGGCACAGGCCAGGGCCCGAGCGTTCCTAACCAGTTCTTGTGGCTGCCCCATCATGCTACGCATGCTAATATCAGGGTGGTGAGGGGGAGAAAGGTGGAGAAAAGGGTGTCCTTCATGGAATCGGACCACCCCGATAGCAGCAGAATGATAGGTTTTGAATGTCTGGAGAACGAGGAGGAGGATAGCAAACTGGCAGAAGGTCTTGTGAAGATCTATACAGATGGCAGCAAACTGGAGGGAAAGGTGGGAGCCGCCCTGACCTGTTGGAAAGGGCAGGCAGAAGTCCTTTCCCGAAAGTTTAAGCTGGAGCCATACTGTACAATCTTCCAAGCCGAGCTGTATGCTATCCTCCAAGCCACGGAAAGTATATTAGGGAAGGGATGGAAGGAGGCCGCCGTGCTCAGCGACTCGAGGTCCTCTCTCCAATCGCTAGCTGATCCAGACCCCTCGCATCCGATCACCAAGGCGATTCAGGGCAACCTGGCCCAACTCAGGGACAACGGACAAACCGTGTCCCTGTTTTGGATCAGGGCCCACGTCGGGGTGATCGGTAACGAGAGAGCGGATCAGCTGGCGAAGGGAGCGGCCCTCGGGTTGAAGTGCAAATCGCACTATGACTGCTGTTCCATCTCTTTCGTCAAGCGACATGTACGCGCAGTGACGAAAGCAAAATGGGACAGCAGGTATAGGAGCGAAAACACGGCGGCCACAACGAAGGCATTCTCCCCTTGCGGGGAGAGTGCCTTCGGTGTGGTAAGAAAGATTGAAATGGCTAGAATAGCTGCACAGATCTTCACCGGGCATGGAGGTTTCTCCGCCTACCTCCATAGGTTCAAAAAGAAGGATACTTTTCACGTCCTCTTAGAATGCCCCCTTTACAACAGAGAAAGACACGACGCACAAACAGCACTACACACAAAACTTAGAAAGGAAAACCTAAGGGAAATTATGGTAGAAAACAAAGATAGGGAAATATTTATTAAATTTAGCAAGAGTATAGTAAGAAGAGTCATAGAAAGAAATAAAGACGATTAACATAGGTAAATTACCTATAATATATACACTGTAAATATGTAATATAGAAAGCCAAAAAAGATATAGAAATAATAAAAACCCGAAAAAGGAACAATGTAAAATAGAAAATGGAATATTTAAAATATGTATAAGGCAAAATGTAAAAGATAATAAAATATTGTAATAGATAATTAAGAATGTAAATAGAAATAGTAAATCAGTGTGTCTAAATTAGTTAAATATATTAAAATGTAATTACAAAACAAAAAGAAAACATGTATTAGCACATAAGATTAGTGTAAAGAATAAAAAAGAAAGAAAGTGCAAAAGAAAGAGCACAAATGCAAAAGAGCAAGCATGACTTAAAAACTCTAAAAATAGTAACAAACAAAACAAAAAAGAAAATAAAGACCTGACACAAATCGGGGATACCGCTATAATAGTTATTTATTATACAAGAGTGGAAAGTTCCTTTTTAACCGCGTGCTCGATTTGGATGACCGAGCAAGCGAAGGATTCTAAAGTTGAATCACGAGCGCAGCGAGTGATTCTAAATTAGAATCCTGAGCGTCAGCGAGGGAAACAAACGAGCACAAGGTGAAAAATCTTTCCACTCGAGTGCAATACGTAACTTTTCATCCCACCTCAGCGAGGAAATGACAAAATGAAAAAGAAAACAATTTATAATGACAAAATATTTTTATTTCAATTAAAACACATTAAGATAATCTATAAATTGAAGAAAATAATAAGAAGTAGAAAATAATTAAGAAATATTAAATGTAACGTTGCTACAGTTACTTATGTTAAGTTTAATATTTTTGTTAGGTAATGTTATGTTGGTGTTTGTGAATTGTGCGCTGTTTTGTGGTAAACTACTCGTATCAGTAATTTTAAATAGTTGTGCCGATTCATTGGATTCTATTGGCGTAAATGTTGGCGAGAGAGGGCTATTGTTTCCAATCTTATGGGGGCTCATTTTAGATGTAGAAGGGCGAGACCAAGAATCTGACAGAGGTTCTTTCAGCGTTATGGCCTCCACGATACTATTACAAATTTTTGATTTACTTTGGATTGAATCCTCTATGTATCCCTCTACAACCGAATTAGACTTCCAGCCTCCATGGCGCTTAAGCGATAGAAGATCAGCCCCTGATTCGGCCAAAAGTGTGGCTGAGGTTCTTCTAAAACAGTGACCGGTGTATAACGGGGGTTCTAAAAGTCCGAGAAAAGTTGCTATTTCTCGTGGAATACTGCCAATTTTATTCTGACCCATAGGTTGTCGGATACACTTTCCGTTTCGATATTGTAGAAAAAATCGTTCAATTGGGGTGTTAGAAGGACGTAAAGCTTGATATTTCTGAACAATGTTTACATATTCCTTGCGAATAACGAAGTTGCGGTCTTTTTTTGTCTTGGTATTTAGTACATTAATTAATAGCAATTCATCAGAATTATGAGAATATTTTGATACGTTATTGACATTAAGTAGTGTAAGTTCATTTGTTCGACATGCTCCGGTTATACCAATAATAAGAACAACCTGTAACAAAAGAAGTATTTATAATCGTAAATAAATTAATCAAATTAAAAATATTGTAAGTACTATGTACAATTTTATCAACAACAAAAAATTACACGTATTGACTTACTTTTGCCGCTAAATATACGGAATCAAGTGCTTCATTAATAAACTTTGCAATTTCAGATGCTGTGAAAACCTTCGATTTTTTTGGTTTATAACCAGATGAGGCTCTTTTTAAAAATGCCACTAATTTATGATAGGTGTCGATATGAACGTCTTTCTTCATCTTAATTGTTAATTTTAGCATTGAATACGTACTCCATAGCGTGCTTGCTTTCTTGGTCTCAGATAATTCTATAAAATATGCCAGCAAAACGTTTTCGGAGAAAGTTTTTGCTCCTTTAGCTAGTCGCCACATGTTAAATATATCGTACTGTTTCAAATACTTCTCTCGTGATTGCTGAGGGAGAAGGCTCATTTGCGCATTATTAACTGTTTCAGTTAACTCAGTTGGCGTTAGATAAACTTCATCGTCGCTAATGTCACTCATTTTAGTTGATTTTTTTGTACAGTTTTTAGGTTATGTTAATTATATTAAGCAATAAAACGTGAAAAACTAGAATGGCGCGAAGCACGCAAATAAAACAAAGAAACCAAGAAGGTTCCAAATTTAAATTTTTTCACAATTTAAAAAGTTCTAATCATAAATTTGGCACCATAGAGGTTACATTAAATAGGTTTAATGACGTTTTGAATTTACAATTATATTGAGTACTCATTATATGTGATGTTCTAAATTCAAATCTACTTTGCCGCTCAAGCGAATAAAATAGAATTTTCCAGCCAGATTTCGAAGCGCAAAATTACACTTTCCGAGGTGGTGGGATGAAAAAAAATAAAATATATCGGGGTGGACGGTCAAGTCAGTTGGTGGGGTCCGGGGCTTAATTTCTTTGAGATTTTTTTAATGTGCTTATAATAAAGTTAAGCACAATTATATATATGTCCAAGGTATGCTGCATGCTAAACTACAATAAACAATATTTTAAATTACAAATGTACGTGGATTTTTTTTCTAGTAAACTTTTCTTTAGATTTAAACATCTAGCAGTTAAATGCTTAAAAATAAATAAAAACATAATTACAAATGTATTTTAACAAAGCTAGTTTCTCAGAGCAGACGCATTTTTTCGTTTGGAGAAGTGGCTTAAACTACTAGATTTTTACATGCAAAGAAATTTTAACTAGATAAATTCGCCTGAATTCGCATTAGCGCCTATAATATCGCTGTCCGGGCGAATGCACTGATCGCAATGCTACGGAAACCTCCAAGACTTCTCAAATTTCTATATATCTCTCTGTAAAGTAATTTTTATTTACATACTTGAGATAATTTCAGTAAAATGGGTTAGTAAGTGACTGAAACTTAGAAGATTGCTATACGCAAACGATTTGCATAGAACTTATAAAGGAGAACATCCATCGTACATGATTTTTGTGCAACTTTAACCGTTTACGCTGCGCGCGGAACTGAGGCTCTCAAATGGAAAACGTTTTTCCCGTTTTTGCAAAATTTTTCATCGATGCTCCTTTCCTATTTGCGTGATATTATATAGCCTTCCCCGATAAATGGACTATCTAATCGAACACATTTTTTAAAATCCGTCCAGTAGATCCTTAGATTATGGCGCGTTCAATCAAACAAACAAATTCTTCGCCTTTTAGAATAAATATTTGTCAAAGAATAGCTTCAGTCTTAATGTTTTCTATGAAGTTCTTTGTAGCTCAATTACCATTAAAAATATCCTGTATAAAAATGCAGAATATAAAATGAAAACTTTATATGCTGTGCAATATTCTTATAATCTTGAGCTAACCTAATAAAACTAGTATTTTCCTCTCTTGTAGGATATTAAACTTTGAACACAGTTTCGGCATTAAAAATATCATAGCAGTAAACCGCGCAAATATGGCCTCCATCCATGAGGAGTCGGTGTTTACTTTGTGTAGAACGTCGAATGGCAGAATGGCTGCATGTGAGCACCCCCCGGCCCCGCTGGGAATCAGGCTTGTGGGATGTTCGACGCCGCTACTATAGCGCCACGAGTGGAGACTGCACACTACCACACTACAACTAGGGTTACTATCCGTTCAGATTAGTCCGGACATGTCCGGACTTTTAGACTATAGTCCGGACTTTATCTAAATCTTAAAAATTTCCATATTTTTGGAGTTTACTCCTTAAGAATCGATTTGCATATATAAGGGGCCCGGTATGAGAAAAATGTGAGGAGTAAAATCTATCGATGAATGACATTAATGACCTCGTTACGTTTTTGTGCGCAACCTCATCTGCGCACCTTTCATTTTTAGCCATGGCAACGGATAAAAAACATTAAGTTGTCACAAATGTCAATAAAATAAATAAACTAAAAATAGATAAAATCGGAGCAAAATTAATGAAAACAAATAACAGAATATAGAGAAATGCCGGTAAGTATCCAGCACTCTGGAATAGTGATTTTCAGTACAGATGAAATTATAATACATATTTACAAAATGATGACTAGTGTGTGATATTTTTTAAATTGTGTGTTTCCAGAAAAACATAATAAAATATATGATGAATATCGCTGATGTTAGATGATAAAATGTGTGACATGGAACCTATGATAGTCGAAACCATGGAACGATTCCTGAGGTATCTCTACTTGTAACTGACTTCTTCGGTGTTGATTTTGTTTTGTGTCTGTTCAAAGACAATCGTTTTTAGAGTGTAAACTCCGGTCGTGCGTCGGAGCTGACACACACATTTTTTTTTAAATTAATAAAAGTATTTATTGATTTAAATACCATACCATCGTAACTAAGTGAGTAATGGTACTATTCTGTGACTAAAAAGTCCGGTCTTTTTTCAGAATGTCAGGATTTTTGTTAGAACTTTTGAAAATCCCTAATGGTAACCCTAACTACAACCACATGAGTAAACACGGCGCAGAGGCAAAGCTTTATGCAGTGCGCGTGCGTAAGTGAGCACTGGCGACCTGTCACTGGCAATACAAAATTAAGTTTCCCTGCGTACACATCAGATGCCAGAAGCCCAAGCATGAATCTTCGAAGTTTCTATGATAACAAAGTAGCGACCCTACCGGACGTAAGAACAAATTCCTTTGGTACAAAATTTGACGATGACGACACGATTACGACTGGCAAAGCTGCTTGGGCGTCAGTGCTCAGGCTCAAGCACACGCGCACAATTGCACGATGCTTTGTGTCTGTGCCTTTCTTAGGGCCGTATAAACTATGTAAAAAAATTATGATTTATTATTCTTTGATATATGTGCTAACATTTATAAGTCCATTTTTTTGTTTAAACATAAAGATCGATAAGCAAACTGTAATTTTAGGTATGGAACAGCGGAGTCACCTGTCACAGGCATTATTTGCTTAAAAGGTGGCTTCAATCATGAGTATAGAATGTAACTAAACCATGTTAAAGAAAATAAAAAAATATTATTATTTATTATTATTATTATACAGAAAGAAAGCCGAAAGCCGATCAGCGCCGATAACCGCCAATAAGCGCCGACAAATGCCGACACGCGCTGGTCAGCTGGTCATTATGATCTAAGTTGTTCGAATAATAAATGATTTGTATTTGAATTGTTATCCTTAGATTAAATCAATCTAAGTAATAATCTTTTTATAAATCTAATAACTTTATCTTTTATTAACTAAGCGCTAAAATTATTTGTTTCGTACTTACCGAATGGTGACAACAAGTCTTTCTTCTGGAAGGATTGGTTGTTTATGCCAATTACACCCATTTTTCATCAAACGGTTTTTCACTAAATCCAAAATGTAATAAAATGTTTCTTGAGTCATTCTTGTATATGTATAAAATCTTTTTTCAATTTTTTTTACAAATATATGATGGTATCCGAAACGTTTCCTTTCTCTATTTATAGGATGTATAGCTTTTTTCGCATTTTTAAATACACATTTTCTAATAAAACCAAATCATCGTCCGATGAGTCCGACATTTTGCTTGGTCTGATTTAATCGGTTTCCTTTATGTAGTAAGAATCAGCGCCTACAAGCGCCGATAAGCGCTGATCGGCTTTCGGCTTTCTTTCTATATACGGTCTTATTCCCATGCCACAACTCTAGAGCCGGAAGGACGGAGTTCGTAAGCACCTCTGCCAGCTATTACCCGCGCCGTTCGCAGAATCCTTGACAGCACTTCATTTATTATGAATCACGCTGTTGAAACTTGTGTGCAGTTTGTAGCACGTGTATTTTTATATGGCCTCCTTGCAAATTACATCTTTTACGAAAATAGTGTTTGTAAGTACGGTACATGCCTGTTTCCCAGTGAGTCAGTTTATCTCGAACAAGAGTTAAACCAATGCACTCTATGGTCTACTTAAACTTCATCAATTGCATAATGTGCTTTGTTGTTTTTAAAGCGACAACTTATATATAAAACTCAAAGGTGACTGACTGACATAGTGATCTATCAACGCACAGCCCAAACTGGAC
The DNA here is from genome assembly GCA_902850365.2 of Chilo suppressalis. Lineage (NCBI taxonomy): Eukaryota > Metazoa > Arthropoda > Insecta > Lepidoptera > Crambidae > Chilo > Chilo suppressalis. Next base: position 28,278,566 of record OU963903.1, on the reverse strand, counting down.
AGATCGGGCTGAAATTTGGAATGCAGGTAGATGTTATGACGTAGACATCCGCTAAGAAAGGATTTTGATCAATTCTACCCCCAAGGGGATAAAATAGGGAATGAAAGTTTTTATGAAACTTTGTCAATTTTAAACCGATCGGGCTGAGACTTTGCATGCAGGTATGAGAAGAATCATAGATGAATGTCATTGTGTATAATACAAGCCTGAGATCAAAAACTGTAGTCTACACTTCAGCTCTACACCGAAGCGAAGCGAGGGCGGGCCGCTAGTGACTTATAAAAATCCAATGAAAATAATATCTAACGGCCACATCGATCCCCGAAGATTTTTTGCGGAAAATTGGAAACAAAAATCTAACTAAGGAGAACTCCCACGGAATTTATTTCTTACTTACGATAAAATGCACGCATCTAAGAGAAATGAAAAAGCGATTAAGTTGGTAGTTAGGTAATCCGGTGCGGATGCAATTAAAAGTTGGAGAAGTTTAGTTGCGGGCTACACCCGGCGCGGGCCAGCGGGGACGTAACTTTATTTTTCGAGTTATTTTTAGCAAGCTCTTTCATAGGATATGCAACCGGAAATGCATAGATGACCGATGACCCGATTTTAAAAGTTACTCTTGTGCATAAACTTTAAAAACAGGCAACTATCTGTTAATCTACATGCTCTATATACCTGAATCTAATATATAATTTCGGTACTTGGCTTGATTTCCCTATTTTACTATATAACTTATTTGTTTTTTATTATTAACTCTAAATACCTATGGACGTTCTCAGGGGTGTCCGTCAATAATATTCGTTTCTACATTAATTTATATACAATTTCGAATCTAGGAAACAATTTTTCATGATTATTGGTCTTTAGGCCAAACATGTATATAAAAGCTGAGCAATCTCCTTTCATATTTGTTTCTTAGGTTTTCACGCACATCACTTATTAAATAAAACTAGTTTTTTACGGGTTAATGCACGAAACTTTATTTATTTATTGACGTTTCGTAGCCTTTACAGGCTACGTCGTCGGAATCAAATTTTATTTACACGTCAATAAATAAATAAAGTTCGTGCATTAACCCGTAAAAAACTAGTTTTATTTAATCTCCTTTGAGCTTAATCAAATGAAGACATCTGCTTCAAAATTGAGTTGCAAGATTCCACCCGAACAAACATACATATATCACTAGTTAAATTTAAACTTTTAAGAAGTACTCAAATCAGACTCACGCTATAGGCAGCGTATCGATAACCTCAATAACTAAATAAAAAAAAGTTATAGCATTGAGATTTCGTTGGTTTAAATAAATATTCAATGAACATAGTATTCTGTTGTTATACCTGAAAAGTTTTTTTTTGGAGTTTACTCCTTAAGAATCGATTTGCATATATAAGGAGCCCGGTATGAGAAAAATGTGAGGAGTGAAATCTATCGATGAATGACCTCGTTACGTTTTTACTGTCTACGCTGTAGCAGCCGTAGTGCTACACCGTAGCACAGTATCGTAGCGTACCTTTATTTATGCACATCTGAAATTGACTATTGTAAAAAGTTTAATGTAAAATATTTCGTCGCTTAGTTATAATAAATGTATATGAAATGAATAAATATATATTTATATATGTATATTATTTTCATCAATTTGTTCATTTACCCTTTCATACAGTATCAATCTTTTTTAAGTTAAATAAACTCTGGGTCTTTGCGTCTGGTTAGACTATCGAACCTAAGAAGTAAACTCCAGTCGTGCGTCGGAGCTGATACACACATTTTTTTCTATAACTTCTATCGTAGCGAATAGAACCAAATACGGGGTAGGAATAAATTCCCGATGGACGTTACACCGCCACCGCGCTGCCTCCGCGCCGCCCTGCTTTCCGCGGCTGAGTGGAGAGGAGGTGTAAGATTATTCCACAAATATACGAGGTTACTGGCGCCTCCCGGGGCGGTGCTGCGTGCGATTTAGAGTGCTTTGGTTTCATGTATCATACACACAAATATAGATAGATTACAGACGTAGATATTGGATGCGGTTCATTTAACTATCCGTACACTGTTCTCCAAATCGCCTATAAAAACCTTTACGTCTAGAATGAAAACCCTAATGATTTCTTCCTGTGTACAAAAACTGAAAAAATTCTGAAAAAGTAAATAAAAAAAAATTGCCGGACACAAAATCTATTGGAGATCTGGATACGTTGAAGTTTCTGAGATTCGATCAGCTTCTATCTAATACCTTGTCAATCTTCGAGTATTTATTTAAAAATATATTGGACCATTCAAAAGATCTTTCAAAGGGCCAATTAGAAAAAATATAATTTCAATTCATTTCAATAGTTCATATACATATATGCTTACATGCTATACCTGCTGTAAGTTGCTGCTACTACTTGCTAATGCTGCTGCACTGTCTTTTAATTTTTTACCACATATTTTGTTCGGTTAATATTATTTTTTATTTATTTATATATATATTCTGTACACACAAAAAAAATGTGTGTGTCAGCTCCGACGCACGACTGGGTTTACTCCTTAAGTTCGATAGTCTAACCAGACGCAAAAAGAGTTTATTTAACTTAAAAAAGATTGATACTGTATAAAAGGGAAAATTAACAAATTAATGAAAATAATATACATATATAAACATATATTCATTCATTTCACATACATTTATTATAACTAATCGACGAAATATTTTACATTAGACTTTTTACAATAGTCAATTTCAGATGTGAAATATATCATTAGGAATGTTGATAAATTATGTAATTTTTATTCTCAGACTATTATCATTTTTTTAAGTATTAATTAAATCAACATTGTCTGCATTATTAATTACAGTGACAAGTGGTTTATGGTAAATAAAATAAGACACATGGACGTTCGTAGATACGTGGTTCACGAATCTTGAAAATACCGCATCAATGGTTGTACCATACCTCGATGTCCCCATTGCTCTATCAGAAACAATATCTAAATTCAGTTCAGATTTTAAAATTTTTATTAATGTCAATCTGTCATCTTTGTTTGTCAAAGTTGCGCGACATAGGATGCGCACCAAAAACGTAACGAGGTCATTCATTGATAGATTTTACTCCTCACATTTTTCTCACACCGGGTCCCTTATATATGCAAATCGATTTTTAAGGAGTAAACTCCAATAATACAGGAGCAACTTAATTAAAGATAACATGTACAAGGCCAACAGCCTGCATTGTGAAAGACACATCAACCCTACTGGAGCACGGGAAACCGGAGCATGTTCAGCGCTTTGTGGACATCGCATTGTATAGATATTCACAGCGCTCTTGAGACCGAAGTTCACGGAATGAATCACCATAAAAGCAAGCGGATTCGCAAACACGGCGCACTTGAACATATTGACAATAATAATACACAACAAAATCTCATCGCGAACACATTCCCGAGAAGAAAACTGGAATTGCTTTTGAAGTTCCGAAGTTACCGCGGAACAGTTTCAACTTTAGTTTCTATCTGTGTGTAGGTGTCTCTGGCACGTATCCCTTCTGTCTTAAGACGAAAATTCCTGTGTCTCCACTCTGCTGATGATGATGTAGTCACAGGCTGGAGACTCACGAAATACTATGAATATGAAACACTTTAGGGAGCGTGATCATCTCGGCTTTGTTTCACAGCTGTTGTTATAACTTAACAGTGTTATTTGCGTAAAGTTGGCGTTGGTTGCTGATGCAAAATGATCCTTTTGTATTTGTACGTAGGGTATACCGCGCTCGCAAGTAGGCGCCCCGCACCGCATTAAGCCCGTCACAGACGTAGCTATAATATACATTAATATGAATCATAGCAAGAAATATTACAACATATTTTCAATATAAATTTTCGAGTGACCGCACACGCAGCTATAATACACACATCAAAAGTGTCTAGGGATCAAGCATTTTTATGCGGATTTCTTGAGATTGAGATGTGGCTTTGTAATAAATTTATGATTTTATAAATTTATATGGATCCTTTTTGGTGCATTTCATAATTTGAATCAGGAATCGTGAATCAAATTCGAGTAAAAGATGAAAATCAGCTGTCAATATTTTCCCTATAAAAACATACAACGCATTGAAGACATTATTAGTGCTACTGTTTCCCTACTACTGATTAAAACCAACGTTATTATGGAGCGGCGACGTCATTTAAGCAGGGAAGAAATGCTCAGAGCCGTGGGAATGATAGAAGCTGGTTCCCGGCAACGTACTGTGGCTTTAGCTCTGAATACAAGTCAGAGTGTTATCAGTCGACTTTGGACACGATACCGAAGCACTGGTACCGTGGCTGAGCGCCATGGAGGACGGTATCGCTGCACCACACGGAGACAAGACCGATACATTCAAATCTTAACTCGAAGAGCTCCAACAATAACCGCCATGATGTTAGCCGTGAGGCTTCATCACTCTTCAGGGAACTTAATTAGCGACCAAACAGTCAGAAACCGCTTGCATGAAGTGAACCTTCATTCCCGAAGACCGCTACGGGTACCACCTATAGCAATGCACAATCGTAGGATTCGATATCAATGGGCTCTTGAACACAGAAATTGGGCAGAAGAACAATGGCGTTTCGTGTGCTTTTCTGATGAGTCTCGTTTTGGTATGAGACCGGATACAAGACGTATACGACACTGGAGAACCCCTGGACGCCAACAGCGATTAAAATCCTGCCAGGAAGTCCATCCTTATAGTGGTGGAACCATCATGGTATGGGCGGGTATTTGGATCGGCGGAAGAACTGAGTTGATTTGGATCAGAGGCAACCTCAACGCTCAAATTTATGCTGAGACGATTGTATCAGACGTCATCGTTCCTCTACAAGTGCAAATCGGTCCCTTATTTCAGTTAATGCTTGATAATGCACGACCGCACACCGCAAGAGTTGTAAGACAGACTCTCGCCGCAGCTAACATCAATGTCCTGCCCTGGCCTGCTCAGTCGCCAGACTTGAACCCGATTGAGCATGCATGGGATATGCTACAGAGAAGAGCTCTGCCGAATATGGAGGGTATCCAGTCGCAAGAAGACCTTTTTTTGTTGTTGCAACGAACATGGGCGGCCATTCCACAGCGTGATTTGGATGAACTCATTTTGAGTATGCCAAACCGATGTTCTTGTGTTGTTAGTGTTCGCGGTAGAAATACGGATTATTAATTGTTTAAGTTACCCAATAAAATTTTAGAGAAAACTGTTATTTCAGTCTTTTTTTCGAACTTTTGTGTTAGTGGTTCAAATGTCAAAAATCCCTTTATTAGGAAAATGGAAAATTTCTTTATTAATGCAAAGGTGACTTGGTTTATCGTTACTGTGACAAACGAAAACACTTTATTTGATGAATCCTTAAAGAAAATTTTAATTAATATCAATCAGGAGAAAAGTTATTGCAAAAATATATGTTGATCCCTAGACACTTTTGATGTGTGTATATATTTCAATGGCGTCACCAAAATATGTCGACAGATTTATATCTCGGTATATTTTGGCATATTAATATAAATATTTTTATGATACGAAATGTTCTATTTCTTACCGAACGCCTGCCAAAATATATAAGAATATATATTATGGTATAGCTCCCGTCTGTGGTAGTTTGCTGTAATATAATATATATCTCGATATATTAATATATATTATAGCTACGTCTGTGACGGGCTTTACGCGAGTGCGGTGTTGTGTCGTCGTTCGTGTTCCGGAATCCTTTGATATCGGCCGCGTACCTGCTGCCTGCTACTCTCCTGTTTCGACGCAAGCTTCACTAATATTTTCACTTATATTTGCGACACTTCCGCGATGCACGGCTTATATAAATAACGAATGAAGTCACATTTTTTTAAGGCAGAAAATAAACATATTTTTTTCCTGCATCAAAATTCTTACAGACAATATAAAGAAGCTTTTAAAAGCCACTCTCACGTTTTCCCATTTTTACTTCTTAATAAACAGGTTTATCCAACCAAAAGTCCAATTCAGGCTGACAATGGCTGGCTGGCTGTTTGGGTGACTGTTGCTGTACATATGTACTTACATTATTACATAGCTTCAGTAACAGTAAGAATAGTGTATATTCTTACTGTTACAACATGTCGGTAAGGCATTAACTAATCAGATATAATTAATTTATATTAAACTACCAATCGTTACTACAAGAACTATAGTATAACAGAAAAGTAATAGTACGGTCTCATCACGAAGAATCACCTTCAACATTTTTATCTGTATTTACGTTCGGCTGCAATAAATATACATATCTAACTTTGGTGACTACTTTACCTGTGTACTACAAACAACTATCATCTATCAACATCTAAAAGGTTGTACGTGGTCACACTGGCTCGTACATTTTAATGGTCCTTCGAAAAGTGTTAGTGTTTTAGTGTTTCTGGTATATCTGCAGCAGTAGCGAATCGGTTTGGCTGGCCTCCCACAAGCGGGTCTCACCAGTCGAATTGAGAAGGTGCATATACTGTTACGGAGCGATTAGAGCACTGAATACTTACTACCAGCGACTACTTCTGCTAACTACGATCGAAGAATACCAAACTATAACTTGGTTTCAAACTAGAAATTGTGTTAAACTAGCACTATTCTGCAACATACATTTCTCCCCTTCGACGTGGACTGTGCGTTAAGGGACAGCTATAAGAACTTGAATAATTAGCGGTGCAAAGATGGAAGAACTACAACTACAACAGGAGTGCTTTAAAAACATCAAGACTCTCTGCGCTAACTACAAAAAGGACTCCTAAACTCGAAAAACTGTGAACTACTTAACCAAGAGGATTATTTCTCTTGACTCGCAGTGGAGAGATTTTTCGGAACGACATGGAATTTGTTACAAGAAATCGAAGATAACAACATAAGGCACTTCTTGGATGACGTATATCAAAAAACAAAGGATTTATATGAGTAAACTAAAGACGATATGCAATTTTTACTTTCCAAAATCACTAAAGAAGTAAAGTTTGATATTACTATCCAGTAATTCGATTCAAACGCAAAATATCAAAACTTTACTAAGTAAACAAAAGAATAATTTCAAGGCCATCGACAGGGCTATGTCTAAAATAGATTTTAAGTAGAGCTATGAGAAATGGGAGTTAGAGGATCATCTTTCCATATTAAAATCCAAGTGGAACCTCATCGAATAATATCACTGGGACATTGAGTCGTCTATCGACTAACAGGAAGAAGTAACGAAAGTTACTATGCTAGTTTTGTTGAACTGGAAGACAAATATGACAAGTTTAATCCCGCAACAAACGCAGCTAGGGTGGATTTTATGTGGCAATTTGAAAACATACAACTGTCACATAATTTTGATCAACTTGAACGAAATTACAAAATTTTGGAAAAATGAAGATATTAATCCTGGCAACAATGATATGTCCGCAAACGATCAATGCGAAATATATTATTCTGAAACTGTGAAGAGAGCTTCCGACGGAAAATATATTGTAAAGATGCCACTAATATCTGACTTTGAGAAAAATCTTGGATTTTCAAAATCTATAACTGTGTCTCAGATTTTACAACTTGAGAAAAAACTTGAACGCAATAAAAAACTGAAACAAATGTATAAAGATTTTATCGAGGAGTACATCGCATTAACAGTGGATATTACACCTAACGCCCTTGTGAATGTAGCGAAATGGTCAAGCAAGTAGAGTTAGGAGCTTGGTTCTATATGAGATCTGAAACTTCTTGACAGTGGTTATAACTTAACATATGGTCTCAAGTTGGTCTCGTCTTGGCCGCATTTAACTTTAAAATGTTTTTGGTGGAATTGTATTTACAGTTACACCACAATCGTAGTCATATTGCTGGTGCTCCATCAAAGCTGGCAAGTGTGTGCGTGCAAAGAGTTCTTTAGTGTTTCTAAATTTAGATCTCCAGTAGGTATTGTGGCCGGCATGTACCTACATTCAAGTGCGCCCACTAAAGTAGAGTTACGTAGGTCATTACCGCACGCGTGTGTAATGTGATAGATTATGATATTGAAATTGGTGTAATAAGAGACGCTTTACGAGCGAATGTGTTATAAAAGACTTTAAATGTCGTTTCTTTGTTTTCAGGTAAGTTAGTATGATTTATAGTAGATAGTAAAAAGTGTAGTGAATAATTAATGCCTACATACTAAAATAAAATCTTTGTTTTCAGAGCAACACATTTGTTTAATAACTTTTACAATTTCCATTAAAAGATATTTAAAACGGTTTGCACTTTTAAAGTTAAATACAGGAAATATTTATTGGATGTGCAAAAGTTGTAACGAGGGTTGCTAGAACGCCATGGTTGATTTTGAGCACCATTTCATACGCTGTAAATTTTAATTTAATTTAATATTTTTTTTGGCTTTCATTTTGTTTCACAATATTTATCCAATTGATTTTAGTAATTTGACATATGTATTTAAATCTTTTATTCTTAATATTTTTTTAAATGATATTTAAAACCTTAAATGTAATTTAATTTAAGTAGGCTGCTGCTGAAAATCAGTGTCGTGGCACATGTTGCCTCGACATATACTGAGCAGTGGCCTGTTTGGTACACAATCACCTATATGTAACACAAGAAGTTATTTTTGTAATTTGTGCCAAATAAACGTTTTTATTATTATTTTATTATTATTATATTGTCGTATATCTATACTAATATTATAAAGAGGAAATATTTGTATGTAAGTATGTTTGTAACGAATTGGATCAAAAAGTACTGGACCGATTTAAAAAATGCTTTTACCATTTGAATGCTACATTATTACTGATTAATATAGGTTATAGTGTATTTTCAAAAAAGTTAGGGTTCCGTATGAAAACTTGGATAATGTAACCCGATGTGTGTAAAAAATACCAAAAATAGCCTTATATTGCATACGCTACGGAAGTCATTGACAATAGAGCAAAGTGATGTACTAAAGTTTTATAGATGACCTCCGTGGCCGAGTGGTTTGTACGCCGGGTTTCATGGTGTCTAATATGTATTTTCTATATAACAATACATATATATATGTACGATATATGTATTCTATCCGTTACCCTAGTATCCCATAACACAAGCCTTATAGTTAGGGCTGCCATCCGTCCGGGTTTCCCCGGATTTGTCCTAGTTTACGGGGCGTCCGGGGAGCGTCCGGGCGGGGTTTTATTTGTAGTCCGGGTTTAAAATTTACGGCAACGCATGAGTGGCCCTTGGTGCTGCAAGTGTCCATGAGCAGCAGTGACCACTTATTATGGTAGACCGCTAGCTCTTTTGCCTAGATCAACATAAAAAAGTTGATTTGTGACATTTTTAACTGTTTTTTTATTGGTCTGTCCGGGTTCTGGGCTTCAAAACCCGGGGTTATCACGCGTCTTATCCTGGTTGCCACATTTTAGAATTGGCAGCCCTACTTATAGTGCTTAGTTTGGGGCTAGGCCAATTGGTGTGAGTGTTGGAAATAATTATTTTATTTATAGAGGATACCAATATCTACAAAAAAGTCCCCGTTACCATATGTCTTACTATTACAGTTATGTCACAACTAGAGGTCCCCTGAGGTTTCACCCGCGTTAATTTGAAGAAAAAGGTTTATAGTGAGTTAAACTTAAAATATGGACAAGGGCTGTCGTGGACTTTATTAAACATCTTTTAAAGAGGAAAAATTCCGTCATACATGATTTTTGTGTAACTTTAGCCGTTTACCCAGCGCACGCAACGGAATCTCACAAATGGAATATTTTTAGCCGTTTTTGCAACATTTTCATAGATGCTCCGCTGCTACTGGTCGTAGCCTGGTAATATATAGCCTATAGCCTTCTTCGATAAATTCACTATCCAATTCAAAAATATTTTTTTCAAATCGGAACAGTAGAGCAATGTTGCATTCGGTACAACGGGTCCTAAACTACGCAACGATTTTTTTACTTGGAATGGAAGGTTTATAATTATTATGAAGAAAGTCATTGTGTATAATACAAGCCTTTGAACAAAGACTATAGTCTACACTACAGTTCTACACCGAAGCAAAGCGAGGGCGGGCCACTCTCTATTAGATATACTTGTGGGGTTCTCCCACAATCTCATTTATACATATTATATAAGTATTTAGAAACATATCAAATATTATATAATATGTATTTACAATTTAGAACTACAAATAAATATAAAACATTAAATATTAAAACCAAATATATTTACATTTATACAAAATAACATTTATTATTTACACATTATTTAAATTTAACATATAACAATATTTATTATTTACATTCATACACAATCATCACAAGCACATACATTTATTCACGAACAATATCACTATCGTGCCGTGCATCAGTTGATCTACGAAACTCGTATGGCGAATGGACACGCGCACTCGCTCCACCGCCTATTGTTCGGCAAACCGGCCGGCTCACGCGCAGAGGTCACGTTGCACGACAGTCGGAACCTATACTCTGTACCGTACGCACGATCAATTGCTCCGCGCTTGCTAGCTCCTAACCGTGTTATTATTGTTTTGTTTACGTTTGCTTTGACTGTGCTTTTCCTTTCTTCCTCTGTGCTTGTTTATCACTGACTGTGCTCTGTACTCCTTCTATTCTGTGCTTGTGCAAATAAACTGTTTACTGTCGAGTGCTGGACTTATTGTTTACACCGCCTCCCGACTGCGCCGCAGATAAGTACAAGCGAACTTTTACCTATCTACACCCAACAACGCTTTACTGGTGACCCCTGTTGAATATCATAATGAGCGATAGCAGTGATTCCGCCAAAACCGTTGAGTCGCATAAGGGAAATGTCACTACCCGCCACCAAAAGAAAAAGCGCGTTTCCACGGGCACACGTCACGATTCGTCCGATTTAAAGCCGTACACCCTGAAGGTTCCGTCATTTTCGCCGGATGATCCGGAAATATGGTTCGCGCTTTTGGAAGGGCAATTTGAGAGCTATGGCATAACAGAAGACGCCATAAAATTTAACAACGTCGTCACCAATCTCGACATAACCCATGCGAAGGCTGTAAAGGACATCATCGTGAGCCCACCATCTCGAAACCGCTACGAGAAAATTAAGAGCGAGCTTATCAAGCGCCTTACTGCCTCCCAAGAGAAGAAGGTCAGGCAGTTGCTGACTCACGAGGAGATTGGAGACCGCAAGGCATCACAGTTTTTGCGACACCTGCAAGACCTAGCGGGCCCTAACATTCCGAGGGAGTTCATCCAATCGATCTGGACCAGCCGTCTTCCACAGAACATACAAACCGTTCTTGCGTCACAACCTACGCATTCTCTGGAGCAGCTAGCAGATTTAGCGGATCGCATCCAGGAAATAACTGCACCTGGGCAAGTTGCAGCCACTTCGTCCTCCGGCATACCACCTGGCCACAGTATTTCTGGCGAAATCAGCGAGCTTCGCAAAATGGTGGAGCACCTCGCCATGAAACTCGATCAGCATTCACGATCTTCGCGCAACTTCAACCGATCCAGACCTCAACAGCGACGAACATCTTCTCACTCATCGTCAAGATCGGCGTCCAGTTACCGGCGCTACCCCATTTGCTGGTACCATGCAAAGTTTGGCTCAAAGGCTAAGAAATGCCAAAAACCTTGCGACTACAAGCCGGGAAACGCCGCAGGCAGTCGGTAATGGCGACTGACGATTGCCTCACTTCTCCTGGTCGCCTCTTCATCACTGACCGCACCACGAAGACGCAGTTTCTGGTCGACACAGGCAGCGACCTCTGTGTTTTCCCCCGCTGTCAACTTCGAGAGCGACGTGCACCAACGAGCTACCATCTCACCGCAGCCAACGGGACCACCATCTCCACCTACGGCTACGCGCACTTCAACCTGGATCTGGGTCTACGCCGTACATATTCTTGGCGTTTTGTGGTAGCTGACGTCACTAAGCCCATTATAGGGGTAGACTTTTTGTGCTTTTATAGCTTGAATGTAGATTGTAGAAATAAGCAGCTTATAGATAGTACAACAACTCTTTCTACACCAGCTTCACTGGCTTTAGCTTTAAACAATGTGCTTTCCGTAAAGGTTCCCACTGGTGAATCGCGTTACCACCTTTTGCTTTCTCGCGATTTTTCAGAGATCACGCGACCAGCTGGTACACAACGCACCACACCACACAATACACAGCACCACATCCGCACCACACCAGGTCCTCCGGTTTCGTCTGCACCCAGACGTCTAGCGCCGGACAAATTGAAAATAGCGAAGGCCGAGTTCGACGCCATGGTAGCCAATGGCACAGCTCGACCTTCTGAAAGTCCGTGGTCGTCTCCCTTGCATCTGGCGCCGAAGAAAGATAACGGCTGGCGTCCTTGTGGCGACTACAGGCAGCTCAACGCACGAACCATACCAGACAGGTACCCAATACGCCACATCCATGACTTCGCCCATAACATCTCTGGTTGCAAGGTCTTCAGCACCATCGACCTTGAAAAGGCGTACAACCAGATACCTGTCTGCAAGGAGGACATACCGAAGACCGCCATCACCACACCCTTCGGTATGTTCGAATTTCCTTATATGACGTTTGGTCTGCGAAATGCAGGCCAAACTTTTCAACGTTTTGTCGATGAGGTGACACGAGGCCTGGACTTTGTCTACTGCTATTTAGATGATTTTTTGATCTTTAGCAGAGACCACACCAGCCACGAAGACCACCTCAGACAAGTATTTAACAGACTCCGGGACTATGGCATGGTCGTCAATGTGTCTAAGTGTGTTTTCGGGGCTCCCGAGGTAACCTTTTTAGGTTATCGTATTTCGGAGAGCGGAACCAAACCACTGGACCAAAAGGTACAAGCCATCCGCGACTTCCCCCCACCAAAAGACGTCAGGTCTCTTAGACGATTTTTGGGCATGGCCAATTTTTATAGGCGATTTTTGCCGAATGCCGCTCAAACCCAAGGACCTTTGAACAGCTTACTCATGGGGGCAGTAAAAGGTTCCACACCCATCACCCTAGCTGACGATGCTCTGAAGGCTTTTTCAGACACCAAGGAAAGCCTCTCCAATGCAGCTCTCTTGGCACATCCAGATTGTCGAGCCCAGCTGGCATTGGTTACAGACGCATCAGACCTGGCTATAGGAGCCGTCCTTCAGCAGCAAAAAGGTGACGTATGGGAACCCTTAGCCTTTTTCTCCCGGAAACTCAACCCAGCTCAGCAGAAGTATTCACCGTACGATCGCGAACTCCTCGCGATCTACGAGTCAATAAAATATTTCCGGCATATGCTTGAGGCAAGGCATTTCGTAGTGTACACGGACCATAAGCCGATTTGTTACGCCTTCCATGAGCGGAAGCGTAATTGTTCGCCTAGGCAGTTCCGTCATCTGGACTACATATCCCAGTTCACAACCGACATAAGGCATATCTCCGGCAAAAACAACGTCGTTGCCGACACCTTATCTCGCGTTGATGAACTGGCCACACCGATTTCCCTTGCCAGCCTCGCCCAAGCTCAAGAATCCGACACAGAACTGGCCCAATATCTGTCAGACCCTTCATCACTCCGTCTCGAGAAGATGCAATACCCTGGTTGTCAAACTCCTCTGTACTGTGACATCAGTACACCGACTCCCAGGCCATTCATCACCAAAGGATTGCGCAGACAGGTATTTGAAAGCCTCCACTCACTTAGCCACCCCGGTGCCACAGCCACTGCACGGCTCGTTGCCGACAGATTCATATGGCCCGGTGTGAGAAAGGACTGTCGCGAGTGGGTTCGCACTTGTTCGTCGTGCCAGCGTGCAAAGGTGAGTCGACACGTATCTGCACCTTTAAGTACTTTCGACTTGCCTCGCGCGCGATTCAAGCACGTCCATATCGACCTTATCGGTCCCTTACCCATCTGTCAAGGATACAGATATTGCCTGACGGCTATCGACCGATTCACACGGTGGCCTGAAGTCATGCCATTGACTGACATAACAGCCGAAACAGTCGCGAAGGCCTTAATATCTGGTTGGGTATCTCGCTTTGGTTGCCCTATAGATATTGTGACAGATCGCGGCGCACAATTCGAGTCCGCACTGTTTCAATATCTCGCAAAAACACTAGGGTTCCACCATAAACGCACCACCGCTTACCACCCGGCATGTAACGGTCTCGTGGAACGCTTTCACAGGCAGTTGAAAGCCTCCATTACCTGCCATGCCCAACAAAATTGGATCGAGGTGTTACCACTGGTACCGCTTAGCTTCCTTACCTCCTTCAAAGAGGACTTACAATCTTCCACGGCGGAGTTGCTATACGGCGAGCCATTACGTCTTCCTGGCGAATTTTTCCACCCGAGCACACCCGGCACATCTGATTTGTCAGATTTTACCGCGCGGTTACGCTCGTACGCTGAAAAACTGCAACCAGCTCCAGCATCTCGTCATGACAACCACAAAGTCTTTGTGTTCAAGGAACTTGCTGCCGCCGAGTACGTCTTTCTACGGGAAGATGCTTCACGCGTGACGTTCCAACCTGCCTATTCTGGACCTCATAAGGTATTAGAGAGAAGCGACAAGGTCTTTAAACTTCTTGTCAAAGGTAATCCCGTCACCGTGAGCATCGATCGCTTAAAACCCGCATTCATACTTACAGACGAGGAAGACTTGACACAAAACACACACACATACACACCTCCAAACACCATTGGTACACATACACATAATACACACACACCCACTGTAACCCAGCCTCAAAAAACCACACGCTCTGGGAGACACGTCCGTTTCCCAGATTACTATCGACCCTAACCAGGTCTCTGAGGGGGGGTTATGTGGGGTTCTCCCACAATCTCATTTATACATATTATATAAGTATTTAGAAACATATCAAATATTATATAATATGTATTTACAATTTAGAACTACAAATAAATATAAAACATTAAATATTAAAACCAAATATATTTACATTTATACAAAATAACATTTATTATTTACACATTATTTAAATTTAACATATAACAATATTTATTATTTACATTCATACACAATCATCACAAGCACATACATTTATTCACGAACAATATCACTATCGTGCCGTGCATCAGTTGATCTACGAAACTCGTATGGCGAATGGACACGCGCACTCGCTCCACCGCCTATTGTTCGGCAAACCGGCCGGCTCACGCGCAGAGGTCACGTTGCACGACAGTCGGAACCTATACTCTGTACCGTACGCACGATCAATTGCTCCGCGCTTGCTAGCCCCTAACCGTGTTATTATTGTTTTGTTTACGTTTGCTTTGACTGTGCTTTTCCTTTCTTCCTCTGTGCTTGTTTATCACTGACTGTGCTCTGTACTCCTTCTATTCTGTGCTTGTGCAAATAAACTGTTTACTGTCGAGTGCTGGACTTATTGTTTACACCGCCTCCCGACTGCGCCGCAGTTAAGTACAAGCGAACTTTTACCTATCTACACCCAACAACGCTTTATACTTACTGATAAATACACATTTATATACTCAGAACCCCATCCAAAGCGGATAAGTAGTTTTGGGGATGATCGCTAATAATCACAAACATACATGGTTGGCGCGTTCCACTGCGATCGTTGAATTTAAGCAACTTTCGCAGTGGTCGGTCATTGGATGGGTGACCGAAAATGTACTATCTCGAGCTCCTCCGTGCTTCGGAAGGCACGTTAATACGTTGGTCCCGGGTGCATCTGTAGTCGTTAGCACCCACCAACCCGCACTGGGCCCGCGTGGTGGGTCATGGCCCAATCTCCCTATTCCATCCATAGGGAAGGCCTGTGCCCCAGCAGTGGGGACATTAATAGGCTGATGATGATGATGATGACGATACAGAACAAGCTGAGAACATCCTTTTTTTGAAGGCTTGTTACAAATCTATGGCAGTTATAGTATCTGCAACATATGCTTATTGTGATAATCGACGATGAACGATTATCAAAATATACAATAGTAGTAGCTATAGCAGAGATACAGCCATTAAATATGTAAGCAGCAATTTTGTGTAGTGTTTCGTAGTTAGGTAGGTAGTAATCCGCCAATTAGAGTTGCGCCGCGGGCGGGAGGTTTATGTGCCTCGTAAAACCAACGTTACGTGTTAAATATTATTTTCTGTTTTTCGGTGACATAATCATCATTGTTTTATCATAAACATTTTAGTGTATTGTTTAAGACAATTTATCACAATAATTATATATTTAACTTGTTATTTATCTTACATAATTCAGCTACGAAGATCATAACGGGAAATCTATATAATATATGGATAAAACTCAAAGGTGACTGACTGACATAGTGATCTATCAATGCACAGTCCAAACCACTGGACGGATCGGGCTGAAATTTGGCATGCAGGTAGATGTTATGACGTAGGCATCCGCTAAGAAAGGATTTTGATCAATTCTACCCCCAAGGGGATAAAATAGGGAATGAAAATTTGTATGAAACTTTGTCAATTTTAAACCAATCGGGCTGAGACTTTGCATGCAGGTATAAGAAGAATCATAGATGAATGTCATTGTGTATAATACAAGCCTGAGAACAAAAACTGTAGTCTACACTTCAGCTCTACACCGAAGCGAAGCGAGGGCGGGCCGCTAGTATTTAAATAAATGTATGATAAATAAATGATCACCTTATAAATACAATTGATAACGTAAAGGTTAGGTTAGATTTCCATTTTGTATTTGTTAGAGGATCAATTACTATTTCTTTGACGATCATTTAAATATGTGCCGACGTAACTATGTTACCCTGTTCATCCATTAAGCGGTGTGTTATTATGTTATGTGTGAATTACAGAAGAGCTTAATATACAATGTTGCTCTGATACTCCCGGGAATATTATCCCGCAATAATAACTTCTACCTAAACATGTCCCTACAGTCCTTTAAACCTTGTTTTATTTAGGTACATATACTGGTCAGTACAAGATCTCCTGCTGTGCTTTTAGGAACCGATGGCGTAACTTTTCGACATTCACAAATGCTTGTAACAGCCTAGCTGGACCAAATAAACGCTACTGGATTTTGAATTTTATATCAACACTAGCGGCCCGCCCCTCGCTTCGCTTCGGTGTAGAGCTGAAGTGTAGACTACAGTTTTTGTTCTCAGGCTTGTATTATACACAATGACATTCATCTATGATTCTTCTTATACCTGCATGCAAATTCTCAGCCCGATCGGTTTAAAATTGACAAAGTTTCATACAAACTTTTATTCCCTATTTTATCCCCTTGGGGGTAGAATTGGTTAAAATCCTTTCTTAGCGGATGCCTACGTCATAACATCTACCTGCATGCCAAATTTCAGTCCGATCCGTCCAGTGGTTTGGGCTGTGCGTTGATAGATCACTATGTCAGTCAGTCACCTTTTAGTTTTATATTTACATTTTATTGATGTGAAATAATGCAAAGTGATTTCTTTTTAAATTGAAATAACGGTTAATATAAATATCTGTCGTTTACTGACTCTAACTGTCAGCCGAGTCCCGAGTGGATGTGACATCAAAGGGCGGGCGAGCCATTACCATTTAATATCCGGCGTGTAGGCAGCCACCGCCACCTCCGTTGCCGCCGCCGGCGGTCGTTTGTCAAATAACACTGTGCGAAGTTGCTTACAGGAAGTACTCACTGTTCATGAATGCCCTCATGCGGTGATAACTGCAGTGCTATTTAGTAAAATTTTCTCTTCAGGATTTACATCGGTTCCGAGCGGTTCCTATATAAATTCACGCGGCTCCACATCGAATCCGCGCGTGAAAATTTTAAGAATAGCACTGCTGTTTTGCATGGCAGACTCGTCGAGCTTATTAGTAAAACTCAACATAGTAAATAAATAAATAATAAATAGTTCCAACAGTCACACCAATTAGCCTTGACCCAAAGTAAGTACTGTAAGGTTTGTGTTATGGGATGCTAGGGTAACGGATAGAATACATATACTGTACATATGTAAGTATATTTATATAGAAATGCATATTAAACATCCATGACTGGAGTACAAATGCTCGTATTCATCACACAAACATCTGCCCCCACCGGGATTCGAACCCGGGACCTCTCGAGTCGGCGACACCATGAAACCCGGCGTACAAACCACTCGGCCACGGAGGTCGTCATAGTATTTATTATTAGGTTAGTTTTTTTTTTCAACCGATATTATACTTACCTATTTGTTTAAACTGTAGCTTCTTCAATCTCACAGACAACCACTTAAGTTAAATTTTATCGAAATTGATATTGTTATAGTGAATCTGCTCTTCAACTATATATGTATACTAGCTGACCCAGCGAACTTCGTACCGCCCTAAAAAAATAGGGGTTGTCCAGCGGACAAAATTGTGAATCTAAACCATTCTCAGATCCCCTTAAACACACACAAAAAATTTCATCAAAATCGGTCCAGTCGTTTAAGAGAAGTTCAGTGACATACACACTCACAGAAGAATTATATATATAAAGATTCATTGTCAATACAGGAGGATTTACTTCAATTTCCCATTAAAATAAGTGGCAGTTCTGTAAAATTTAAAATCGAAGAGAAAACAAAATATGCTGTTACGTAGTTCGCCGAGTTAGTCAGTAAAATATAAAGTCGTTAAGCATAATCTTGCAGAAGTTAAGAGATTATTAAAATAAAATGGTATTTTAGTAGATAGGAAAATACTTATTTACTTTATTTTTTTTTACACAATATACCCATCCTTTTTTATGAAATGGGCGGCAACTGGTAGATTCAATACAAGACATAACGAAAAATTAAACAAAGACTGACACTGTAGAGTTCCCATAAATAATTCTTGATATTTAGGATGCTGGTCTAGTGAGATTAGAGAGCGACACAGAACATATAGGCCGTGTTGCTCTATGAGTGAGATTGTTAAGTTGCGGTTGGTGTAAGTTAGCTGCTAAGTGCGTGTAAGGCCTCTGCCTCGAATTTTGCGGGCAGAGGCGGCGGCGGCTACGCGGCGCGGCCGCGGGAGCGGGCGGCCTAACCTAACCTAACCTAACCTAACCTTTTTTTTTTGTGACGAGGGGAAATGCAGTTACGCACCATACCGTGACGCTGACTAGGCGCACGGCGTGTGTGGGACTCGCCGGCACGGGAAACAGTGCCGACCCTACTGAAGCAGGACCAGTGCGGAAGGCCACACTGATCCTACTCCACTAAAACCCCCCGGTACCCTCCTACGCCCATATGGGGGCGTCTCAGGTTCGACGCACCTTAGCGTGCGCCACTTCACTGGGACGAACCTAACCTAACCTAACCCAAACCGCACGGAACGATGCACTGGATCGCGCGGCACTATAACGACGTAGGCAGTGTTGTGTCGACGACATATTTGTTTTTGTTCGCAATCAAAATGTCTGAACAACGGCGATAACCGCTGTTTGATTCAAATTTATTCCTAAGCTAATTCTCGATTTAGTATGGGCGCAACGCGCAAGAGTATGTGAATGCCTACTATAGGAGAAAATAAAAGAAAAAAACGAAAAAAAATGTTTCTTCCCATAGTTTGTTAATTACCCTCATATGTTTATGATTAACATATTCGCTGTTCTATATTGGTACCCTATTAAAAATACCTGAAATAATTTGCCCTATCACGTCTAACGACATTTCAAAGCGTCGTGAAAATAAATTGCAAAACAATATCAACGTAACTGTGATAAAGTTTTCCAACACTCATACCAATTAGCCTAGACCCAAAGTAAGCACATTATGGGATATACTAGGGTAACGGATAGAATACATATACTTTACATATATAAGTATATATGAAAATAAATATTAAACATCCATGACTGGAGTAACAATGCTGGTATTCATCACACAAATATCTGCCCCCACCGGGATTCGAACCCGGGACCTCAGGAGTCAGATACACCATGAAACCAGGCGTACAAACCACTCGGCCACGGAGGTTGTCAATTGTCAACTGCCGAACCATTTGATTGTACGCATTAAATTCTGCCGCCATCGCGCGCCTTTCCGCTGCCCGCAATATTTAAGGCCGAACCCTTAGACGGAGGTACTAATTAACTTGATTATCTGGAACTTCAAAACTACCGCCACTACGAGCTCGGAGCCTGCGGCGGTGGCGGTGGCGGTGGGAGCGCGGCTGCGGTGCGTTTGTCTCATACTCCGTCTTACTGATCCTACTGTAAGTTTTGATTAAAATCAATTAGTGTGAACTGCGCCTTTGCACGCTGCATTCATCGAACATGAGAGCAAATTATATTAGCCTGCTTGCTTTTTGTACCTACGAAACATGGAAAGGGTGTCAAATAAGCACATAAGCGGCCGATTGTATACGGCCACCATAGTCTATGGTCGGTTCCGATACCAGAGCATCAGCCGCGCGTTGCCTACCCCGGGGGCCAATCGCTTAACGCGATTGCTATGGCTATCGCTTGCGATTTTAATAATTGCAGCTTCAAATGCCTCACACTTTTTTTTTCTTTTGCATTGCTAATAAAAATATATATATAAAAAAAATGGCGTGAAGTATTTGAAAACTTACGGGGGTCATAAATAACAACATGAAGTTGTAACTGATAGCGAGAGCCATAGCAATCCTATAAGGCGACCTGCCCCCTAGTCTCATCTCCTACCCTATGGCGCCCGAGAAATCTTATTCTGTTCAGGAACATACCACAAAATAAAAACTAGCTCCATAAAAAAGTGGGTCTTCTGGGGTTTCAAGTCGCGGTTGTGTGTCACAGCGGTTCAAGTGTGTTCATACTTTTAGCACAGTTGTTCCAGGAACTTTCCGATCGAGTGATGCGTCTGCAACGTGGCGACGCTGACCACGTCGCTAAGTATTATATATCATGTATTGTATGCATAACATGTTTGAGAAACACATGTTACACACATTCACCCGCGCTACAAATGATACATCACTTGAGATAATCAGAAAGATTGTATTACTACATTTAATAAACGAAAACAATCACCACCATCGTGTCTGTAATCATCATCATCATCAGCCTATTAATGTCCCCACTGCTGGGGCACAGGCCTTCCCTATGGATGGAATGACCATGGCCATGACCCACCACGCGGGCCCAGTGAGGATTGGTGGGTGCTAACGACTGCAGATGCAGCCGGGACCAACGGCTTAACGTGCCTTCCGAAGCACGGAGGAGCTCTAGATAGTAATATTTGGTCACCCATCCAATGACCGACCACTGCGAAAGTTGCTTAATTTCAACGATCGCAGCCGAACGCGCTAACCACTTGCGCCATCGAGCTCCTATTAGAGCGTCTGTAATCAAATCATACATTATGACAGCCGCGCGTCACACGCAAATGTTTCTTCACAGAAGGTTTATTGAGTATCTCATGTTTAATAACATTGTTTAGGGTTTGTTTTATTTATTTATTTATTTAGGTCAGCCAACGGTTGCTACATAGAAACATACAATAAATCTTATCTACTGAATTTAATGCTAAATGTGCTAACCAATTAAAGGCCAACACTGCATGCGCATACATAAATGTTGTGACGTGTGTTTTTTCATAATATTTTATGAGTTAAACAGTGAGTCACAAAAGCAAACAACGAAATACCTAATTCATCATCCTTTACTTGACGAAGTAAATTGTGCTCTCTCTGAAGTCCTTCACTGGTTTATGGTAAATAATTTAAAACTTAACTCCAGTAAAACAAAATGCGTTAAGTTTACTCTACCTAATGTGAGTCAGGTTAATACTAGTATAAAAATAAATGACCAGCCTGTAGAGTTAGTGGATTCTACAAAGTTTCTGGGTATTACTTTAGACTCTCGTCTGCAATGGGATCCTCATATTGATGCCTTGTCAAGTTGATTGAGCTCTGCAGCTTTCGCTGTTAAAAAAATAAGACTCTTGACTGATGTGGAAACGGCAAGATTAGTTTACTTTGGTTACTTTCATAGTGTTATGTCATATGGCCTTTTGTTGTGGGGCTCAGCCGCTAATATCGAAAGTATTTTCATACTGCAAAAGAGAGCTGTTCGCGCCATATACAATTTAAAGGCAAGAGAATCCCTTAGAGAAAAATTTAAAGAAATTAATATTTTAACACTGGCGTCGCAATACATTTATGAAAATTTAATTTAAGTAAGAAAAAACTATGATGAATTTGCAAAAAAAAGTCAAACCCATAACTTTAACACGAGATTTAAGAACAAGCTTGCTGTTCCATGTTTCAGACTCCAAAAATCAAGAGGTTCATATCTGGGTTGTAGTATTGCATTGTTTAAGAAGTTTAAATCTCAGATCAAAAATACTCTTATGAATAAGGGCTATTATAAAGTTGATGATTATCTAAATGATCGTAATGCATGGACATAGTGTTTCTTATAATTTGATATTAAATGGGTATTACTCATTTTTCATAACAGTAATATTGTACCTATCTAATGCCGCTTCCTATATATATATATATATATATATATATATATATATATATATATATATATATATATATATATATATATAATATACTACTTAAAATGTTAACTATAAAAATAATTGTAACTATATATTTATATTCTAGATGATGTAACGGAAAGTGACTACAGACGTATTTCTGAAGTAATTTTTCAACTTGACGACACTGTATATAACAATACAGGGAGAAAAAAACAGCCCTTGCTGAGTTTCTTGCCGGTTCTTCTCAGTACAAGGTCTCCCGCCGTAGCTTTGCGAACCGATGGCGTAGCTTCTTGACCTTCCCAAGTGCTTGTAACAGCCTAGACTGAATAAATGACATTTCATTTCATTTCATGAAATAGGTAAATTTAATAGTCAAGAGTGCCAAAGTCGTTATGTAATGTTGTTATTAAAAATCTATGTTCAATATTATGTCTTGGTATAATAACTTTAACTTCTAACTGAGGTAGCTCTAAAAGAGGTAGATACACGGGGTAGGGGCTTGGGTCAGGGTAGGCAATGGTCGTCCGCAGAGGGTCATCGCGACGCCGTGGGACCTCGATGCGCTGGTTAAGGCAGAAATGCATCGAGGTCGGGTCGAGGCCAGGGAGCGGGGTGAAAGACTTGCCCCAGCAGAGCTGAGGCAAGTCCGTTCCATCGCCCAGAGCGAAGCTTTGCGGCGATGGGATGAGGCACTCGCCCATGCTAGCGCCGGCCACCGGACGATTGAAGCCATTCGTCCGGTGTTGGAGGTCCCATGACCCTACCCGGGGGATCCCTCGCTGACCGGCATGGCGTTGGCTGTGCCGGCCACCGACGGACCTCGTGACGGCAGCCCCCCCTTGTAGTTCTGTCCTGCAGAGAGGGGGGCGGCGGAGGGAGCTACACGGGCACGCCCAAATAGCCCTCCGCAGCTGACGGGGGGCGGTACGGTGGGCATTAGGCCGCGTACTCAGCCCCCACGCGCGGGCCTACCTGCGGACGTCTGCGGGGTCCCCGTGATACCCCGGGAGACCCCTGCCGTGGAGCCCCGGCTAGGCCAGGAGGCTGCTAGGTGCGAAGACGCGGAAGAATCCCTAAACGGGGATCCCGCGGCTTCGCGCTAAGCAGCTTAGAGGGTATTCGCAGGACTTTTTTAGCGGATATTATGCCGTAAAGCGCCCGTAAGAGTTGCGGGGTCCTCGGTGGTCAGCCACTGGGGTGCCCGTAAGACTTGCGGGAGCCAGGTGTGAGGTCCGTTCGGCGGTGTGCCTCTTAAAGGCGCCGTCGTCTGTAAATAGCATTTTTTACCTGCGTTATAAAAAAAAAGGGTAGGCAATGGTGCTACTGATAGGTATTTTTGGTATCGGAAGCGATTACCATCTGGTGAGTGCTGGTTTGCCACCCTCTTAAACATGAAAAAACTAAAGTGGTTTGGCTTTAACAATATTATCTAAATCCAAATGCCTAAGTGATTACGTGCCCCAGACACATTCCCATGCGGAATGAAAGCAAACAGATTAAGAATTAAAAGAGTGGCGCGTTAAATATCCAGCCAGCGACAGCCGCTGGCCGCCCACAAGCCTAATCCGGTTTACGAATTAAGAGGTAAATATAGAGCTGGGAACAATGCCAACGGTTTTTTGCACTTTCAGTGGAAAGTGGAGGCTTTGTGCAGACAGCTGTATATCTAAAATGAGCGAGCGAGCTAAGCGTGCATGCATGTATAAAATGGCCGGTCTTTAAACTTTGACTCGGACATTATCTACATTATACGGATTCGTTGCAAAACTTAACCCGACCGTTTGTAGAGACGGTTTGGTTAATAGGGTTGATGACTCATTTTTTTTTCTTCGTTTATCAGGTAGATTATCAAAAAGTATTGGACACGTATTTTTTCTTTTCTCACACAATATAAACATTGCAGAGATATATTGATTTCAAAAGTCGCATGACGTCACGTTTGAGTACACTTATAAGTGAAAATTCACTCAAAAGTGACGTCACGAGCCCCTACTCCCAAACTTTGACGCGCTATAACTTTGCCATTTTTTGGTTGATTGCCCAAAGAAAAAATACGTGTCCATTATTTTTTGATCATCTAACTGACGGACTAAATAGAATTTCGTTTACTGTACTCCGTCATCACCCCTATTCAATGATCCGCCACAACTAAAATTTCAAATTATTTGACATGGCTAAATTTTTAATTTTTTTTTTTAATTTATTTTAAATACACCTGTTACAGAAATCGTCTTAAAAATATCAACCGAATTGAGAACCTCCTCCTTTTTGAAGTCGGTTGATTAAGAATATGTACCGAGAGACACAGTAGATGAAGTCAAAGGACAAAATTGGCCTAAGAACTTACACCAATTTGGCATTTATGATAATTCTTAGTATATTTTTTGCGATAATAATCAGTATTTAGATTGTGACGGACACTTCCAGTTAAATAGTCAATAAATAAGAAGCAAAACTATACAGTTTTTATGTTATTCATGAATCCTACCTAACCAAGTTTTTCATAATAGTTATTCTTTAAAATCGCATCGAATAAAATGAATTAGTTGTAATATTAATTCACTTCATACTGAATTCATTCTAAATTCATAGGTTGACCTATGTTTCATTGCATATTAAACATAACCTCAAAAAAATTTTAGTTTTCCTAATAATTTAAGTTCTCAGAAGTGTCCGTCAATAATCTTTGTTTTTACAGTCATTTACTTACGATTTCGAACCTAGAAAATAATAGCTCATGATTGTTGGTTCTTAGGCTAACTATACATGGACGATGAACAATGTCCTTTCCTTGAAAGTTTGTGAATCATAAACCAAGCAACTAACATATTTGACAGTTTCGGTAATTTGAGCTTTGGCTGTTTATAATCTTCGATTATATCTGTGTCTCTTCGTGAGATTATGAGAAGTCTCCGCACAAACTTTCATCCCGTGTTTCAATTTAAGCATCGCTGTTTTTTATTTTGCCTTCAAAAAGTGCAATATTTTTGCTTTCTAAAACTCAGAATTAATCAAAATGGGTTTTAACCCAAATGACCCAATGTTGTTTAAACTGCACCTACATAATAATGATAAATACAAAATAGTTAATGGTTAAAGCGTTAAAAGATCTGTTTAAATAATAATAATTACACGATAAAATAATTGTTAGCGAATGAATGATAGGTAAATAAGATTACTGTAATATGACTGTTATGTTTTAATATGTTAGAATTTTTGCAAGCTTTTAATATGGCCAAATAGGTTTAAGTTTTTTAGCTTGACTTATACTGTATATGCGGACACGTTTTCTCAACCCTATTTAATGCAAATAAAGAGTATTCTATTCTATTCCTTCCACAACTTACTAATTATAATTTTTATTTTTTAAGCATGTGTCAAAATTCATCCAGCCATTCTTAGGCTGCAAGGCAGCGATATTTCTTCGCATTATAGGTAACCCACAATTTCAAATGAATACTTTTACAAGTATTAAACATTTGAAAGAAGAAAATTAAATAGCAATTATAGTTATAATTTTTATTTATTAAGCTTGTTGCTGATGTGAATGCTTGATGTTTAAATCTAAAGAAAATATAATTAGAAAAAAATCCACGCCATTTCCAATACTAATTGCCATGAAATTACATAACAATATAAGTAATTTTAACAACAAGATAGTAGATTGCGTTACTTAACTTCAGTTTGAGAGCTAATAAAATTTAACTGTATGTAAACTTATTCTCATTGTTACATTTAACTTTTGGACTCCGTATCATTTAGGTAGCAATACTTTTCAGTTTTGGATTTATCACTTTCATGCAATAGAATTTTGAAACCAAATAATGAAATGTCAATGTGTCACAATTGTAATACTATCACTAGCATAGTTAACGAGTCTTTACAGGTAAAAGTGCTTATAAATAACCAAAATTTTGATTTTTAACTGTGTGTGGCGGCGACATCTATATGCCCCACAGATATACAACGGATTAGGAAATCATTACTCACCATCCTCAAGAGATGGCGTTACCTGCACTGCGATCAATATTAGTATGGAAGCCTACATCGCGCAAATGAAATTCGAAGGCTAACTCTTCATATATACGATGCCCGACCAACATCAGTCGGGCCGCGGCCCCCGAGCTAACATCACACAGCTCGAGCTTGAGGCACCCAGCTTGTATATCTGTGGGGCATATAGATGTCGCCGCCACATGTGTGTTCATTCCCTTACGTGTAGTGGCTGATCACTTGTATTGGCGGAGCTGTGATAAGTCAAATCGAGAACGATATAATATAATGTAATTCGCTTTTTGTAGTATTTTAAGAATTTATTATTGGTATGTGAAATTGATGGCTTAATGATTATTAATAATATTAATGCAATGTTAAATATTTGCATGCTATTGTAAATGGCAGAATGGACCGAACTTTATATTTGTAACATCTCCAGTGTACCCCTATTCTAATGCAAATAAATAAATTCTAATTCTAACAAACGTTCACGAGTCACTGGCATTAGTAACGATGACACGCGGTGAAATGTTGCCTCAGGTTCGTTTTGTATTCTGCGGCACGAGCTGCCCCGCATAGCCACTAACATGGTTGCAGCGCCGACCCTGCCAATACAACACTACGCTTAAATCATACATTCTAATACGTTACCGACTAAATGCACGCACAGTCCATAACGTGTTGGTGAATTCAATTTGACATCGGGATTAATAATGTTACGTGTCGGGGTGGGGTTCGAAATTATATGCCAGTTCTTTATTCACCACACAGTTCACACAATTAACACACAATGTTAATTACAAAACACTCACTAAACACTGTATTTCACTATAGAAGTCTCTAAACTATCGCACTTGAACACTTTCGTTGCACTTTGATCGCCTTTGGATTCGCTCTGAAATCGCTGTTGAAACTCAACTGTCTCTGCGCGGCGCCAATCGCGCTTATATACGCCGAACGACGCATTCTAAAAAGTACCTGTTAAATTGAGAATGAGCTAGCACCCGCGAGTACGAAGTGCCTATTTATACCTACGCGAGATAACGCGCATTAATTGTAAACAAGTGCAGATGTCGTTGCACTTTCACCCTTACGCCGCACTGCATAAAGCTCATTTTAGAATGAGCCGCCTTACTCGACCTCTATCGCGACCCGCGGTGATCTGGCAAATTCGATCTCTAGCACTTTCGCGGTTACGTTTCGAGATCGATTGTATGCTGCTGCGGCAGTGCCTTTAAATCGGTTCATCATCAGCCTATTAATGTCCCCACAGTCATAATCATAATCAATGATAATCAAATTCATTTATTCAGTTTAGGCTGTTACAAGTTACTCATGAATGTCTAGAAGCTACGCCAACGGTTCGTAAATCTACCAAGCAATTAAAATGCAGGTAAACAATTAATGTATATTTAATCATTATGTAATGAAAGGTGACTTCATGAATCATCTCCGAAGCAAATTTTTTCCCCCTACCACCAGTAAAAGGCTATTTTTTAGCTGTTAAGAAAAACTGGCGAAAATACTTCACAGCGTTAAATAGTTATGTAACAATATTTACAAAAAAAAATTGTTGATAGATGTTCAAAGTGGGGGGGTGGTCGAGTCAAATCTCATCTAATCTTACGTTGGATAGAATACATATACTGTACATTTATAAGTAGTAGATATATTTGTATAGAAATACATATTAAACATCCATGACTGGAGTACAAATGCCCCCACCGGGAATCGAACTCGGGACCTCTCGAGTCGGCGACACCATGAAACCCGGCGTACAAACCACTCGGCCACGGAGGTCGTCCACGTAATCGTAATGCGATTAAGATCATTCACTAATTCGTTCGAAAGAAATAACTCTCAACAATATTGATATATTTACTAGTCTTAACTCGTCGTAAATAAAAGCACAAAGCAATTTTTTTTTTACAATAATAAGCCAGCGCGTTTACGTAAGAAACCCACAATAACATGGGGGAGGGGGTTGAATAAAATCTCACGACATCTCACCAGGGGGGAAGGAAGGGACAGAAAATTCAAAAAAACACAATATAAATTAAATTTTCCCCCTTCTACCACCAACCCCTATTTTTATGGCGGTACAAAGTTCGTTGGGTCAGCTGGTATCTAAAAAAAATCCAACATATCATATTATGTCTAAACTATTACAGTTATGTCACAAGTAAAGGTCCCTGCGGTTTCACCCGCTTTAATTTGAGGAAAAACGTTATAGTGAACTTAAAAGATGAGCATATGCTGTTTCATACATGAATTTTATGTAACTTTAATCATTTACACAGCGCACGCAACGGAATCCCCAATTGGAATATTTTACCCGTTTTTGCTCCTACTGGTCGTAGCGTAATATTATATAGCATTACGCCTTTGTTAATAAATGCACTATCTTACACAAAAAGATTTTTTCAAATCGGACTATTACTTCCTGAGTTTTGCGCGTTCATCCAAAAATGGTACATTCGGTACAACGGGTCCTACTAAACTACGCAACTAAAATTTCACTATCAGTAAAATAAATTTTTATGAAAGGTTTATAATTACTTGACCAAAGTCAGTGTGTATTACAAGCCTGAGAACAAAAACTATAGACTACAGTACTACTCTACACTACAATTCAATTCTAGTCACTAGTTACGTCAATGAAGAAGGCCTGTGTGGGCCTGGCAATGAGGGGACTAATGAGATCTATTTAGTACCCTTCATCTCACTGATCAGGGCCAATTCCCCTATGAAGAGATAAGAACACATGGCTCTAAGAGTACCTCTCTTCCCTACCGAGTATAGCGGACGAGCTCCCGTCTGGGGAACTTACCTTCACCTTGACGACCTCCGTGGCCGAGTGGTTTGTAGTTTACCTCCGTGGCTGCTGGGTTTCATAGTGTCGCCGACTCGAGAGATTCCGGGTTCGAATCCCGGTAGGGGCAGATGTTTATGTGATGAATTTGAATGAACGAGCATTTGCACTCCAGTCATGGATGTTTAATATGTATTTTTATATAAATCCATACTAATATTATAAATGGGAAAGTGTGTTTGTTTGTTTGTTTGTTTGTCTTTTCTTCACGCCTAAACCGCTGAACCGATTGTGATGAAATTTGGTATATGTATAGCTTGAACTTATGAGACTGCTATAGGCTACTTTTTTTTAATTTATGTATTCGAATTTACATAATTTTCAACTAAATTAATCATTTTCATGGTTGGTCCCGATAGAGATGGCGCTACTGTCACGAAGACAGATTAAATTTGAAATGTGGAAGTTGCTATCTTAACATAATAATACGAGATGGCACCACTCGTGTTCAATACCGAGTATTTTGTGTTAGTGTTTCATTTATTAAATCGAGGTAATTTTACGCAATTTCTTGCGTATCTCATTTTTAAAATTAAATCTAGCAAATACTACTCTAAATTTATATATCATTTTCGAGTGATTATAGATTCTGGATGTTGCTTATAATAATAAGAGATGGCGCTACCATCTCGAATACCAACTCAACCGAGTAGTCTCTCTTGAAATAATATTTTTTGAGTAACTTAACAGATGGCACCACCCGTCTTTAAAATGAGTATTTTTAATTGCTAAAAATGTGAGTTGTGATATTGCGTTTTTTCAGATCGCGCTATTTATGAACATGACTTTTTAATATTTATTGTTAATTTTAACGTGATGTAGATAGATATTTTAATTAAAACAATATGTAATAAAAACAGACTTCTTTCAGTGTCTTAATATCTTACCAGAAAATTTTATAAACATCAAATAGATATTAAATAATCAGCTGTTTACAGTAGACAGATACTAAATAAACAGCTGTTATGATTTATTTTAGTCCCTTAATCGAGTCCATCCATACTATACTATACTATATACTATCCAAACTTAATATTATAAATGGGAAAGTGTGTTTGTTTGTTTGTCTTCTCTTCACGCCTAAACCGCTGAACCGATTGTGATGAAATTTGGTATATGTATAGCTTGAACTTATGAGACTGCTATAGGCTACTTGTTTTTAATTTATGTATTCGAATTTGCATAATTTTCAACTAAATTAATCATTTTCGTGGTTGGTCCCGATAGAGATGGCGCTGTCACGAAGACAGATTAAATTTGAAATGTGGTAGGTATTGGTTTTTGTAATAATATGGTATTGTAGTTTTTGATTGGTTTTGTTGCTCTGAAAGTAGGGCTGCCTATTTGGTAGATACCTTTGTAGATAGGTACCTAGATAGCCAAATACCTTGATTTTATTAAAATACGAATTACCTATCTACATACCTACATAATATATGTTAAGTATCTGTTATTAAAATAATAATAATTAAATAAAAATAATTAAATTAAAAAAAAATCAAAAAGGAATATTAAAAAGCAATCGTTTTGATCACACATGAACACATTGATCTTGGGTTTTTGTGAAAATAGGTGAATTGCGAATAATTCGCAATTTTTTTGGATTTTAAATACCTACCTAATATAAACAAGTTGAGTAGGTGCTAACAAAACATTTTTATACTGTTGTAATTAAAATAGGTGATTTTTATTAATAAAAAAAAATATTTCAGATACCTACACCGTAATAACGACGCGCAAACGCAAATCTAGCCTTTATAGAGTATCCTCTCAAGCACGAGCAAAGAGATTAACTAGGTCGCAAGAATCTCTTGAAGAAATTGAACTGAGAAGGCAAGAACAGGCAGATCGCCAAACTGCTTTGAGGGCCTCAGAATCTCAATCGCAGACACAGGAAAGGCGTCTTGAACAGTCTGAACATCAAGCGAATTTGAGGGCCTTAGAATCACTGTCGCAGACACAGAGAAGACTTCAGGAGCAGACAGAGCGACAGGCTCATTTGAGAGCCGCTGAATCGGATGTTCAGTCTCAACAAAGACTACTTGAACAAGCGCGGCGTCAAACTGCTTTAAGAGCTGCAGAAACACCTGCTGAAACTCAGCAAAGACTTGATGAGCAAGCAGAACGACAAGCTTTTTTGAGGTCATTCGAAACACCTGAACAAGCACAGGCGTGCAGAGATTTAAATGTACGGCTTCAAGCAGAAAGGCGCCGTAATTTTAATAGAAATAAGCTACTTTTTTACTCACTATGTCAAAAGAGGATGATAGCCTCAAATAGGAAAACCACGCGAGCGTAGCCGCGGGTAACAGCTAGTATACTTATATATGTACATACGCATTCTATCCGTTACCCTAGTATCCCATAACACAAGCCTTACAATGCTTACTTTGGGGCTAGGCTAAAATTGGAAATATTTATTTATTTATTATTATTTATTTCCCTTACAAAAGAACACAGTAAAAAAAATTGTGTGTGTCAGCTCCGACGCACGACCGGAGTTTACGCTCTAAAAACGATTGTCTTTGAACAGACACAAAACAAAATCAAGTCCGAAGAAGTCGGTTACAAGTAGAGATACCTCAGGAATCGTCCCATGGTTTCGACTATCATAGGTTCCATGTCACACATTTTATCATCTAACATCAGCGATATTCATTATTATATTATGTATTTCTGGAAACACACAATTTCAAAAATATCACACTCTAGTCATCATTTTGTAAAAATATGTATTATAATTCCATCTGTACTGAAAATCACTATTCCAGAGTGCTGGACACTTACCGGCATTTCTCTATATTCTGTTATTTATTTGTTTTCATTAATTTTGCTCCGATTTCATCTATTTTTAGTTTATTTTATTGACATTTGTGACAACTTAATGTTTTTTATCCGTTGCCATGGCTAAAAGTGAAAGGTGCATGGCAGATGAGGTTGCGCACAAAAACGTAACGAGGTCATTAATGTCATTCATCGATAGATTTTACTCCTCACATTTTTCTCATACCGGGCCCCTTATATATGCAAATCGATTCTTAAGGAGTAAACTCCAATAACATTACCTTTTGGTGGTGGTGAGTGATATTTTTGATATCGCAATCATCTATCTATCTATAGGCCATGATGGCCACTCACCAACAAGCGCGACATACGCATGTTTGCAACCAGTGCCGTCTTTGACTTATTGGAGGCCCTGGGCATATTAGGATAATGGGGCCCCTACGAACTAGGGACTTTGTATTTGATCTGAGGGAGGCCCCTATCGATCGCGGGGCCCTGGGCACTTGCCCAAAGTTTATATACAATTTTCTGTATTCACTAAACGGTTTAGGTATAGTTTGAAGAGAAAATACGTGCGAACTAGTTTGGTAATGGAACGGTGTTCTTTAAAGTACATACTAGGATGTTTATAGGGTAACCTCGTAATGTTCGACATCGGCGCCCGCGAGTGACATTTGTCCCACAGTAACATTAGCATTTGAAACAAGGGGTGAGTCGCCGCCTGCTCGGTGGGACACACTGTACGGCGGCTATCTGGCTATTATTTGTATCGTGGAGACTCAATCCATTATGTGGGTTAAGGTATGTCTATAGTTCAGCATAACAAAAGTAGCGGTAATTATATTTTCAACACATCTATATATATAAAACTCAAAGGACTGACTGACTGGCATAGTGATCTATCAACGCACAGCCCAAACCACTGCCACTGGACGGATCGGGCTGAAATTTGGCATGCAGGTAGATGTTATAACGTAGGCATCCGCTAAGAAAGGATTTTGATCAATTCTATCCCCAAGGCGATAAAATAGGGAATGAAAATTTGTATGAAACTTTGTCAGTTTTAAACCGATCGGGCTGACACTTTGCATGCAGGTATAAGAAGAATCATAGATGAATGTCAATATAATACAAGCCTGAGAACAAAAACTGTAGTCTACACTTCAGCTCTACACCGAAGCGAAGCGAGGGCGGGCCGCTGGTTTGCTCAATAACACAAGTATACTTCATTAGTTTAATTAGGTATAGATACTGTTTTCTCGGAAATGTGTTGAGAAACGTTGTATGACATTCGAACGGAATTGGTATTTACAAACTTGGTGCCAATTCACCGCACTAATATCATAAATAAATATTACCGCATCAGTTAACTTAGCAAATCATTTAACATCAGGTAGAGTGCAATAATTGCTAGCAATTTACTTCTATTAAAAAACCATCCTGACATGACAAGGATTTTGAAATTCCACGCGTAAAATTATTTCGTGCAATTGGAGAATTTGCTTAAGAGGCCGCAAAGCGGATTTATTTCAAAACTCATGAAATCTCAGTTTTGTGCGTTCCCGCAGCCTCCGCGGATCAAAGCCAGCATTCACCCGCGCGCACTACGGCCACAGCGGTGACACTCTGTGTACGTGAGAGTTCCAGCGTCAGTGACCTTGAGCAGGAGCGTGTATGCGCTAGGGTTGAACTTGGAATTTAGACTTGTGCCAATGAATATTTATGCATAGTAAGTTATTAAATGTAAACTGATTCAAGGATACTGGGGTAAATAATGAAGGACAGGTTTGAATTTATAATCAATTTTTAATCCTTTAATGTAGGTACTATAACAAATTGCTAACTTTTATATATTTTCTCCTTTTTCAATTCGTTTTATAATTCTTATTATTATCTTAATAATAATAAGATTGCGTAGCGTAGTCAGTCTGTGCGTGCAATGCAGTGCAACGCTATTATTTTACTATTTCGCTACTCAGTGGGGCACGGCCTTCCCTATGGATGGAATAGGGAGATTGGGATATGACCCACCACGCGGGCCCAGTGCGGATTGTCGGGTGCCAACGATTGCAGATGCAGCCGGGACCAACGCCTTAACGTGCCTTCTGAAGCACGGAGGAACTCGAGATAGAAGATTTTTGGTCACCCATCCAATGACCGACCACTGTGAAAGTTGCTTTACTTCAATGATCGCAGCCGAACGCGCTAACCACCCGCGCCATCGTGCTCCTCGTCGATTAGATTATACACTACAAACAATAAAGCAAACAACTGTGATATACTATACGGACAGTTGTGTACCATGTTGTAGCTTAAATTCCGCCTCCACCATCAAAATCAGTCAAAGAAGTTATACAGTTATGTTTTTTATTTATTTTTAAGCATTTAACTGCTAGCTGTTTAAATCTAAAGAAAAGTTTACTAGAAAAAAAAATCCACGCGGACCAGGCAGCGGACGGGACTCGAACCCGCATCCTTCGCAGTCCATTATGCTACCACGGCCCTATTAGCCGCGTCGAATTTTTTTTTCGATTTTTTTCTAGTAAACTTTTCTTAAGTTACACAGTGTTGCGGTGCTGCCCCGAATACGTGTAACCAAGCACCTGCTACGCTGTACCAAAGCTTGATTTGTAATTAAATTGGATATTATTTCCTTTTTTAAATTAAGTAATTACTTCAACGTCACTTCAATTAAGGTAAATTAAGTGATCCAAATTATAGATTTATTATTCACTTTACAGAAGTTCTTGTTTAATTGTACTTTTAATTGTACGTTTAAGGAACTGGAAAGTTGAATGAAAGACAATAATTTTGTAAGAAAATATATTTAATGTAGCATTCCAAAACTGATATTTACAAATTCCTTACAAATCTCTGCGTCGCTCCTCGCAGCACAGTCACACCACACTCACCTATGACTAGCCATTCACAATTTCCCTATGATTTAAATTTGATGTTCATCATCATCATTAATCAGCTTATTAATGTCCTCACTGCTGGGGCACAGGTCTTCCCTATTGATGTTTTAAGTAAAACAACATACTATACTTTTCAATATGAAAATTATATAAGATCGAATCTGAACATCTGAACGAGCGCTCGCCATCAGATGGGCCATATTAATGTGCCATATTTTTAACATGTGAATAAATCAGAAAAACAATAATTAAAGGCACACCGAACATTATAGTTTTGTGGCGGCGACATCTTTATGCCCCACAGATATACAATGGATGGAGGAAATCTTCCTCCGAGCTGGGTGATGTTAGCTCGGGGGCCGCGGCCCAACTGATGTTGGTCAGGCATCGTATATATGAAGAGTTAGCTTCCGAATTTCATTTGCGCGATGTAGGCTTCCATACTATTATTGATCGCAGTGCAGGTAACGCCATCTCTTGAGGATGGTGAGTAATGATTTCCTACATCCGTTGTATATCTGTGGGGCATATAGATGTCGCCGCCACAGTTTAATTTAAATTCGTAATTAAATTATTATTATTTGTTAACTTAACTTATTGTTCTGTGGTAACTTAACTTATTGTTCAATCAAATATTGAAGAACTGCAACAGCACACAAATACTTACAAATTAATGAAAACAAACAAATGGTAAAAAAATAATTATGAACACATAAAAGTACTTCATATCATATCATATCTACGTCTTATGAAAAGTGATTGATTGAATTAGTTAGAAGACTGTGAGATATCTTCAACATATTGACAAATCATCGACAGCAGGCTTAACCAATAACAGTTAAATAGTTTAACCAGACTTTCAAACTCATACTTACACAAAGTAACGAAGTTCGCCAGTTTACCTAGTTTATATATAATTAAATGAAACTAGTTTTTTACGGGTTAATGCACAAAACTTTACTTATTTATTGACGTTTCGTTTCGTAAAAATTTGATTCCGACGACGTAGCCTGTAAAGGCTACGAAACGTCAATAAATAAATATATATAAGTTTCGTGCATTAACCCGTAAAATCTAGTTTTATTTAATGAGTGATGTGCGTGAAAACCTAAGAAACAAATATTTATATATAATTATTTATTTAAAAGATAAGAATAAGTGCAACACATTCTGTTGATATTTTTTGTTTTCGATGATCAATTTATATCGATCGATCGATAATCACTTTAAAGAGGTAGGGTCTATGGGATTTTCCTCTCGAATCGGAGCGCCTGTCCGGGGGAGTAACCACAGTTCGATCAACAATTCCATAGCTAATCTATGAGCTCAGGATCGTATCACCGATTTTTTGGTATCGACCCCAAGGTCGATTATCTTCGGTTATCCGTCTCTTGCAGCGTGTTACAAAATCACGGATACCTATCTTGTGTCAAATACTTTACTTCCGTTTCATCGAATCTCAAGTCAAAACGACACTAAAGAAGTTTTCACTTCAAAAACTTAGTTCAGTTACATAATATTATAAAGAATTATTTTTGTAGGTTTCACTTCTATCGCATGTGAACAGCACATGTCCGTTTTTGGAGTTTACTCCTTAAGAATCGATTTGCATATATAAGGGGCCCGGTATGAGAAAAATGTGAGGAGTGAAATCTATCGATGAATGACCTCGTTACGTTTTTACTGTCTACGCTGTAGCAGCCGTAGTGCTACACCGTAGCACAGTATCGTAGCGTTCCTTTATTTATGCACATCTGAAATTGACTATTGTAAAAAGTTTAATGTAAAATATTTCGTCAATTAGTTATAATAAATGTATATGAAATGAATACACTTATATATGTATATTATTTTCATAAATTTGTTAATTTACCCTTTCATACAGTATCAATCTTTTTTAAGTTAAATAAACTCTTTTTGCGTCTGGTTAGACTATCGAACTTAAAAAGTAAACTCCAGTCGTGCTTCGGAGCTGACACACACAATTTTTTTATAACTGAAAAAAAAATTAATAGAAATATATCCATTTGGCCTCCTGCTGCCTCGCTGGATGCGAATCAGCGCCTTTCCTTATACTGCCTATTGCACTAACCGTTTCAGTAATGCTTGGGCCGACAAGTCATTTACCTTCAGTTATATTCAGCAGTTTATATGAATTAAGTTTACGAGATATCGTCAGAGTAGGCAGTAGGTCATAATAGCATAACTTGTGTTAAAACCTTTGATTATCATTTTGTATACTAGATGGCAGGAATAGTCTATTGAATCGCGCTATCGTTTTGTTTTTATGTAAACATAAGTATTTTATGTAGAAGTAATAAATGTCCTCTCTCTATTTGAAATTGGTACAGTGGTTTGATTCATTTAGTTAGCTCTATCTCCTTTTTGGGACGCTAAAAACTATACCTACCATATTTACACAAAATAACGACGTTAGCAGTTTATTTTTGCATAATGGTACCGTTTGGTAACTTCAACCATCATCATTTCATCATCATACTGTCAGGCGCGGTCGCAGCCTGAAATTTTGGAGGGGGTCACTTATTACACTAATAAAAAAACCGACCAAGAGCGAATCGAACTCGCGCACCGAGGGTTCCGAACACACCTGAATTTTCAAAAAAATTTTTTATTATATGACGTAACTAAAAATTCACGGTTTTCGCATTTTTTTCTTTATCTGTACTATAAGAAGTTACTTTGTAGCAAATGTCAAGAATGACCTTAGATTTGGGGGGGGGGGGTCATGTCCCCTGTGACCCCCCCCCCCTTCGGACCGCGCCTGCATACTGTTACATCAGCTTAAATCAGTTATGTAGACAGACTTTTACCAAGTATCATTGATTTAATTTTTTGCTTTATTCCACGATCTTCCGTTTATTTCCATTAAGTTTTGCTAATATTTTTTGCAAGTATCACTAACAAAAGCTTAACGTTTAAAATATAAAGCATAAGTGTAAATACATAAAAGTGGCCCTCGCATTTTCTTTTACTCCATTTCGAAATACGTCAGAATTAAACGCAACGTTTACATGTCAGCGTAACTGATGTTTCTTCGTATGTTATATTAACAACATGCCATGAATACCCGGAAGGTAAACTATCATACTCGCGCGATAACCAACATAAACAAACACATCAAGTATTCATAACGGACTATGAAACGAATCGTCCACTTTAATATTTAAAGAACAAATTCAAGGTGGGAAATGTATACAATTCTAAAAATAATTTTCGGATCGGATCGTCACAATAATAACAAATTTAACATTCTCGACAGCTCGAACAGCATATCCTTTACAATTTCAGTATTTTTTTAATCTCACTCTGTGAATAAGGTTAAAGTTTGGAACCGATCACTAACTGATCGAATATAGCAGGATGATCCAAAGGAAGGCAGGGAGGGCGGCAGGGCGGCGCGGGGCGCCGGGCGCGCTGCTGGCGAGGGCGCTGGCGTGGCAGCGCGCCGCGTCCGTGTCGACGGCCAGCAGCGCGCGCGCGCGGGGCGCCCGGGGCCCGGACCCGTACCTAGGGATGCAAACGATACATCGATGTTAGTAAAACATCGAGGTATCGGTCATAAACATCGATGTTTTGATGAGCGATATATCGTCGATACATCGTTCACTACATTTACAAACATCGACATCGTTCTTGTCTGTTCGGATTTTCGGAATTACTGTGACATTCGCTCGCATTGCATTGCTGTGCTGACGCGTAAAGCGTAGATGAATTTGATTAAATAAAATTTGATTCTTTGACTACATACCTAAACACATTTTAGATTTCTTGATTGGGTGAGTAATGTACTCGTTGAATTAATTTATAAAGTAGTTAGGTTTTGATGGTTTGTTTTTTCTTTAGGTTTTTGTTGGCGGGTACGTGAAAATTGAGCGTATAATTTTAAGGTTATAAAAAATGACAAAACGAATAGCTTGTTGATTAAAGCAGCTTGTGAACTGACAGTTCATATTAATCTGTTTATTTGCCTAATTGAATGATGAGAATCATTTTGTTATAATTTAATTTACCATCATGTAATTCTTATTTTTACTAACCTTTAAGCATCGAGCATACTTATACCGAATAGAGCGGTATTGTTAATTGTTTCAATGAAGCATCCTATTAAAAATAAAAAAAGAACATCGGTTAAAACATCGATATATCGATGTTTTTCAGAAGGATGTTGCATCCGTACCCGTACCCGTACCCGTCCCCGTAGAGGCAGACGGCGTCCCTCGCGGCCGCGCGCGCGTCCCTCGCCCCGCCCCCCACCTCGCCCGTCCACCGCCGCAGCCACGCGCCCACCCATGACACGGCGCACCCGCAGCGAAGCGGGTTCCCCGACACCATCAGCCCACCTATGTACATGTACAGGGTGGAAATTTTGAATGCCACCCCCAGGGGAAGTACTCTAAATACTGGAGGTAGATAATTTTACTCAAAGGAAACATTCCTTTATTTTTAAAAAGAAACACAACTGCATTCACAGTTTTTCGAAAATTTGCTTGCCACACCCGGGAATCGAACTGGCCAAAAATCCGAAAAAATTGCATACCTCATTTAAATTACTGGTACCAAAGAAGTTGTACGGCGCCCCCCCTGAGACTGGTACCTTACTGGACTCTTTAGTCTGCATTTTAGACAAAAAATTCTTTATTCGTTATTTGAATAAATAAATGACGCCGAAGATAATGAAAATACTAACTCATGTAATCAGGTGAGATGCTTTTAGTCTTGTTCCGATCAGTTAAGTTAAGATTTCACGCTTTTCCTTCCATTTAATGTACTAAGTTTATTAGTAAGATATGATCCCTATGATTGACCCTTTCGATCGATGCCTTAAAAATAAAGGGTGTAATTTTTTCGAATTTTCGCTAGTTCGATTCCCGGGTGTGGCAAGCAAATTTTCGAAAAATTGTGTAAGCAGTTGTTTCTTTTTAAAAATAAAGGAATGTTTCCTTTACGTAAAATTATCTATCTCCAGTATTTAGAGTACTTCCCCTGGGGGTGGCATTCAAAATTTCCACTCTGTATATATATTGATCATATCATTTAGCATTTTGTCGTGTCATTTAGCAAAAAATAATACTATATATATGATTAACCCTTTCGATGGTTATATAAAATATGTTGAGTTTTTTTTTCGAAATCTCACGAGTTTGATTCCCAGTTAAGCAGGCGATTTTAAAAAATCTGTTAATGCAGTTGTAGATAACTAGAACTTTAAGATTTTATTTTTAATAATAATAATAATATTAAAAAATGGTTGCCTGTAAAGTCGGTTTTACGGGCGAAGATTTTACGTGACAACGTCTTTTTCTCGGTAGAATATTTATTGATATGAATATAATTAAATTGCACAATAGGAACAAGGAATTGAATGAAAATAAGAATTGCACAAATTTTAACTATAGAAATATATTTTGTTTACTAAAACATTGTACATGTAAACTTAAACTTAACACGAGAGACTCATCGTAACGTTACCGAGCGTTACACTTTTTCATAAGTGACTCCCAGCCGCAACCTAATTTAAGACGTTGTCACGTCAAAATAAAATGATGTCTTCTTTCAGAAAAATATCCTATCTTCAATATTTAATATACTTTTCCTCCGTGTGAGGTAGCCGTGGGACACCCTGTATATATACATATCTCTATATATGCAGTATATTATATCTTTCCTAGTGGATGCCCGTGACTTCGTCTACGGCGAAGGGAGCGACCTTTTAAGATAATTTCTGGAATAAAAACTATCTTGTCCTTCCCCAGAACTCTATCTCTATACTAAATTTTATCTTAATCGATTAGTAGTTTATGCGTGAAGAGGTAACCGACAGACAGACACGCTTCCGTATTTATAATATTAAGTATGGATATCAGGTCATAATTTTATGAGAACTACTCGAATATCCTAATGGGTAGTATTCGGTTTTCAACAGCGGAAGATTATGTTTATCATATTTTTCCATGGCCACCGTCCAACTCGGCTTCGATTTAATTTGTATTCGTTAGTTTACTAAAAATATTAAACTAAATGCAATTCCTGTGTAATGATTGCGTTCCTCACTCACCTGAAAGCAGCTTGGTGGCGAATCGATTCCAGTCCGTAAGATTCGGGTAGAGGGTGGCTGGCGTGAGCGTGGCGAGTTGGTTGTTGCTAAGATCTAGTGCCAGGTGTGGCACCCGCACCAACTGCTGCACCAGCCCCGGGGGAAGCGCCCGCACTCCGGTGCCACGGATACGAAGCGTGAAAGAGCGCTGTCGCCCAAACGACACAAACGCGCGGGCTGACACGCGCTGCAGCGCCGCACCTTTCAATTCCAGCACCCGAAGCTTTGACACCCTCACTCCATGCAGTTGTGTGTCCAGCACACTCGAACGCATCAACAACGTTAAAGACTCCAGTCCCTGGACCTGCTCTGCCATGTCCGCTATAGGCACATCTCCCGCTGGCGATTCCAACGTCAGTGAGCGCAACGATGGCAGTGAACGGAAAGATCTTGGATCCATGGTTTCTAATTGCCATAAGTGAATCATACGCAGATATGATAGTCGGTCGAGTCCATTGAACGAACTGCTTGTGATGCGAACTAATGGATTAAAAGAAACGTCGAGTTTCGTTAGCTTGGGAAAGACTGTCCACATAGATGGTTGTAATGAAGTAATTTTATTCGATGCTATATCGAGATTCCGTAAGTTAATGAGGCACTTGACATCTGTTTCTCGGTATGAGGATATGAGATTTTCGCTGAGATCAAGCTGCGTAAGGTTCATCAGTGGCAGATGCGGCACCACCTTTAGACCGGCGCCGGCGAGTGCCAGCCGCCGGAGCCTCGGTAAATTATGGAAAAGCTCTTTGAAATTCGTTTTTATCGTATTATGTGAAAGATCTAACCGGAAAAGCCGAGATAAACTTGCAAATGTATTGTCAGACAAGACGGTGAGAGCGTTCCCAGCCAAGTTGAGGTCGTATAGAAAAGATGTTGCTTGGAACATAGCAGCGTCTAGGTATTCGATCCGATTGTGTGCCAGGTCTAGATGGCGCAGGGTGAACCCGACGTGTGCGAGCGCACTGCTGGGGTACAGGGCCAACTGATTATCAGCCAGGTCGAGATGTTCCAGTACTGTATTCTTGAAGCAATCGCGCGGCAATGAGCGTAATTCGTTTGAGGCTAACCGTAGGTGCCGCAACCAACGATTGTTGTGAAACTGCTCCGCGCCCAGCTGTGACAGTTTATTATGCGACAAATCGAGTATTTGCATTTCTGGTATCTCGGCGAAAGCTCTTCTTTTGATCGAGTTAATGCTATTGTTGCTAATGCTTAGTATTTGTAATTTAGGCAAAAAACCGAGGTTGTCTATATGCATTAGTCTATTGTCAAAAAGTAGAACTTGCCTTATACTCGATTTAATAGCCTCGAAAAAACTTATAGATAGGCTTTCGAGTAAATTATGAGATAAGTCCAAAATATTTATGGAAACTGTGAGGCCCCCGACCAGAGACGTCAGCTGATTGTAACTAACGTTAACAGCAAAAGCTGCATCCTCGCTAGACACATTGCTGAAGTATTCTAAAGAAAACTCTTCTAGACGATTTTCTTGCAAGTCCAGTACTTCTAATTTAGGTAAAGCGTAAAAAGCTTTCTCGGCTATCAATTCCAAATCATTTCCGGCCAAGCTTAAATAAACTAAGTTTCCTAAATTCTCAAAGCATCGGTCACTGATGTTATGCAAGCGATTGTAAGATAAATCTAGACTTTGTAATTCGCTTAGTTCTCTTAAAAATTCTCGACTGACGTTGGTAATATAATTATAAGATAGTCGCAATTCTTTGAGTTTATAAGCTAAACTGAAGTTGGTGATTTGACTAGGAAATTTAACTATTTTATTAAAGTCTAAATTAAGATATTCCAACGACGGAAAGTTATCCAAATCGCTGGTTGTAATATAATGTATATTATTGTTGTCCAAGGTTAACCACTTCAAATCCAGCGACACTGCCTCGAGTGGAAACTCTCCGTTGAATAACGTCGATGACAGCTCAAGAACGCGTAGCCTCGTAAGGTTCGCAAAGGCACTACTATCCACGTGATAAAGGTCGTTGAAACTGAGCGCGAGCTCACGTACCGGCAACGTCGCAGGAAAAACATCCGCCGGCAGCTGAGCCAGTTGGTTTCCACGGAGATTGAGTGTGGTCAATGCTCCCGCCCACGTTCCAAACGCATCGTGTGGAATTGTCGTCAACTGGTTATAACCCAGGTCTAATAACACTAAAGTTGCCGGTTCCAGCCCGCGCAGCCCTGGTGGAAACGATGTCAAAAAGTTGCCAGCCAATGATAGTGAGTGTAAATGTGACGGTAGGTCACTCAACTCCGTCAGCATATTATATGCGAGTGATAAGAACCTGAGCCGCGTAAGCTCGCGGAAGCTGCTCGGCAACGAAGTCAGCTCATTGTGGTCCAAATCGAGCTTTTCTAAGTTACGTTT
This sequence comes from Chilo suppressalis, assembly GCA_902850365.2. NCBI lineage: Eukaryota > Metazoa > Arthropoda > Insecta > Lepidoptera > Crambidae > Chilo > Chilo suppressalis. Next base: position 28,235,088 of record OU963903.1, on the reverse strand, counting down.
TAGTGCTTGTATAGCTGCGTCTGCAACTTCAATTAATCGATTGTAAGATATAGATAACTTCTCTAATCGACTGTTTTCGAAGTAAGGTATTGTCGTAAAATCGTTGAGATCTAGGTTGAGCTGTTTCAGTTGGTATTTGCTTAAGAATTGAAATTCAAAAGGATCGCTTAATTCGTTATGACTCAAGTCTAAGGCATCGATTTTATTGTTTTCAAAATGGCAAAAGCTATCGACGGCGGAGCGGATAAGATTATTTCGTAGATGTAAATGTCGCAAGCGGGGCAGCTTGTTCAGCGGACAGGGCAATTGAGTCAATAGATTATCGGAAAGTCTCAATAGCACCAACGCGGGCGGCAGCGCTGTTGGATCTAATATTCGAACTCGATTGCCATCCAATTCCAACTGCGTCAGGTGCCGCAGCGACGACAGAGCACCCGATTTGAGCACGCTCACTTGATTATTACTTAAAGACAAACTGCTCAGGGACTCCGTCAAATATCCCCAATTAAACATCGGATCGATTTCGCTTATGAAATTGCTGCAACAATACGAAATAAGTTAATGATCACATTTGTCTTAAAACAATACCAGCTTAGGTACCATATGATACTTACTTTTGAAGATTAAGCCAATTTAAGACTTTCAGCTCTCTTATAGCTTCTAGGGGCAATTCCGTGAACTCATTGTATCCTAAATCTAATGATGCCAGTGTGTTTTCCATTGACCTGTGATACAAAACGTCGGGATTGTATAAGTATGCTATTTATATTTAAAGCTAAGGTATTTTATTTTTTTATTTAATCTTTATTGCCTTATATGCAAATGGCGGACTTAATGCCAATATGGCATTCTCTACCAGTCAACCGGAAAGAACGTGCAGAGCGAATATAACGGCAAAGAATAAAAAAAATAGAGAGTTAACATCAAACAACGCTTAAAACATAAACATAATTATATATACACATACAAAATTACATATCCTATATATATGTAATATTACACATAAACAAAAATTCATACATATAAACATATACTTAATTATACAGTGTCCGATTATAGTAATCTGATTGAGCTTAAGCGCTTTCCAATAGATTTAAGTAATGTTCCCGCGCCAAAATCTTAAACGCAGTCTTGTTTGGAGCGTTTCGCACGTGTAGAGGAAGTGCATTCCGGAGCCAAATTGCAGTAAGAGTAAATGAACTGGAGACAAAACTGGTATGGTGAATAGGTATGTAGGTACTCGTAGGTAGTGCTTACGCGAGCGCCGCGGCGTCGAGGCGGTGCAGCCGGCAGGCGACCAGCACGAGCGTGCGCAGGCGGCGCGCGTCCAGGGCCGCCTCCTCCAGCGCGCCCAGGTAGGTATGTAGGTAGGTAGTGCTTACGCGAGCGCCGCGGCGTCGAGGCGGTGCAGCCGGCAGGCGACCAGCACGAGCGTGCGCAGGCGGCGCGCGTCCAGGGCCGCCTCCTCCAGCGCGCCCAGGTAGGTATGTAGGTAGGTAGTGCTTACGCGAGCGCCGCGGCGTCGAGGCGGTGCAGCCGGCAGGCGACCAGCACGAGCGTGCGCAGGCGGCGCGCGTCCAGGGCCGCCTCCTCCAGCGCGCCCAGGTAGGTATGTAGGTAGGTAGTGCTTACGCGAGCGCCGCGGCGTCGAGGCGGTGCAGCCGGCAGGCGACCAGCACGAGCGTGCGCAGGCGGCGCGCGTCCAGGGCCGCCTCCTCCAGCGCGCCCAGGTAGGTATGTAGGTAGGTAGTGCTTACGCGAGCGCCGCGGCGTCGAGGCGGTGCAGCCGGCAGGCGACCAGCACGAGCGTGCGCAGGCGGCGCGCGTCCAGGGCCGCCTCCTCCAGCGCGCCCAGGTAGGTATGTAGGTAGGTAGTGCTTACGCGAGCGCCGCGGCGTCGAGGCGGTGCAGCCGGCAGGCGACCAGCACGAGCGTGCGCAGGCGGCGCGCGTCCAGGGCCGCCTCCTCCAGCGCGCCCAGGTAGGTATGTAGGTAGGTAGTGCTTACGCGAGCGCCGCGGCGTCGAGGCGGTGCAGCCGGCAGGCGACCAGCACGAGCGTGCGCAGGCGGCGCGCGTCCAGGGCCGCCTCCTCCAGCGCGCCCAGGTAGGTATGTAGGTAGGTAGTGCTTACGCGAGCGCCGCGGCGTCGAGGCGGTGCAGCCGGCAGGCGACCAGCACGAGCGTGCGCAGGCGGCGCGCGTCCAGGGCCGCCTCCTCCAGCGCGCCCAGGTAGGTATGTAGGTAGGTAGTGCTTACGCGAGCGCCGCGGCGTCGAGGCGGTGCAGCCGGCAGGCGACCAGCACGAGCGTGCGCAGGCGGCGCGCGTCCAGGGCCGCCTCCTCCAGCGCGCCCAGGTAGGTATGTAGGTAGGTAGTGCTTACGCGAGCGCCGCGGCGTCGAGGCGGTGCAGCCGGCAGGCGACCAGCACGAGCGTGCGCAGGCGGCGCGCGTCCAGGGCCGCCTCCTCCAGCGCGCCCAGGTAGGTATGTAGGTAGGTAGTGCTTACGCGAGCGCCGCGGCGTCGAGGCGGTGCAGCCGGCAGGCGACCAGCACGAGCGTGCGCAGGCGGCGCGCGTCCAGGGCCGCCTCCTCCAGCGCGCCCAGGTAGGTATGTAGGTAGGTAGTGCTTACGCGAGCGCCGCGGCGTCGAGGCGGTGCAGCCGGCAGGCGACCAGCACGAGCGTGCGCAGGCGGCGCGCGTCCAGGGCCGCCTCCTCCAGCGCGCCCAGGTAGGTATGTAGGTAGGTAGTGCTTACGCGAGCGCCGCGGCGTCGAGGCGGTGCAGCCGGCAGGCGACCAGCACGAGCGTGCGCAGGCGGCGCGCGTCCAGGGCCGCCTCCTCCAGCGCGCCCAGGTAGGTATGTAGGTAGGTAGTGCTTACGCGAGCGCCGCGGCGTCGAGGCGGTGCAGCCGGCAGGCGACCAGCACGAGCGTGCGCAGGCGGCGCGCGTCCAGGGCCGCCTCCTCCAGCGCGCCCAGGTAGGTATGTAGGTAGGTAGTGCTTACGCGAGCGCCGCGGCGTCGAGGCGGTGCAGCCGGCAGGCGACCAGCACGAGCGTGCGCAGGCGGCGCGCGTCCAGGGCCGCCTCCTCCAGCGCGCCCAGGTAGGTATGTAGGTAGGTAGTGCTTACGCGAGCGCCGCGGCGTCGAGGCGGTGCAGCCGGCAGGCGACCAGCACGAGCGTGCGCAGGCGGCGCGCGTCCAGGGCCGCCTCCTCCAGCGCGCCCAGGTAGGTATGTAGGTAGGTAGTGCTTACGCGAGCGCCGCGGCGTCGAGGCGGTGCAGCCGGCAGGCGACCAGCACGAGCGTGCGCAGGCGGCGCGCGTCCAGGGCCGCCTCCTCCAGCGCGCCCAGGTAGGTATGTAGGTAGGTAGTGCTTACGCGAGCGCCGCGGCGTCGAGGCGGTGCAGCCGGCAGGCGACCAGCACGAGCGTGCGCAGGCGGCGCGCGTCCAGGGCCGCCTCCTCCAGCGCGCCCAGGTAGGTATGTAGGTAGGTAGTGCTTACGCGAGCGCCGCGGCGTCGAGGCGGTGCAGCCGGCAGGCGACCAGCACGAGCGTGCGCAGGCGGCGCGCGTCCAGGGCCGCCTCCTCCAGCGCGCCCAGGTAGGTATGTAGGTAGGTAGTGCTTACGCGAGCGCCGCGGCGTCGAGGCGGTGCAGCCGGCAGGCGACCAGCACGAGCGTGCGCAGGCGGCGCGCGTCCAGGGCCGCCTCCTCCAGCGCGCCCAGCCGCGCCTGCGACACCGCCACGTGCCACACCGAATCATCTGTTACAATTATAACACCACGATATGTACCTCTTCTAACACGTAATTCACGATTGTCATCATTTTAACTGATAAATATTATTGTAAAAAGTAGATGCTCAAAGCGTCCATAATTATACTGCACTGCATCGCGCTGCATTGCGTAGCGCGTGAGTGCAGATTTTAACGTCGTTTGCAAGTATCTCAGTTCGTATAGAAATCCTTCGTCACAATGACCAAGTGCTGGCGCGTCACGAGCAACTCCTCCACGCTCAGGGAGGACATGATTCAGGCTGCAATTGTAACGACGACGGCCACGACAAATAATCTACATTTGTATGTGTCATGATAGCCTGCAGTAGTAAGGACAAGAAATGGCTGACGACGATGTCTAATCGAGCTCCTCCGAGCTCGGAATGACACATCAAGCCGTTGGACGCTGCAGTCGTTGCAACCTTAGATTAAAACAAAAAGGGTAGATACGGCGCTAGCCTCACAAAAGTGATCCGCATGAATTGTGGTCCACGACCCTAATCGCTTTACTCACAACTTGACATGCAAACGACGTACATGTGAACGTCAAAAAGAAATATTGCCAATATTTTGTGTTTATATGATAAAACAATGCCTAAGTGTGTTTTTAAAAAGTGCTCAAATTGCTCAAGAACTAAAAATAAAACCCACGGCAACACTTTTCACTCGTAAAAGTACTATAAAATATATTTTTTCATAAAAAATTCTGTTTGTTTTAAATCTTATTCGGTAGGGAAGTCGAGTACTCGTCGCGTGATTGGTCGGTAGTGCAGTGACGCGGATCTCGCCGTCTCGTTCGCGCTGCCGTTGAAACTTAACGTGCTGTTTCGTTCGGGTCGGTAATGCAGTGAGGCGCATCTCACCGTCCCGTTCGCGCTGCTCGGTTCGGGATCAGTTTTTGTTTGATGCAAGTATGAGCGTACCGCATCTACCCTTTTTGTTTTAATCTAAGGTTGCAACCCACCAATCCGCACAGGACCCGCGTGGTGGATCATTGCTGATTCTTCCTATTCTATCTATACGACAACCAAATAGCAAGGACATAAATAGGCTGATGACGATGAAACAAACTAAGTGTTAGTTTGTTTATTGCTTGACTATAAATAGTTGGTGTGTGGTTACCAGTTTCGGGGAACCGGTGGAAGGGCACATGGCTGCAGGCGAGGTGGTCGCCGCGGCACACGCACAGCGGGTTGGTGGCGCAGGGAGCGGGGGCCGAGGCCGGGGCCCGGGCGCGGGAGGGGGGCGCGGAGCCCGAGGCCGGGGCGCGGGAGGGGGGCGCGGAGTCCGAGGCCGGGGCGCGGGAGGGGGAGGGGGGGCCCGCCGCCACCGTCAGCGCCGCCGCCGCCGCCACCCACCACCGCATGCGCTGACAACACACACGTATTTTTTAAATAAAACGAACATATTATTTAGCTTACCGTAGCACAAAATAATTATACGAAACACTGTCTTCTGAAGGACTTAGAATAGAATAGAGTAGAACTAGCAAACCAATGAACCAAATGTTCACCAAAACCTGATTAAAAAAAAAATGTATTTAATTAATTGAGAACTTCGGAGATTTTGTGTGGTTTCGTTTGAAATTCGTGATTTCTCGAAAACCGGAAGTGCTACGTTACTCAAATCCGATTTGTAGTCTTATCAGACTATTCTTAACTTATAACTTAAATATTCTCTTTATCTATCTCTTGCGGTTTGGCCGCTGCAACAGCACCACAGACAGACGGACGGACTTGTCTACTAGATAAGAGATAGAATAGAAAGTTTCTTCATAACCCATCCATCAGAGCAGTGGCGGACTAAGCCCGTCAGAGGCCCGGGGCGGCAAAGCTGAATGAGGCCCCTCAGCTTTAAAAAAAATTTAGTTTCTTATGTTTTTTTCGTTAAAATCTGACAAGTGACATTTAAATTATTTCGGCTAAATAAACATACATACCTAAAATATGGTACATATTGACTAAAAACTACGGATAATAATTTCTAGGCTAAATTATTCGAATAATTAATTACTTTTTCCAAAAACGCGATAATGCATTATCTTAACTCTGAACTCGTTTTCTTTTATACCGTAACAAAAATAAAAAAGCAAAATTACACTTTTTAATAAAATTACTTAAAACGGATAATATCGCGTTTGAAAAAAGGCTGATCCGTTCTCGGAACGCACTAATAAACTATTAAACATAAAAATACCTATATTTTAAATGAAGCCGATGTATATTTTTCGACGTAAATATAATGTAGTGAATGTAAATGTAGGCGTACAAGAGTGAATTACAAAAAGCTACAAAAACGGGATTTCCCCCAGCGTATTGGACGCGTTCAGTTAAAAGAATATTAGTACCGCGTAATAAGACTAGATGGCTGTAGTGTTTTGATCTTGATGAAAATAAACCTACATACTACTAAGTACATTTTTAAAGTCTTGTTTAGCATTTGATCAGGGGAACGCGTAGGCATTAGGGGGCCCCCCAAGATCGGAGGCCCGGGGCGGGCCGCCCCTTCCGCCCCCCTGTTAGTCCGCCACTGCATCAGAGTCACCTATTTTCTTAAATACGAATGAAGTTATGAGGTCCATAAAATAGAACGCTGGAACAAAGACAGAGAAATATATACGGTTACTTGTCTGTAATGGTAGCCATACACACTACGAGAAATCGTTACGATCAGACTGTACACTGTACAGTGTACGAACGGAACAGTTTACGTACGTGGCGTACGTATAAGAAACTGTGCAATTTTCCGATAACCGGTCGGTCCGAACGGTATAGTCTAATCGTAACGATTTCTCGTAGTGTGTATGGCCACATTAATGTAAAGTAACCAGATGAGTGGGCAGCACGTATGCCCCCGATAATATAAAAAAGTAATACCCTTGACCAATTATGCTACCGCGTCGAAATTCTTCTAGCCATTCTCAAGCTGCAAGGCAGCGCCATCTCTTCGCATTGTAAGTAGCAAACGAATACTTTTACAAGTATTAAACATTTGAAAGAAGGTTTTTTTTCTAGTTATATTTTCTTTAGATTTTAAACATCAAGAAGTTACATGCTTAAAAAATAAAAATTATAACAGTAATACCCTTAATTTAAAACACACGACACCTTCATTAGTGCACCCGCACTTCGAGTCCTGCCTAAAACATAATATAAAAATTTATGAATCGAGCAATTTAATGATTAAAAAAAAGTTTGATAAACAACCCTTAAGCTGTTGTAGTTTTGCGTAAGTACTACTACAGTAGCATAGCTGAAACAGCGACCTGTTGACCCTCACAGCAACTGCACAGCACTATCAGTAAACAATTTTCTTGTTTATTTATTATCTCTTTTATTTCCGGTTTTCATGTTTTTCTATCTTTTTGTTTGCGGTGCTATAATGTATTGCGGTGAAGGCCAATAAAATATTTATTTTCTTTCTTTCTTAATTATTTGTTGAGGAAGGCACAGTAACAGGCATTCTGTGAAAATTTCAGGTGTTCACAGTTAATTATCTCCTTTTAAGAGTTAGAACCATGTGACAGACTGAGAGACATAGTAGGAAGTTGTTACGTTTTCTACCTCTTGGTACGGAACCCTTAAAAAGGGAAAAATCTTGAAATCAAATAAAAAATAAAAAAAAAAACAAAAAGCGTGTGTCGAAAAACACTAATGCCAATTTCGAGATTGTTCCTGAAAGAACTACATATTTTATTAACAGACACAGTGCTCGACAAGAACGTGACCAGTGTATTTTTATTGTATGCAGTTTAGTAAAATGTAAATAAAAAATGGGTGCGTGTACTTATGTAGGCGCGTGAGAAGTTATCCTTCTTTGGCATCGTTTAAAATTAGTTTTTAATTGCATGAAAATAATTAATTACAATAAATTAATAAAAAGTCTGGAAAAGGACACAGTCAATAATGTTCAGTTTTAATTTGAAAAAATAAATAAATAATCAAAATATTCAATTAAAATCGCTACTGAATATAATTTATTAGAACATATGTGATTTGCACTTGTATGAAACTCAAACACGTATTCCGAATATACAAACTAGAAACATGTGGATAAATATTATAAATATGAATACCTATAACTGTTACTTTATTACAAAAAATAAAGATGTGGTTTTTGGTTCTACTACACCAATGGTCAAGAGATGGCGCTGTAGTCTCCTGAATCGCGCTTTGGTTCCGTTGTTCCAGATTAATAAATACTTTTGATAGGCCTTCACAATGCAGTCGTTAGAACCCACAAAATAGAAATTCTATTTCCACAAAATAGAAATTCTATTTCTATTTTGTTGGTAGATTTTCTTAATGTGCGGTAAACACAAAAGTAACAGCATGAAGTTGGTCGCTAAAGCGACCAACTTCATGCTGTTAATTTTTTGTGTTACAGTGATGCGCGCGCATCTTAAAATTTCACTCTCATCATTTTTTCATAACGCGCCTAAAGAAGTATAACTTCAAAAAGTTGAATAGAATCATCATTTCTCTAAAATTATTTGTAGAAAAACATAAATTTTCTCTCCAGTTTCTTTCTAAAAAACACTGTGAAGAAATACGACTTTCTGAAAAAGTATAAAAACCGGCCAAGTGCGTGTCATACACGCGAAGTGTAGGGTTCCTCAGTTGCCTATCTGTGTAACTATTAATGTTTTCTTCTAAGGGAACGTTCCATAGGTAAGAATTTTTACGCCCTACTGGAACAAAAATTAACACTTTAAAGTTCAATATTTCGTAAAACGGCTCCCTAAATCGAAAATAGTCTTAAGAACCCCTAATAAAGTAATTTTAAAGGACTTATTTAACGATACCCCACACGATGGAAGTAGACGATGAAAAAAAAATCACCCCCAGGCTACACGTAGGGGAGCTATCCTAAAAAAATCATAATTTTATTCTACCATTTTGTCGATGTGATTGATATACATATCCCCAAAAAATTGCAACTCTCTAGTGCTAACAGTCTCCAAGCAAGACCGGGGACCTTAAGGTATAAGGGTTCCTTGTCACTCTTGTCAGTACTACGGAACCCTAAAAAAGCTGCATTGGACATGCGAAAACAAATATCAGGACTGGGCTAAGTTCTTTTTCGATGAAGCTTATCTTTTAGGGTTCCGTACCTCAAAAGGAAAAACCGGAACCCTTATAGGATCACTTTTAGTCCGTCCGTCTGTCAAGACCGTTTTTCTCAGTAACGCGTGGAGGTATCAAACTGAAATTCATATCTAATACTCAAGTCTACCGTCCCTAGAAGCTGTTAAAAAAACAAACTTCTAAGCCAAAGCAATCAAAAGATACAACCTTGAAATGAAGAATCTTGAAATTTGGTACGAAGTAACGTCTTATAGTACTTCGTAATTTTTAGTTACATCATATAATAAAAAAATGATTTGATTACTAATTTAATTGAAAATATTTGCACGTGGATACAGAAACTACAGCTTATGCTAAGGACAAATAAACGCAGTGACTGTTTCTGACCTTACTCATGAACTAAAGTCCTTGTGTTCATGAGTAATGAACTAAAGTCCTTGTGGAGGTCTGACTGTGCAGCTTAACTGAAAAACTGACGGTAAGTATGCCACGAACATGTCAAGTGATTTAGGAACTAATGGAGATTGGATGCCTTATTAATATTAACGCAGCAAACATCAATAGAAACTTAATAAATTACAATTTTGCGTTTTAAGCTGCTAAGGATTTCATTAAAATATGCCGCTCAAGCTCTTTTCGTACAAACTGTACTTGCGAGTTTGTAGGGAACCCTTCATCATCATCAGCCTATTAATGACCCCACTGCTGGGGCACAGGCCTTCCCTATGAATGGAATAGGGAGATTGGGCCATGACCCACCACGCGGGCCCAGTGCGGATTGGTGGGTGCTATCGACTGCAGATGCAGCCGGGACCAACAGCTTAACGTGCCTTCCGAAGCACGGAGGAGCTCGAGATAGTAAATTTTGCGGTCACCCATCCAATGACCGACCACTGCGAAAGTTGCTTAAATACAACGATCGCAGCCGAACGCGCTAACCACCTGCGCCATCGAGCTCGTCTTAGGTGTCCGAATGATTCACACTTGACCCGTTTTTAGGGTTTCGTAGTCCTGACAAGGAACTATTATAGTTTGTAAAGCCCGTCTGTCTGGCTGTTTGTCCGAGGTTTTACTAGGAGACTGTTGGTACTAGAGAGCTGTAATTTTGTGTAGAAAGTCTTAACAAACCCTAAGTCAATTTTAAAGGACATATTCAACGATAAACTGACACAATGGGGTAGAAGATGAAAAAAATCATCCCCACGTTACATGTAGGGTACACCAAAAAAATTTTTTTCACGATTATATTCTACCGTTTTGTGGGTGTGATTGATATGTGTGGATATACAAACATATAAATCATGCCCACAAAATGACGATCTCATTACGAAACATTAATCTGAAAAAAAAATGATAATAGTGCGTTTCATGTACTTTTAAGGAAAAGAGTAACGATTAAGATAAATCAGTTGGTTAAAGAGTTATAGCCGTCCAACTTATGTATTAAAAAAACTCTTACCTAATAAAAAGTCCTTAGAAGAACATATAGAACATGAATTATATGAAGTGACTAGCGGCCCGCCCTCGCTTCGCTTCGGTGTAGAGCTGAAGTGTAGACTACAGTTTTTGTTCTCAGGCTTATATTATACACAATGACATTCATCTATGATTCTTCTACCTGCATGCAAAATCTCAGCCCGATCGGTTTAAAATTGACAAAGTTTCATACAAACTTTCATTCCCTATTTTATCCCCTTGGGGGTAGAATTGATCAAAATCCTTTCTTAGCGGATGCCTACGTCATAATATCTACCTGCATGCCAAATTTCAGTCCGATCCGTCCAGTGGTTTGGGCTGTGCGTTGATAGATCACTATGTCAGTCAGTCACCTTTGAGTTTTATATATATAGATTGCTTGTTTATAACGCGTAAAACCGTGAAATGAAAAACAATAATAAAATACTATTTAAAAACCACCCTAAAATATTTACCTAACTGCGCGTGGCACGACACGCACTTGGTCGATTTTAATAAATAGTCAAGCAATATGATGCACACCTGATTTAATTCTATTTATTTCATATTAATAAGGTGACAAATAAGCATATGGCCCCTTGATGAAAAGCGGTCACCATAGCCTTTAGACGTTTACGATACCAAACCTTTCACCAGCGTTTTTGTCTAGTCCAGAGTTCCCCAAACTTTTTTGTGTCGTAGACCCCTTTCCATGTTTTTCCGTGTTGGGTAGACCCCCTACTTACCTGATATTGATTTTTTTTCCGATGACGTAGACCCCTTGCAGGTTTTCATAGACCCCTAGGGGTCGATATAGACCACTTTGAGAATCACTGGTCTAGTCTCACCCAATCTACGTTAATAAATTAAATAAGGGGTGAAACATTTTGCTTTGATTTTCGGCCAGGATCCTCACTCATCGACTGCAACACAACACCACCAAAGAGCAGTGTGTTATTTCATGGTGGTCTTTTGTAAGGTGGAGGTTTTTTCCCCAGAAGGGCGATGCATTTTGAACGGAAAATCCGCTATGCCCTACACCTAGTTCAATGCAAGTGGTATTCTGTTACAGAGACAGCTGATTTGGCAAAGCATGTGTCATCCCCACCTTTGTCCTCCGGTGAAAGGTGGGAATCCGCCTGCACCGTTCCGACCTGAAGACATTCACTTCACCTATATATCTACAATATACAGGGTTCTTCCTGCTTCTGCTTCTTCCATGGTGTCAAGCCAGCGCGAGCTGATAGCGGAGTACCATACCATCAATTTAACCACCATGTATGTTCTACGATTTTTCGTAGTTTTCGGGTTAGAATTTTTTTGAAGTTATACTTCTTTGGGCGCGTTATGAAAAAATGATGAGAGTGAAATTTTAAGATGCGCGCGCATCACTGTAACACAAAATTTTAACAGCATGAAGTTGGTTTTTCATTTCATTCATTTCAGGTGTAGGGGCCGTTACTAGGACCCTAACGACTGTCAATATGTCAATTAGTCACGGGACGATTTGTCAGGAGATAATTATTAAAATACGTCAATATGATGTGAATGCCTTTATTGCACTGTCATATAATGTAAAATATTGTTCTTAAACCAATTACTGGGTCAACTGTGTCAGCAGTTTAGAGTGCATCGACTCGGAATGCAAACTTAATAAAATATAATTAAAATGGCTTGTACATATTGCCAACGACAAAAAAGAAATAAACAATAAAAGATGAAAATTGTAAACTATAACATAAAGTTATATCAAATTATGTAACTAGAGTATATTATCTATTAGACAAGTCCGTCCGTCCGTCTGTCTTTGGTGCTGTTTCAGCGGCCAAACCGTAAGAGATAGATAAAGAGAATGTTAAAGTTATAAGTTAAGAATAGTCTGATAAGACTACAAACCGGATTTGAGTAACGTAGCACTTCCGGTTTTCGAGAAATCACGAATTTCAAACGAATCCACACAAAATCTCCGAAGTTCTCAATTAATTAAATACATTTTTTTTTGAAGTTATACTTCTTTAGGCGCGTTATGAAAAAATGATGAGAGTGAAATTTTAAGATGCGCGCGCATCACTGTAACACAAAATTTTAACAGCATGAAGTTGGTCGCTTTAGCGATCAACTTCATGCGTTACTTTTGTGTTTACCGCACATTAAGAAAATCTACCAACAAAATATAAATAGAATCTCTATTTAGTGGGTGCTAACGACTGCATTGTGAAGGCCTATCAAAAGTATTTATTAATCTGGAACAACGGAACCAAAGCGCGATTCAGGAGACTACAGCGCCATCTCTTGACCATTGGTGTAGTAGAACCAAAAACCACATCTTTATTTTTTGTAATAAAGTAACAGTTATAGGTGTTCATATTTATAATATCAAAAGTATTTATTTATCTAGAACAACGGAACCAAAGCGCGATTCAGGAGACTACAGCGCCATCTCTTGACCATTGGTGTAGTAGAACCAAAAACCACATCTTTATTTTTTGTAATAAAGTAACAGTTATAGGTATTCATATTTATAATATTTATCCACATGTTTCTAGTTTGTATATTCGGAATACGTGTTTGAGTTTCATACAAGTGCAAATCACATATGTTCTAATAAATTATATTCAGTAGCGATTTTAATTGAATATTTTGATTATTTATTTATTTTTTCAAATTAAAACTGAACTTTATTGACTGTGTCCTTTTCCAGACTTTTTATTAATTTATTGTAATTAATTATTTGCATGCAATTAAAAACTAATTTTAAACGATGCCAAAGAAGGATAACTTCTCACGCGCCTACATAAGTACACGCACCCATTTTTTTTCGTTATTTTTTAAGTCCAACGATGTGACAACTTTAAAACAGTATAACTTCTTTTTGAGTCGATTTTTCTTCGATTTTTTTTAACAGAATGCCTATTGCTTGTAGTTTAATAAGTGAAATAATTTCCTTCCTAACTTTAACCTAAGATATTAAAAATATGATCGATACTAAATAAAAATAAACTAAGTAAAACAGAAAGGATTTTCAATTGAAATAAAATAAAAGTTCTATAACTTCTGACTAATTTTAAAAACTGCCCTTATTTTAAAAAATACAAAATAAGATCTACTAAATAGGGCATTATTTGCTGAAATCTGTTGTTGAAGGTGTTGTATCGGAATCGAATCGATTAATATTTTATAATTTCGTATATAAATGAATTCTATCCGTTACCTTAGTATCCCATAACACAGGCCTTACAGTGCTTACTTTGGAGCTAGTCTAATTGGTGTGGGTGTTGGAAATATTTAATTATTTATTTATTATTATTTATTTACCTTCAAACCCCGACAAACATTATCAAAAACTACTGTATTTTTATCGTGTGTCTTCTATAAGGTAGAGGATACTTTCCCAGGCGGATGCTCAATTTGTAAAATCTGTTACGCTGTATGTATACAAAGAGTCGAGTTAGAGGAGTATCTTTTTAGTACCGACCCTATCTATCTCCCTTTATTTATTTCGGATTATGAAAAGCTTCGTTGTGTTCAGAACAGGGTTCGTCCATTACATAAAATCAAATTATGCCATTTGACGCGGCTGCTGCAGGCGGAGCCGCGACTAAAAACGAAGTGATTCTAAACTCGTGCCCTAATTTACATCTCGGTTAAATTAGATAAAGCCATCTCACTACGTCCCGTTTGGTCCCGGTCGGGGCGGGTCGGGACGGGTCGGGACGTCACGACGAACGAGTAATGATGATGAAAATGTAGGTACGTAATGATAATGTTACCCCTAAATCGTTATAATGTAAATATATTCGTTATAGTTACATATGTGTATGTTTTTTAAAGCATTAGCAACTGCTTAAGGCGTAAATCTAAAAAAAATCTATATATTTTATAGCTATGGTGAAGTTGTGAAACTGTTATTAGCTTAAGATTTAATGAATGACTTTTTGTTTTGATTATGGTATGTAAATAGGTGGTTGAGTTTCGAAATAAATGACAATTCAACACCGAGCTCATTTTATAACTTCTCTTAAATAAAATGAAACTGCAAGTTCTATTACCTTGCCAGCTATCATCGGGAGTGGTGATCCTTACTTAGGTGTGGTGGAGTAAATTGTGCGCCTCTTATTTAGAAAAACCCCCAAGTGCGTGTACTTCGAACATTTAGAGATCCGAAAAAACAGACTTGAGTATTTTACGGTATTGAGGGACGCAGGAATAGACATATAAACATTGAACCACAAATTCAAATAATTGGAAAGATACAAAATACTTCTGGATCAAAATCTATAAGAAAGACTTTTTAACAAAAATTAAAAATCGACTATTTAAATACAAAATCACTAAAATGTAAAAAATAACGCATCTACATTTAAAGTCGAATTATCATTTGAAATCGGTGCAATGCATGTTGATAGATCTGAGTTGCCAGTTACTGCTTGGGTTGGCATGGCACCGACTCCAAATGTTAATTTGACTTAAAATGTAGACATAAGTAAAGAAATTTCTTACTTTTTAGTGATTTGGTTTTTATAAATTCGTCTTTTATTTTTTGTTAAAAAAGTTATGTTTTTATTTATTTTTAAGCATTTAACTGCTAGATGTTTAAATCTAAAGAAAAGTTTACTAGAAAAAAGTTTTTATTTTGCACTTTTTATAAGCCAGAGCAACATCAACTTCCTAATTATACGTCTAAGTAGATGTCTGACGGGCGATCTCACTTACATATTTCGTAAAATAACCAAACACAATATGTGTGTATTTTCGTTCGACATTGTGGGTTACCTACAATATAAGACGACATAATACAATAATATTCGACCGGGTAGTTGTAACTAGCAACAGTTTATTTGTCTGCTCTCAAGTTATTTAATAATTTTGACTGTAAATAACGTGAATTATTGAGTGAAAAATGGTTCAAAAGAAGCATTAAGTGCTAATATTTTATACGTGAAATTTATTCTACTAAAAACGAAATTATAAATTCCTAAAACAAACAAGTTTGTGGTGTGTAATCTCCGAATACGTCGTTTTGAAGAATACGCGTAAGTGACGCGGTCCCCACGGCGCTTAAGACCTTTTCGTCGCCACCGCATGCAACTACTATCAGTGCTCGAGGACGTTTCTAACTGATTGTTTGATAAAGTTTACTTTACCTACAACTTGCAATACCATCTGTTTTTTATAAATAAACAATGCCTAATAAGAATAATGTTTGTGCTGCCTGCCCAAATACTTTGAAGAATATCGGATTTCTGCGTTGTTGTCGTTGTGAAGAGCAATATCATTACACATGTATGAATTTTACAGCAGATGATTTTAGAGGCTTTTCTTCTGAGTTTAAGTTTTCGTGGATTTGCCCCGCATGTAGATGTAAAGAACCGAAAAGCGGTAATAATTGTAATACACCGGTCCGTCCGGCATCACAGACACAGCCATTGAGTTCAACTGTCTCTCACTACGACAATGTTACTTTGCGTACTAAACAGAAGGTATCCGTTTCCGGGACTACTGCTCCGATTCGGGGTTCCCCTTGCTCATGTCTCACAGCGTCAGATATTAGAACTATTATAAGGGAGGAGTTATGTCACATAAAAACCGAAATAAATGCTGACCTACAGAAAATTGAGAAAAGCATGACTTCATTTGAGGCAAGTTTGTCTTTTTATAATGAGGAATTCGAGAAAATAAAGGCTATCACATCTGCCCAAAACAACACCATTGAAACACTCCGTAAAGAAAACGAATTTCTACGCAATACGACACAAGAATTGTCCGCTAGGGTACGTCAGCTTGATCAACAAACTCGCGCGGCTAACTTAGAGATTCAATGCGTGCCTGAGCACAAGCAGGAAAATTTGGTGAATGTGGTAATGCAATTGGGAAAAGTTATAAAATGTCCAATAACCGATACCGATATCTACTATTGCTCTAGAGTGGCAAAGATGAATACAAACAATACACGACCGAGGTCCATATTGGTAAAATTCAGGAGTCCACGCTTGAGGGAATCATTTTTGGCTGCAACATCAACATTTAATAAGAATAACCCCGATAATAAGTTAAACACAAGTCATCTCGGCTTAGGAGAAGAGAAAAAGAGTGCTGTGTTCGTAGTGGAACATCTAACACTGGAAAATAAAGAGCTTCACGCTGCTGCTCGCCGTAAATCAAAGGAGTTACAATTTAAGTTTGTCTGGGTTCGGGAAGGCAAGATATTTATGAGAAAGTCTGATGAATCTAATTATATTTACGTACGAAATCACGATACCCTAAAAAAATTATCTTAATTTTTTTTTTTATTGTGTTATTTTGCTTTTATCCATGCGATGACATATATTATATTAAAATTCAATAATTTTAGAGGTTTAAGGACTAAGACAGTGGATTTATTTAATAACGTAGTTTGTAATCATTTTGATGTTATCATATTTACTGAGACTTGGCTTAACTCTAGTGTTTATGATTCGGAGCTTTTTGATCCTAGATACGTTATTTATAGGAGAGATAGGGAGAGTAGCGGCTTCCATTCCCATAAGGATGGTGGTGGTGTTCTCGTGGCAATTTCAGTCCGATTTAAATCTATGCGTTTAAGTAATTTAGAATCTAATTGTGAAGATATTTGGGTATCCATAGATGTCGCCAATCACAAGGAAGTTGAAAAACTTATTATCTGTTGTGTATATTTGCCTCCCCCTATTCAGGCCCACATTTTGGATCACTTCATTGATAATGCAAACCAAATTATTTCCTCCAACCATGGTTTGGGGCATGCAATCATTGTGGGTGACTTTAACTTGAGCAGTGTATCATGGTGCCCAAGTCGAGGGTCAACTTCACTTACAGGTTGCAGCACAGGCGGCAGGTTTGGGCAGGAGTTGTTGGATTTCCTGAGTTTGAATACACTGGAGCAATACAATAGTATCCTAAATAATAAGGGAAGGATTTTGGATTTGGTGCTCAGTGCAGTGGATATTATTGACTTAACTGAGAGTATCGATCCTTTAACTTCAGTTGACCCCTTGCATCCACCATTGCAATTCTCAATAGCTAATATTAGTCCTACAACTTTATCCCCAAATAATGAAGAAAGATTTTGCTTCTTTAAGGCAAATTATGCCAGGATTATTGAGGAGCTGCAGGTGATACCATGGGATGAAGTACTGTTGGACAGCTTGACCGTGGATTTGATGACGGCTAAATTCCATTCTATCCTTCGTTCTGTGGTGGAGAAGTATGTGCCAAAATCTAGGCCTCGGAATAGCAAATACCCACCGTGGTTTTCATCAGGTTTGATAGCAGCAATTAAAGAGAAATACAAATATCGAATGAAAATTCGCAAGTTTAATAGTAACCCGCGTGATGTTTTGGCATTAAAATTGCTAAAACTCAGATGCCAAAAGTTGCTGACGGCTGCTTACAATAAATACATGTTTCGTTTAGAACAAACGTTAACTAGTAACCCTAAACTGTTGTGGTCTTTCATCAAACGCAAAAAAAAAGGTAAAAGCGCGTACCCAGCAGAAATGTTTTTAGGTGATAGAGCTGCATCGGGGGGAGGGGAAATCTGTGATCTCTTTGCATCACATTTTTCATTAGTATACGATGGCATTACTCACCATGCAGGTATCGATACAGTTGCTAGTGATGATACTAATACTCAATGCCTAAGTTCCATCTACTTTACTAAAGATCAGGTATATAAAGTTTTAAAGAGACTTGACTTATTTAAGGGTGCTGGTGCGGATGGAATCCCTTCTATTTTTGCTAATAGATGTGCCGATGTCCTCGCTTACCCCCTCTCGATTATATTTAACAAATCTTTGAGCACTGGTGTGTTTCCATCTAACTGGAAAGTGTCATTGGTCTTACCCTTGCATAAAGTAGGTCACATTAGTCAAATTGACAACTATAGACCGATTTCCATACTTCCCACATTTGCTAAAGTCTTTGAATCAATGTTACGCCCTATTATTTCTCAGCATTTTCGGCAACTAGTCTCACCACAGCAACATAGTTTCCTTAAGGCAAGATCTACTTGCACCAACCTGATTACTCTTATAGACGATTTGTCCAGTTCCTTAGATCAAAGAAATTCTACTGATGTCATATACACCGATTTCAGTAAAGCGTTCGATAGGGTTAGCCACCATGTGCTACTCAAAAAACTATCGTCTATTGGGATCAGCGGTAACTTATTAAAATGGTGTAAATCTTATTTAAGCAACCGAAGTTCAAAAGTTGTAGTGAATGGCTACGAGTCGAGCCCTTTCTGTGCCCATCGTGGTGTCCCGCAGGGTTCGATCCTTGGCCCTGTGTTTTTCAATATTTTCATCAACGATATCTATAAGCGTTTTAACAACTGCAAATGCTATTTGTTCGCTGATGATCTTAAAATTTTAAGGCACATTTCTACGCCCGACGATGTGGTTCTTCTTCAAAGGGATCTTGACAATCTGGTTGAGTGGTGCGATGAAAATGGCATGTCTCTTAATACGAAGAAATGTTTTGTGGTTTACTTTACACGCAGTAAAAAAATATTTGCTGGAGAATATGTCTTAAAAAATAATAAAATTGCAAGCGTGGATTATATTCGTGATTTGGGAGTTATTGTGGATGCAGGGTTGCGATTTAACAAACAAATTGATGACATGGTGGCTAAGGCTTACCGAGCGCTTGGTTTCGTTTTGCGCAACATAAAGGAATTCAAAAGTCCACAAACTAAAATAACACTATATAACGCACTTGTACGTAGTGGATTGGAATATTGTAGTGTGGTGTGGAATCCACACTATGATGTATACGTTAAAAAGATAGAGCGCGTCCAAAAAAGGTTTTTATGGCATCTTTCTTACAACCTCAATCTTGCAAAAAAGCTTCCACACTACGAAGATAGGCTACGATACTTTAAAATGGACTCATTAAGCGATCGCCGATTTATTTTAGATAATGTTTTCTTGCATAAGCTCGTTAATGGTACTATGGACTGTCCCGATTTGCTCTCAAGAGTATATTTTAATATCCCCTTAAAACTTCCAAGAGGGTCAAGGTATAATTTGTTTGCGACGAGAAGCTCCAGAACGAAACTAGGCTTATTTTCTCCTATAAATAGAATGCTCTCTCAGTACAATTCACTGTCAAAGTCGACCGATATGGACATCTTCGCGGATACACTGAACAGAATAAAATCTTTATGTTTGGTTGTGCCCACATAGTTTTTTCATTGATTTATTTTTCATTAATTTATTTTCATTAATTTATTATTCACAAATTTATTTAATTGTTGTTATTTAATTGTTCCATAAATTTACTTATTTATTAACAATTTAAAATTTTATTTTTATTCATAATTGTTTTGTACTGAAATTAATGTAATTATCAAAATTTTATAAGATTTAATTGCTAGTTAAGTGTGAATTGCATGTCGTAATCGCCTATAATTAAAGTTTCACTAATAATGTGTCGTACTATAAATGTGTAAATAATAAATGTGTAAGTGTAACTTTGTTGGTGATCAAATAAATAAATAAATAAATAAATAATATTACCTACTTGCATTTCATAGTTCTAGGCTTAGATTAAAACAATCTCAGGTTCTAGGACTCTAGGTCATCTGTACGTTCTCAATTTGGATTGTATTGAGACGGTTGAGGTACATTGAAATCCAAGATAATTGGTCCCGCTAGATAAACACAGCGTCGAAATATACGTTTTTTTCCACCTTAACGGCCGTATCTTTTTTTCACACAACTTATAAAGTTTGATTTTTCACGACTTCAAAACATAAACGTAAACCTGATTATATGGTATCAATTTTAACTCAATGCCTCGAAGCGTAAATAAAGGACCATGACAAAGAGATGGCCAACAAAGTGATAATATAAGAGTTCCGTTTTTTTCTTTTGAGATACAGAACCCTAAAAAATCTGCTTTGTAATATTAATAAATAAATTAAATAAATAAATATTTTCAACACACACACCAATTTAGGCTTGTTGAAAATATATCGATGTATCGATATATTGATATTTTTGCCGATATATTTTGATTCGATATATCGATACATTGATACAAAATAACCAATATCGAAATTCGTATCAAAAACTATATATTTTTAATTATTAGCGGCATATCACGATCTAACTAAATTCGTATCTGGAAAAATCGTAACTGGATCTTCAACATATCTATGATCTGTGCTGTATTTAGTATTGTCTATGTCATTATTCGAAAATAGGGTCTATTTTTAGGGAGATAATTTTCGTTCTATTATTATTCCGCGTGTCATATTTCGTGAGCTACTGTACGATATTTTTGGGAAAATTGGTCCGATATATCGAATCGAAGAAGATATTGATATTTTTTAAAATATCGATGTATCGATATATCGATATTTTTTTCAACTTTCGACATCCCTACACCAATTAGCCTAGCCCCAAAGTAAGCACTGTAAGGCTTGTGTTATGCGATGCTAGGGTAACGGATAGAATACATATACTGTACATATTTATATAGCAAAATACATATTAAACATCCACGACTGGAGTACAAATGCTCGTATTCATCACACAAACATCTGCCCCCACCGGGATTCGAACCCGGGACCTCTCGAGTCGGCGACACCATGAAACCCGGCGTACAAACCACTCGGCCACGGAGGTCGTCAAATTGCACGTAATTTGACGTTAACCTGAGTACTTACTAACCGATACCGTACGAACCGTACATACTAAGTATTTTATAAAGTGTTATGTACACAAGACTTTCAATTGAGGAGCTGGCGAACAAAACGATATAGGTAATTACGCATCAGGTCAAACTACAATTGTTTACAGTGCGGAGGTTTCAGGGGCGTTGAATTTGAATTTTAAATAATTTTCAAACAAAGCCTTCTAAAACAGTGTTAAAAATACTAAATTTATAAGTTAAAACCATGCCAAAAGCTCACTGTAGGTATGTCATTCAGTTTTATACAGCTCCTGTATTTTTTTTTGTTTGTAATTATACCTTTTTGTTTACCAGCTCCTCAATTATTATTAAACTAGCAAACCACTGAACCAAATGTTCACCAAAACCTGATTTAAAAAATGTATGTATTATCTATCTCTTATCGATGACCTCCGTGGCCGAGTGGTTTGTACGCCGGGTTTCATGGTGTCGCCGACTCGAGAGGTCTCGGGTTCGAATCCCGGTGGGGCCAGATGTTTGTGTGATGAATACGAGCATTTGTACTCCAGTCATGGATGTTTAATATCTATTTCTATATAAATATACTTATATGTGTACAGTATATGTATTCTATCCGTTACCCTAGCATCCCATAACACAAGCCTTATAGTGCTTACTTTGGGGCTAGGCTAATTGGTGTGAGTGTTGGAAATATTTATTTATTTATTTATTTATCGTTTCCAAGATATAGAAAAAACGTGATTTCTCGAAAACCGGAAGTGCTACGTTACTCAAATCCGGTTTGTAGTCTTATCAGACTATTCTTAACTTATAACTTAAATATTCTCTTTATCTATCTCTTACGGTTTGGCCGCTGAAACAGCACCACAGACAGACAGACGGACGGACTTGTCTAATAGATAAGAGATTATAAACGATAAAAAGTATTTAAAAAATCTCCTTTTCATTATTTCCCCGTCATAAAATAAACGTGGTTTCATATTTTTACACGGCACCACTTAAATTTCCTTCGAAAGAAGTCGCTTCAAAAGTGGTAGTCGATTTCCGGCAGCGATGAAACATATATCATTTGAAAACTTGTTTAAAAATATAAAAGATAAATATTAAATTAATATTAATAATATTTTTAAACATGAACAGATTTTTTTTTATCTCCGATTAATTTTAAATCGTGTTTGAAAATTGGTCAATTCTGTATGCTAGCCACTTTTAATAAAGCCAACTAAGGAACTGTTAAATCTCAAGCAGTGCAGTCACATAAAAAAAATGGTTGCCTGTAAAGTCGGTTTTACGGGCGAAGATTTTACGTGACAACGTCTTTTTCTCGGTAGAATATTTATTGATATGAATATAATTAAATTGCACAATAGGAACAAGGAATTGAATGAAAATAAGAATTGCACAAATTTTAACTATAGAAATATATTTTGTTTACTAAAACATTGTACATGTAAACTTAAACTCATCGTAACGTTACCGAGCGTTACACTTTTTCATAAGTGACTCCCAGCCGCAACCTAATTTAAGACGTTGTCACGTCAATATATTCGTGAAACCGTAGTGATATTATTATATTTTAACCTATTATTTTTGTGACCGATTTTTTAAAAAATTCAATACCCACAAAATACCTAATAACAACGAGAGATGAACGGAATCCTTACCAACTGCTTTAGTAACCTATTGAATAGAATATAAGATGCTTTGGCAACAAACATTACAACGGTTTATAATAAAATTAAGAGCACGGAGCCGGAGACTGACACCCTCTATACAAATTTGAACAGTGTCCTTTAAATTCAACTTACTCACTTAACTTTCAAAATATAACAATAACAATTTGTCTTTAGTCCTTCGAGCTGGATATAGTTACGTGTCCGCATTCATACAGCCTCAAACTAATTTTGATTTTAATAATTCATCCACGCCCTAATAAAAAGTATTTCAAATATTTTTATTTCTTTAATTTCCTTGGGATTAGCGAATTATCTTTCGGTAAGTTTGTAAACTTACTTTGACAAGAGGTATGGTGTAATAAACACGAGAGTTTCACATGTTTGGCTAGTTGTACGTAACGTAACACGCGCCAACTTGTCGACCCGGTACCGGTGTACGGTGTCAAGGCTGCGGTATCCGCGCCGCCGACCGCCGTCTCCGTCGCCAGTTGCAGGCGGACTGCGTGAACTGCGTCTGCCGCCGCCGCGACGCCGTCGGTCGGGGCGAAGGGCTCAGCGCCCGCCTGCGTGCCTTTTCACATGTACACGGACACGGCACGGTTGCCGTGCCGTGTAAAATAGTAATGTATGAGCAACAATGAGAGCTTTCACATTGCACGACGACCGTGCCGTGACCGCGTGTCAGCCGTCCTTATCCACTATATGCACGGTTTTGACGCGGCAACCGTCTTTATAGTCTTGTATGGACTTGTATAGACGCGTTCACATGAACACGGGCGCGGTACGGCACGGTGAGCGCAAATACCATTCGCCAGCTAAAGTCATAGGGGAACGGACGGACGATTGTTGCAGAATGTCTGTCGAAATCGATGTTGATGTGTTGATTTCGCTAGTTGAAGCGCGTCCTACTTTATGGGATAAAACCATCGCGTCTTATAAAAACAGGAACGAGACAAAAGAAGCGTGGAAAGAAGTATGTATAGGATTAAATAGTAGTTTTGAAGAATTAGATGATAATGAAAAGAATCTTTTTTTGTTCCTAATAAAAGACGTCGTCGTTCCTCAAAATTCTCGATAATACTGCAACATCCATAGCCGGCGACCGTGTGTAAGCCGTATACATGTGAAAGAGCTAGCACGGTTGCACGGCATGGCGGCCGTGCCGTGACCGTGTGCATGTGAAAAGGGCCTGCCTGTGTCACCTACGGTGACCAACTTTTTATCAATATAGTATTTTCGAAGCTGTTACCTCTAAAAATATATACACAGTCAGGTCATAAGTATTGTCACACAGTACAAACTTTTCTTTTAAAATTCTGGCCACAAAAAAGTTTATTGAATTCGAATTTCGAATTGTTCATGAAAATAAAAATGTATACTTTTTAGAATTTTACTCATTTTTAAATATGGAGTGGACGCTTAAAGAAGACCGTGTTGCAGTTATTGCGTTGCATCGTTGCGGTTACGCGCCAATTCAAATTTTTGACATACTGAAAAATTTTAATATAACCAAAAGATTCGTTTATCGTACCATCAAACGATACAATGGTGACTCTAGTGTAGATGACAGGTCAAGAAGTGGTCGCCCTCGGTCTGTTAGGACTCCAGCAGTGATAAATCTGTGAAGGCACGAATTCAAAGAAATCCCAAACGTAAGCAGAAACTGTTGGCCCTTCAGATGGGGTTAAGCAGAACCACGGTGAAATCGTTTGAATGCTCGTCTAATGGACCTGAGACTGAAGAGATGCCGCGCTTTGTTGAAGCGGTACGCGGGAAAAAATTATCGGGAAATTCTTTTTTCGGATGAAAAAATTTTTACCGTAGAAGAGAGCTACAACATACAAAATGATAAGGTGTACGCACACAGTAGTGAAGAAGCGAGCAACCGTATTCCGCGTGTCCAACGAGGTCATTTTCCATCCTCGCTCATGGTATGGTTGGGAGTTTCTTATTGAGGCTTAACAGAGGTACATTTTTGTGAGAAAGGTGTAAAAACGAATGCAGTTGTGTATCAAAATACAGTCCTGACGAACCTCGTGGAACCTGTTTCTCATAACATGTTCAATAACAGGCACTGGGTATTCCAACAAGATTCGGCGCCAGCTCATAGAGCGAAGAGCACACAAGACTGGCTGGCAGCGCGTGAAATCGACTTCATACGGCACGAAGACGTCCAGATTTGAGTCCATTAGATTACAAGATATGGCAACACTTGGAGGAAAAGGCGTGCTCAAAGCCTCATCCCAATTTGGAGTCACTCAAGACATCCTTGATTAAGGCAGCCGCCGATATTGACATGGACCTCGTTCGTGCTGCGATAGACGACTGGCCGCGCAGATTGAAGGCCTGTATTCATAATCACGGAGGTCATTTTGAATAAACTTTATTGTCATAAGAATCTATGTTTTGTTAAGTTCATTTTGGTATATAAATGGTTACATAATGAATAAACTTGTTTCAATTATTTTATATTAAACATGTGACAGAATTTATACCCTGACTAGGTAGTTGGCAAAGAAATTGAAAAAATATAGTATGTGGGTGAAATATTTACTTTACTTTTGAAATTTATTATCACCTCAAAATCTAATTCATTCTGTAGTATGCCCCGGCTCCTCAAGATGTCCGTATTTCAACAAATACCTGATGAGAGTTTATGAATGATTTCGAGCACAACTAGCATTTTCTCATAGCTGTGCGTACTGGAGCATTCAATGTATGGGGAACGAGCAATGTCCTTTCCTGTACAGACAGTGAAGTCTGCCGACGGACCACTGAAAGCATTGTAAGTGATGTACTACAACTACAATGCTTCCGGTTGTAAACACAACGGCTAAGCGTCATTGCCAGTAATGAGGCAGCATCGTCGTTTTGGGAAAGAATATGGGAATAAATTATCTATTTAATGTTTTTTAGGGTTAAAAGCAAAAAAGCAGAATCCTTATTACACTCAAAATGGCAGAACCGCTCTCTTAACGTCGGATTTATTAGAACCGATTCTATACTCCGCATTAATATGCGAACTAATAAAAGCAATAAAATGTACAAATATATTTTTTAATACATACCTATATTAGTAACAGATAACATTAGGAGCTCGATGGCGCAAGTGGTTAGAGCGTTCGGCTGCGATCGTTGAATTTAAGCAACTTTCGCGGTGGTCGGTCATTGGATGGGTGACCAAAAATCTTCTATCTCGAGTTCCTCCGTGCTAAGGCACGTTAAGCCGTTGGTCCCGCGTGGTGGGTCATGGCCCAATCTCCCTATTCCATCCATAGGGAAGGCCTGTGCCCCAGCAGTGGGGACATTAATAGGCTGATGATGATGATTAGTAACAGAAACACAGGCTTGTTTCCCACGTACCACGACCACACCACACCATCGCGACAAAAGTTGGTCAAGCTGTGGTTACGTGTGATGTGTCGCTGCGGTTTCTTGCGGTTGCGGTGTGGTACCTACAAAGTATGGATATGGTTGCATTGTCGCTAGTGGTTTTGATGTGGTTACGTAGCGTACATACAGACAGTTGGACTCAACGTTGTGTTTGCGATGTAGCCCGCCGCCGCTAGTTCATCGTGTCGCTGGTGGTTGCTTGTAGTTAAGGCGTGGCTGCGGTGTGGTCGCTATCACACACGCGGTCAATAGTGTCGAAAAATATCGTCCGTGTGAATTCAACTATTAATTTTAATCCAAATTAGCACCCACCCGCGTGTTGGGTTTATGTTGTGGTTGTGGTACGTGTGAAACTATCCTGTTTTGATCAAGTTTTTCGAGAAAGTTATATAACATTGGAATAGTACAGCAATTCCGCCAAGTTAGAGCACACATAGACTGACGGTCAAAGTGAATTTGAGACGTTTTTATTGATAGATTGTTCAAACATGTAGGTGGTGTCGGTGAGCGTCTCTGTGGTGGTGGCGAGCAGAGGGTCGAGGCACAGCAGGTGGTCTCGTAGGTCCGCCCAGCCGCCCGCCGGCGCCGGCCGAGCCCCGCGCCACACGTGACGCACGCGCGACGCACCGCCCGCGCCGCTGCTGAACGACACCACCGCGCGTACTGATCGGGGGAACAGGCTATCTTTCGCCACAATACTAAGAGTCGCTGCCGCCACGCGCCCGCTCGAGAACGTCCTCGTCGACACCACCCGCGGCGCAGTCGTCGCCACCATGTCCGAGTACCCTTTGGGAAACCGCTCGAACAAGTGCACCAGCGAGGAGCTCCAACTCGCATCGTCGTAGAAGCAGAAGTGTGACGCCAATGCCGCGATTTTCAGCCAAGTGGTGCGGTTGAACGTCAAGCCTTTTTCGTAAGGCGGATGCCACGCGTCCACCGTGAGAGTGTCGTGGTCGAGTCCATGGACCCACGCGCGCCCGAACGAGACCACGTACGCGGACGAGAAATACGAGATCGCCTGTCGGGCGTACTTCAACATGTACAACAGATCTGGCAGCACGTAGTCGTTCTCCTCGAGGAACACCACCATACCGCGATGCTTCTCGGACCAGTCGAAGCCGTGGAACACGTAGTGAGCTTTCCACCACCAGTGGTGTTTATGCTCGGCGCGGCGCGCGTCTCGGCCGACGCACGCGACGCTGCCGTTGCAGTCCTCCGAGTCGGCGCCCGGAAACTTGTCAGGATTCAATTGCATCGAGTAAGGGTAGTAGATCTGCATGACTTTAGCGAATCTAATGCTGCGGATCAATCTATTGATTTTGTCGTCGTAGTAGCTATGAGAGAAAATGAGCATAGCTTTTTTGATGTACCTGACTTGACCGAGAGCGACGATAAGATACTGGAGACGCTCCACATCCTTGTGCACTTGAATAAGAAATATGTCGGTGTCGTCGCGATGGGCGCCCCAGCGGTTCCAGTTATAGATTTCAGCGTCCCGATTGAGACGATCTATCCGCGCGGCGAGTTGATCGAGCTGGCGTTGGTTGCGAGCGACGAGAGGAAGCGTGTATCCTTCTTGAAACCGAACCAGATTGCGTAGCTCCCGCGGCACGAGCTGCTCCTCCCTGTGTCCGCACCACACCTTACACAGGACACACACAATCACCAGCGCCAAGATAACTATCAATAATTGGTTCAGCTTTAACGAAAACCATTTAAATATATATTTCAATGTTGTAATCACCCTCTTTAATAATAAAACCATCATACAAGATAATTTTCTGACTACATGCATACTCTACAGGTATTACCATGGTATTATACAATTTTTGACAAACGATGAAATGTAAACATCGTAATCATTGATAAACACAGAGTTTTTATTGTCTATGAACAGAAGTCACATGAGAGTCACAGCATTTTATGCATGGACCGAGAACCACACAGCTGGCCGCTGCATCTGGCCGCGTCTGGCTCGATATGTGGACCGCCCGACCACAGATGTGGACCAAGTAATCATTTCCATGGATGGATGGAATACATGGAAAAAAGATTTTTTTTAAGGTAAAAAGGTGTCGAACAAACACATGGCGCCGCCTGAAGGGTAGTGGCCACCATAGCCTGTAGACCACAGAACACAGACTCGCTTGCGGTACCAAAGCTATCACTCACGTCGTTGTCTACCTGACCCCATTCCCTACCCCGTGGAGCCCTGATACCTTACTCATAGGGATGGGCGTTTTTAGAATAACGATACGCGAAAACGATGCCACGTTCGGATGCGCGCATCCGATGCGACTGGATGCCGTTATTGGATGCCGATGCCATCTAGTTTTTGTCAACGTTACTGTATTAACAGTGCCACAAAATCTGTGCCGGTGAAGATGTCGCTAGCTGTGAACAAATATGTCATAAAAATGTCACAATGCTTTGGATAAATTGTAGTTCCAATTTTTGCCACCGGCACTGAAAACTTTGTGATACTACGATACTGACATTCACTTGGCATCAATGCGATGCCGGCATCGGTGCGCGGATCCGATGCGATTTATCTGATACCGATGCGCATCGTTTTCACAAATATCTAAAAATGACCAGTAAGTAGATTACTCACTGACAGAAAATATAGTACCACTAAGAGGTAGTTTTATTTTACTGTGCTTTTCTGTAAGGTGAAGGTTACTTCCACAGATGTTCGCTCCAATTCGAGAGAAAAACTGCTATGCCCTATGTGTACGTTACTTAAAAAAAATAACTACTTTTAACATGGACATACAGTTTCATTGTTATAGGGTAAGATTCCAGAGCCGCCAGACCTTACTTTTTTTTGGTAGACAAAATATGAACAAACTAATAATAGTACTGTGTACAATCAAAAAATTTTGTGGTAAAATTAATGAATACAAACTCGCTAACTATGGAGCCAATTTTCAAAGCAATATTATGTAAAGCTACTCGCTATAAACAAGGAAAGCCAGGACCCAGGACGGATCACATCGCGGGCGCGGGAACCACCCCACACTTTCGTCGGGAAATTCAATTTGACTAAGTATATCGTTTAAGTACTTTTTGCATTATAGGCTTACGATTTTGTCTCATTCTTTACGAGACTATATAAAGTTAAAATGCGGCCGCGCGGGCGGCGGGATTCAGCCCTCATCTAATGGATAAAGAATACTAATCTTCGGTAGTTAATGGAGTTTAGGGTTGGTCGTAAATTTTACAATTAATAATTAACAAGCTAATTCTATTATCTTTAGGTTTTTGTTTGTTTATAAATGATCACTAGTATTTATAACAAAACACTTCAGACGTTCGTGCTCAACTTCAGGGGAGATTAATTCTCCGAGGTCACTTTGCACTATTATTAAATCTGTGCTCTAGTAAAGGTGTTCATTCGCATCGTTAGAATCATCTCCTGTCAGAATAAGCAGGTGCTAGGTAGCTACCTCCTCTATTGTTCTGCGGAAGCTGCCTACACATACATGTGTACATGTGTACATCGGAGGTGTACCCCGGAGTCACGCGCCACGTATGGCAAATTGCCGACCCTCGTCATCCCGGATTAAAGGGGTCCATGCTACCTACTTGCTTACACATCATTTTAGTTCAAAATCATTAGTATACTATGTCGAGTCATTAATTCACATTTTAATAAGCATACTATATTAAACCTTGGTAGTTGAACATGATATGAAGGACACAAAGAGTTAGTTTACGTACCTACGTATAGGTATATCCTTACTAAAACAGGAGTATCTGCCAGCGAATTCGTCTGCGTGGAAAAAATGGTTTCCCATATAAACTCTCAGCCCCTTTTTACACCCTTAAGGGCGTGCACACCGTTAAGCGGGGCACGGAGCTAGCGTCTGTCGCGGAGATCCGCTATGTGTTCCGTCGCAGGACCCGCGCGAGGCCTGTGCCTCTCGCAGCGCTGCCAGTACAATTTCGATTGCGCGGAAACAGTCGATAATGGATTATTTTTGGTGATAATACTACCTACCTAGTTAAAAGAGAATGCAGACGAAAGCACAGGAGACAGCCATTCGAGCGTGCACCGTCGCCCGCTAGCATGGGACAGGTCTAAAAAAACAAACACGCCAAGCGGACGCCTGCTCTGTGTCCCGCTTAACGGTGCGCACGCTCTAAAGAATGTTTTTTTTTTGAAGTGAAAACTTCTTGTGTGACGAGATTGGAGGAAATGGAAGTAGAGTAATTTATAATTTAATTATAATTATAATATTATTTTTTATTTAATATTATAGGTAATTTTATAACGCTCTGTAAGAGACGAATAGCTGAACGAAATCGGTCTTGGAGTCGACAACAAAAGGTCGGTGACGTGATCCTAAACTCGAACAATGTTTTTTGATATGTAACATCTTTCCTCTCGCTTTCCTGCAATTTGTGGGTGTGATTTCGTAAAATGGCACGAAAGTGTGTAACAGGAAGTCGCAAAAGCGCACGCTATTTGATTTGATTTAGAACAAAATGTTCAAATGGCTTATTCCTTTTTTAGTAGGTTTTTTTTCTTTTTTTACTAATATAAGGTGAGGTTTCAAATGTTACACATCATACGCGACTACTGTAAGGCTCGCTTGTTTTTTTTAAGTAGCGCTATTATTCATTTTTGGAACATATATATATATAAATCAATTGCTGTTCGTTCGTTAGTCTCGCTAAAACTCGAGAAGGGCTGAACGGAAGGGAAAGTTTAAAAGGTGAGAAAAATATTATGTAAAGAAATTCATTGTGTATAATACAAACCTGAGAACAAAAACTATAGTCTACCTACACTACAGTTCCACTAGTTTGGGAATATTTAAGTTAGCCCTGTATTATTACAATACCTAAATAGTTAAGTATTAAACGTATGGTAGAGGAAGGGGCATGACAGGGACCTCAACGTTTGAAGGGCATTAAAATGCTCAATTTAAATTATTTTCAATGATTATTTATTTGGAATTACTCTTACATAATAAATATTTGGGTATGAGGAACTTTTGGCAATTGTTTACTTATGTCAGAAAAAGAAAAAAAAATGTCAAAGACATCGAACACCTAATTTTGACCTAAGGTAGGGTAAGACGGGGAAAAATTTCCTCTATGGGGAAAGATGGGGTATGGGAAGTAATTTTTTTAAGATATATTAATTTTGATTACAATACTTGCAAATAAATACTGCCTCGTCATCCTCGTCATCTATCTCAGTACAGCTACACTGTGCCCAATTCCCACAAAGAAAACACGCCCATCCTTCTTTTGAATCCTCCATCCTTCATGTATCTTCCTCTGCATTAAAGCATAGCTTAGCATTAGGCAGACACCGCACCCGTAGGATAAGAGTGCGTAGACCCGGTCTACACACGACACGCTATACCAGGTACGTCCCTGGGCTTTTTCCCCGTCCCCCACGACAAAGGCTAACTAGAGCCGAGGTCCGAGTCTCAGAGACGCCCTCTAGTTGAGCCGACCCCCTCAGGTTCGAGTGGTCTAGAGGCTCCAGACGAAGAGGAGACTCCCTCCGTAGGGAGACGCCGCCTGGAATACCTCTAGAGGCACTCGCCGATTCTCGACTTAGGGTCTCCATGGGATCTCGCCGTCCCCAAACCCGGTGACGCTGTAAAGGTCATCTGCGACCAACAGCATACACACTCAAAAAAATAAATGCTCTCTCTCTCTATTTAAAATTGGAACAGGTGTTTGATTTCTTTTAGTTAGTTCCACCTCCTTTTTGGGACAATAAACAACTAAAATAAAATAAAAATCATATTATAGGGCTCCCGAGCCCGAGAATCACTTCTGTGGTACGTGATTTTTTGCCGTTTTTGCTCGATATTATAATATAATGTCTAATTCTAAATAAAATTTTCGGTTAAACTGTACTTCCAGGGCCCAAATGGTGATACTTCACACTAGATGTTGTAACCATAACGCGCGAGCCGAGCGAGTGAAGCGAGCTTGCCGCAGCAGTGGCCGGCGAAGCGCCAGATTTTTTTTAATAGACCTTTTCTACATAATAAAATTAAAGTATCGTCTCTTGGGCGCTGGAAGTACAATTTTACCAAATTATCTTAAGATTTTAAACATGTAATTGTTAAATGCTTTAAGAATAAAATTATAGTGTCTAATGTTATTGTATAGATAAATAATGGCATTGAAATGAGGGAGCATGTATTGAGTATTTTTTCATTTAAATTAAGAGGTACTTATATTATAATTGTAGTATGCCATAGTAAATTGTTACTTTAATAATAATTAAAACTATAAAAATATTAGCTTTACTACAAAAATAGAATATTTAATGTGATGAGTTTAATGTCTGCCTACAAAACATCTTAATACTCTATTGGACTTCAAATAACGCCATCTATGTTCAGGTTCAAACAAAATAGAACAAAATCACAAGTATTTGGCAGTTGACAACGTTGAGTTGACAGCACTGCAGCGACAAAAAAGTATAGCACAGATGACATGCGGGACATGCCTAGTATCTCCTTAGTAGTCTGTGCTTATTCTAAAGCCAGAAATATATTAACGTGTCGTGGCGTGTCGTGACGCATCGATTTCATACATTTATTATGGGTTAGAGAGAGGTTAGAGCATCAACATGACATGACACGTAAATTTATTTAGCCATAGTAAATGTATGGAACCAATGTGCTTCTCGCGCGCTATGACACGACACGACACATTAATATGTTTCTGGCTTAAGATACTGGTGTCGATTCTGGCACAATTCTCTAAATCTAAACTTTAATTTGACAACAGTGGTGTCGATTCTGGCGTGATTCTCTAAACTTAAAACTAAATTTAACATTAGTCTTTCCTTTTCATTCTGTACAGATAATGACAAGGATATACTACTATCATATTTAAAAAACTTTTTTTAAAAACACTACACTGGTGTCAATTCTGACATGATTCTCTAAACCTAAAATTAAATTTGACAACAACTGTATCCTTGTCATTCTCTATTCAGAATGAAAAGGAGAGATTGATGTTAAATTTAGTTTTAAGTTTAGAGAATCACACCAGAATTGATACCATTTTAATACCCCAACCTTTTTTTTTATTGTTTCATGAGTCAATAATGGCTGATATTAAACGCAAAATGAAACTTCTTGAAAAAAAATTTTTAGTTTTAAAAGACGATTCAGAAAATTTAAATAAAATTACACAAATTATATGTATATTTATAAATATTTTGAATCGAAAATGTCAAAAATAAAATAGTTAATTCAAGTAAAACAGAAAAACCCCCTGCTTTAAATATAAATGATTATAAAAAAATGTAAATAAGACAAATCTAGATACAGTCGGGACCCATTAGATATTCTAGAAATCTAGATAGCTAAAATTTTCCCAATAATTAGTCCCGACTGTTAAAGTACCTTTGTTCTTTACTTGACTAAATTCTAGACTTGGTATTTCTTTGTATTTAAATTTACTTTTTTAATCAAGCGGGGTTAAGTTTTTCAAAAGTTAATGTGAGTTTTTATCGAATTTATAGTATAGGTTAAAATTTTATTTGTTACTTCCAAAGATAATTGTTAAAATAAGTATTTTTATTAGTTGGTATTAATACAAATATATTTGAATATGATGTTACATTGTATTAAGTTTATATTGCTTGGGTTTATCGTTAAGGTACTGAACCTAGATTCTATTGGATAATCCCTTTCCTTTTGCTTCGTATCTACCAAATAAATGCTTAATTCTATTTATAGTTTTATGTGGAGCTGATTACGAACGATTACATTTATCTCAAGATACCAGGTTATTATTAAGATTTCAGATTTTGGGACTCCGCAGTCTTAATGGCACTGTAGTCATTAAAACTTAAAATATCCTTTTTGTGACTCGCCATCACGTTGAAGTTCTTATCTATTTTAGCCAGACAGCTTCTAAGTCTCCAAGTTTTAATTCCTCTAGTTGTATTATATGTTGTCCCAGATAAATAGATACTACACTTGTGAATTACAATAAAATTTGCTACTGCATATAAAATAAACTATGTTTTAAATATTCTAAGAACTAAAAATAATAAATTAATATAAAATCCTCAAATTCCTATCAATGCAGAATCTAAATAATATATTTCTTTATCTCCTGGACTATAGGTAAAGAAAAACGAATTGTAAAACCCATAAACAGATGTACGCGAGTGTTTTTATTTTCAAAACACGATAATAATCACAGTGCAACTAAATAAAATCTAGGGCCTTTTGTGATGGTACTTACCTTATAATTTGTCATTTAAAAGGTGTTAAAAAAAAAGTTGTACTTCAACTATACCAATTACTAAGGTTATGGAAACTGCTAGATGTAGGCAGCTGACCTGATAACTAACTACTTAATTTGATTTACTTTCTTTTACATAAGTACATATACCCTGTTTACATTGCCAATAATCAAATAAAACGATAGACAAACAAACAAAATAAAAATTATTAAGTTCATTATGGTGTCGATTCTGGCATAACTATCTAAGCTTTCATTTTTGATAAAGGTGGAATTTGATAAATGGCATTGAATGGCAGAGAATGACAAGGATATACTGCTGCCTTGTCATTCTCTATACAGAAAGAAAAGGAGAGATTAATGTTAAATTTAATTTAGAAAATCATGCATACCAGAATCGACACCTATGTATTGTTTATAATTTTTATGTGGCTATTTACCTGTATCGACATAGTACTTTTTATAAATACATATTGGTGTCGATTCTAGCATGATTCTCTAAACCTAAACTTAAATTTGACAGCAGTATATCCTTGTCATTCTCTATACAGAATGAAAAGGAGAGACTGATGTTAAATTTAGTTTTAAGTTTAGAGAAACACGCCAGAATTGGCACCATTATCATCGTCGGTCGGAAGAAAGATTTTCTTTGGTTATGTTATAGATCGCGAATGATTGCATGTTTGTTTTTTATAAAATCTATCCATGTATATTTAAAATTCGTTCAGTATTTTGATCATAACTTCGCCAACATTTGGTGTAAAACAGAAATTTAAACACTTTATTTTATGGAATCCTTAGCTCTATAAATCTGCATTCTCAACTAAAATCGTCACGGATCCTCATTGTGTAGCTCAAGTGCTACCGAAGTAATAGGGAAAATATTGTATGTTGTGGTTGTGTTCTAGGTATTGGTTATAAATGTAGGTGATCATATTACGCGAGCGAGCGAATCCCATTATCGCGCAGAATTCCATGCCGCGTCCCGCGCAGGATTCTCCTCAATTTGAACAACGTTGAACGCAACCAAGCTGTCAGCTGTAATGTAAAGTAGGTAGAAGAATATGGCTGCATGGCTCTGCCTTTGCCTTTCCCAAGATGGGAAAAAAGATATAATAAAAAAAAAAGTAGGTAGAAGAAGCTGTCAGTCAATTGTCAAGTAGTGAATAGCAAAGCAGGAGCGGTAGTGTGAATATTTTTTAATAAATATGTCTTTTCACATGCTATACCATAATCATAGGTAATCGCCACACTTAGCCGTAGGCCCTAGCGCATTCATAGAAGTCAAAGAACCCATCACCGAGGAAAGATGAGTTCGAGGGACAAGGACACAAAACTGCTTCAAGACATGTTAAAAGTATTCTTCAAAAAAGGCTCATCAGGTGGGTACGACATTAAAAACTAGGGTATAATCTTGTGAGGAGAGTGCGAGAGTGATAAAGTGTGTAATCATGTGACATCTGGTGTGCTGCAGCGCCGCTGCCGGCGCGCAATGAGCTGGTGGTGACGGTGGAGATGGAGCGCGAACTAGGTGCCGACGCGCCCCCTCACCGCCGGTTGAGAGCCCTCAAAGAACTCTCCGAGAAGGCGCTCGTCATCCGCATCCCAGAGGTGACGATTTTAATTACCCCTTTATTATTTTAATACCCTCATTATTATCTATGTATTTTCTGATGTATTACAATGAACATCTACATTTGAAGCTTTGTAGCAGTTTTGCTGATTAAGCTCAATATGCTCCATAAGTAAACTTTTACTCAGACTTTGAAATCTCTGTATAAACAACCCAATAACCTTATTTAAAATAAAGTTAGTTTAACCTGCTTACTTGCTTCTTTTGTTTTTAATACATATGAATCCGAGTATTAAAATTAAATTAGTATTTTAACCTAATGTCATACTTGAAATAATAAAAGTGTTATAACTATTAACGGGATTGTTACCATGTACCTTGTTTTTTATGAGTCTCCGATATTTCGGCACTGTTGCAAGCGCCATGATCACGGAGTAACTCCGTGATCATGGCGCTTGCAACAGTGCCGAAATATCGGAGACTCATAAAAAACAAGGTACATGGTAACAATCCCGTTAATAGCTATAATGTTAGTGACCATGAAAGTTTAAAACAATAAAAGTGTTGAACTGTATGTGTTCGTTCAGGTTTGCAGGGTTACAAATAAATATAAGACTTGATAACCTTTATTTTTTCATATCACTTGATAAATGAGTCAACAAATTCATTAGAGCGCTATGTTTGCCTGATAACTCTAGATCCTCATGTTTTGAACAGGAGGCAGTTAAAAAACTATGGACATGTACAAGAGATCTACTAGATGACCCAAACATAGAAACAAGGCATGCAGCGCTTTCATTCTTCCGAAACATAGTGGAAGGACAAGGAGATGATTTGGTCATCATGCGTACCATATTCTTCCATTACCTGAGAGACACTCATGCAACACACTCTCCAGATGACACACAACTGAGATTTAAATTTTTGCATACATTGACCAACTCTGGAAAGAATATCAAATGTTTTGAGGAACAGGTAACCATACATTTTGATATATATATATTTTAAGCCTTGCTATGTCTTTATCTTGTTATATTTTAATACTTAAGGATTAAATTTCTATATTTTAAAATTCAAATTTTAAAACATCATTCTAAATGTCGACTTCCTTAATCCAGATTGGTGCCTTTCTGTTGGAGTGGTTACCGCAGATCCAAGCTCCTGCACAAATAGTTGAGTTCCTGCAGCTAATAATAAATGTTGTCAAATTCAATGCTACATACCTTGATGAGGAGATTGTTCATGGAATTGTCAAGTGAGTATTTATTGTTATTTATTTATTTATTTAATGCTAGTTAGCATTATATGTAAATAGTATTTCTATTAACCAGGGAGTGAAATAATTACCATACAAAAAGTAAAGTCTAGTAAGTAGATCCTAAAAGTAGATCTATATAGATCATTGTTTTCCCAAGAAAGAGTTAGAGTTTTGTTTTTCTGTTGTACAGCTCCTCAGCTATAATTAAACTTGTTTACAACATCTTTCACCAGACTTGATTAATTTGAACTAGTTTTACTTGTGAAACTTGTTTTGACAAATAAATAGATTCAATTTTTGTTTTGTTACCAATTTTTCAGTTATAAATGAATTTTGAAATGTACATTTTGTTAAACATTTTTATACCATATATATGAGTTACCTAGAAATTTATCTGTGTATGTGGAAAAATGTTTTTCCTGTACATACTTTCTTCCCCATTTTCACCCTCTTAATAGATGATTTTTGGGATAAAAAGTATTGTATGTCATTTCCCAGGATTCAAGCTACCTTTATACCTTTCATTTAAATTGTTTCAGTAGTTTAAGCATGATGAGTTAACCGATAGACAAGTAATTATAACAATGAATGGGTTATATATTGTATAATATGAACACATTATTTGTATATTATTGTAAATATGAATATCATGGATGTTTGAAGGCCTTTCATCTAAATTGGTTCAGTGGATTAAGTGTGAATATGACTAACAAACCTATACACTTTTTTATTTTTAATATAAGTATAAGACACTATCTTTTAATGGAAATTGTAAAAGTAATTAAACCAATGTGTTGCTCTGAAAACAAAGATTTTATTTAAGTATGTATGTAGGTTAAAACATTAATTATTCACACTTTTTACTATCTACTATAAATCATACTAACTTACCTGAAAACAAAGAAACGACATTTAAAGTCTTTTACTTAATACAACAATTCCTTCCTTTACAATAATATTTTAAATTGAAAATCTATATTATAATGTGTCCTTAGTTCATCTTTTACTGATTATGGGGTCAGTGTTTTGTAAGTTGATTGGCCATACTGGTTAATGAGTGTTGGAGTAGGAATGAGGTTTGGGTTATTGGCTGGTGTGTATGAGTGTCCCGTGTGGTTGTGTCCAGTAACGCGTGCTACCTGTGCGAGTACTCGGCGGAGGGCGGCGTGGTGACGAGCTCCCTCTCGCTGCTGGAGGCGGTGGTGTCGTACTCGTTACTGCCGCGGGAGGCGCTGCCCACATTCACCGCGGCGCTGTGCCGCACCGTCAACCTCGAGCATTACTGCCAAGCGAGTTGGAAGGTACGTGCGCCCTTTTTATTATTGATATTATAATAATACGTAATACTTTAAAGTAGATAACTTTATATTAAGTTACATGGAAAAATCAGTTTTGAACATTGATGAATTAATGAAATTTTGGTTATATTTTTTAATTATAATGTTAACTAACTAAAAAAAAATTAGTTTGCAGTTGCAACTTCTTAATCTCCTGTAATTAGTTTGTGGCTGTTTACTCCATGATCATGGCACTTGCTACAGGGCTATAATATCATGGACGCATTCCACCTAGTTACTATAATTTTGATTATATTTTGGTATAGAAAAACAGGAGATTATGAGGGAGAATTACTTTGTCACGAAAATAAATTTTAGAGAAGACTGAAGTTTTATTTATTTTTCGATAATAAGAGCAAATACATTGGTTTCGTATATTTACGTACATGTGATATTATCTATTGAGATGAGATGGATAATAAAAATAAATTTAAAATTAATATTGATTGTGACTAACAGTAGAGGCAAGAATAACTCGCAAGAGGAACAGGAGGCTAGTCCTGCAATTTTGTATCGTTTCTCTTGATCTTTATCGTCACACTCACAGTGTTGCGGTATGGTATAGTACGGTACAGAACGTGAGGCGTCGACGTCCTAATTAGCAAGGATCGTACGATGACACGATACGAGCTCGTCGTGCGATGATTTTCTAACATACAGATATCAGAAGTGTCTTAATAGCCATCGTTCCGCAGTTGATGAGGAGCGTGCTGGGCGCGGACATAGGACACGCCACGCTGCAGCAGCTCGTGCGCACGCTGCGGGGCGACGACGCGGGCCCGGGGGGAGGGGCGGGGGGGGGGGGGGGGGGGGGGGGGGGGGGGGGGGGGGGGGGGGGGGGGGGGGGGGGGGGGGGGGGGGGGGGGGGGGGGGGGAGGGGGAGGGGGAGGGGGAGGGGAGGTGGACGCGGGGCTCATGAGGGGCTGCGTGTTCTACATGAGCATGGCGCTGTGGGGCCCGCGCCGCGTGCTCACGCTGCAGGTGTCGCCGCTGGCCGTGCTGCCCGCCATGTTGCAGGTGAGATGCGTGACGTGATGGTGTCACACGCAGGATATATACAGGGGGAGGGGGAGGGGGAGGGGCAGGGGAGGTGGACGCGGGGCTCATGAGGGGCTGCGTGTTCTACATGAGAACACGCAGCCCCTCATAGACTATTTATTTGGAAAATCGGTAGAGTGACAGATAATGAAATGAGGGTGTTTGTACATAACGTGACATGAGGCATTTTCATATGAAGTTCTAAGTGAAAAAGCATTTAGTACAATTCAGACTATTAAGAAATGAGTGATTTGACGGATGAGTTGACTTGGCGCCCGTCATTGTAGAAAACCCCCACTCACCGACCCCGCCTGCGACGCGCTGCTGCAGCTGCTGGACCGCGTGCTGCACCACGACAGTCAGTATCCCACACACTACCTACACTACACTACACAACACACTGGTGGGCACGAGCTCACCGACCCCGCCTGCGACGCGCTGCTGCAGCTGCTGGACCGCGTGCTGCACCACGACAGTCAGTATCCCACCACACTACACTACACTACACTACACTACACACTGGTGGGCACGAGCTCACCGACCCCGCCTGCGACGCGCTGCTGCAGCTGCTGGACCGCGTGCTGCACCACGACAGTCAGTATCCCACCACACTACACTACACTACACTACACTACACACTGGTGGGCACGAGCTCACCGACCCCGCCTGCGACGCGCTGCTGCAGCTGCTGGACCGCGTGCTGCACCACGACAGTCAGTATCCCACCACACACACTACACTACACTACACTACACACTGGTGGGCACGAGCTCACCGACCCCGCCTGCGACGCGCTGCTGCAGCTGCTGGACCGCGTGCTGCACCACGACAGTCAGTATCCCACCACACTACACTACACTACACTACACTACACTACACACTGGTGGGCACGAGCTCACCGACCCCGCCTGCGACGCGCTGCTGCAGCTGCTGGACCGCGTGCTGCACCACGACAGTCAGTATCCCCCACACTACACTACACTACACTACACTACACACTGGTGGGCACGAGCTCACCGACCCCGCCTGCGACGCGCTGCTGCAGCTGCTGGACCGCGTGCTGCACCACGACAGTCAGTATCCCACCACACTACACTACACTACACTACACTACACACTGGTGGGCACGAGCTCACCGACCCCGCCTGCGACGCGCTGCTGCAGCTGCTGGACCGCGTGCTGCACCACGACAGTCAGTATCCCACCACACTACACTACACTACACTACACTACACACTGGTGGGCACGAGCTCACCGACCCCGCCTGCGACGCGCTGCTGCAGCTGCTGGACCGCGTGCTGCACCACGACAGTCAGTATCCCACCACACTACACTACACTACACTACACTACACACTGGTGGGCACGAGCTCACCGACCCCGCCTGCGACGCGCTGCTGCAGCTGCTGGACCGCGTGCTGCACCACGACAGTCAGTATCCCACCACACTACACTACACTACACTACACTACACACTACACACTGGTGGGCACGAGCTCACCGACCCCGCCTGCGACGCGCTGCTGCAGCTGCTGGACCGCGTGCTGCACCACGACAGTCAGTATCCCACCACACTACACTACACTACACTACCTAACTACACTACACTGGTGGGCACGAGCTCACCGACCCCGCCTGCGACGCGCTGCTGCAGCTGCTGGACCGCGTGCTGCACCACGACAGTCAGTATCCCACCACACTACACTACACTACACTACACTACACTACACACTGGTGGGCACGAGCTCACCGACCCCGCCTGCGACGCGCTGCTGCAGCTGCTGGACCGCGTGCTGCACCACGACAGTCAGTATCCCACCACACTACACTACACTACACTACACTACACACTGGTGGGCACGAGCTCACCGACCCCGCCTGCGACGCGCTGCTGCAGCTGCTGGACCGCGTGCTGCACCACGACAGTCAGTATCCCACCACACTACACTACACTACACTACACTACACACTGGTGGGCACGAGCTCACCGACCCCGCCTGCGACGCGCTGCTGCAGCTGCTGGACCGCGTGCTGCACCACGACAGTCAGTATCCCACCACACTACACTACACTACACTACACTACACACTGGTGGGCACGAGCTCACCGACCCCGCCTGCGACGCGCTGCTGCAGCTGCTGGACCGCGTGCTGCACCACGACAGTCAGTATCCCACCACACTACACTACACTACACTACACTACACTACACTGGTGGGCACGAGCTCACCGACCCCGCCTGCGACGCGCTGCTGCAGCTGCTGGACCGCGTGCTGCACCACGACAGTCAGTATCCCACCACACTACACTACACTACACTACACTACACTACACACTGGTGGGCACGAGCTCACCGACCCCGCCTGCGACGCGCTGCTGCAGCTGCTGGACCGCGTGCTGCACCACGACAGTCAGTATCCCACCACACTACACTACACTACACTACACTACACACTGGTGGGCACGAGCTCACCGACCCCGCCTGCGACGCGCTGCTGCAGCTGCTGGACCGCGTGCTGCACCACGACAGTCAGTATCCCACCACACTACACTACACTACACTACACTACACACTGGTGGGCACGAGCTCACCGACCCCGCCTGCGACGCGCTGCTGCAGCTGCTGGACCGCGTGCTGCACCACGACAGTCAGTATCCCACCACACTACACTACACTACACTACACTACACACTGGTGGGCACGAGCTCACCGACCCCGCCTGCGACGCGCTGCTGCAGCTGCTGGACCGCGTGCTGCACCACGACAGTCAGTATCCCACCACACTACACTACACTACACTACACTACACACTGGTGGGCACGAGCTCACCGACCCCGCCTGCGACGCGCTGCTGCAGCTGCTGGACCGCGTGCTGCACCACGACAGTCAGTATCCCACCACACTACACTACACTACACTACACTACACTACACACACTGGTGGGCACGAGCTCACCGACCCCGCCTGCGACGCGCTGCTGCAGCTGCTGGACCGCGTGCTGCACCACGACAGTCAGTATCCCACCACACACTACACTACACTACACTACACTACACTACACTACACACTGGTGGGCACGAGCTCACCGACCCCGCCTGCGACGCGCTGCTGCAGCTGCTGGACCGCGTGCTGCACCACGACAGTCAGTATCCCACCACACTACACTACACTACACTACACTACACACTGGTGGGCACGAGCTCACCGACCCCGCCTGCGACGCGCTGCTGCAGCTGCTGGACCGCGTGCTGCACCACGACAGTCAGTATCCCACCACACTACACTACACTACACTACACTACACACAGGTGGGCACGAGCTCACCGACCCCGCCTGCGACGCGCTGCTGCAGCTGCTGGACCGCGTGCTGCACCACGACAGTCAGTATCCCACCACACTACACTACACTACACTACACTACACTACACACTGGTGGGCACGAGCTCACCGACCCCGCCTGCGACGCGCTGCTGCAGCTGCTGGACCGCGTGCTGCACCACGACAGTCAGTATCC
Organism: Chilo suppressalis; assembly: GCA_902850365.2. NCBI lineage: Eukaryota > Metazoa > Arthropoda > Insecta > Lepidoptera > Crambidae > Chilo > Chilo suppressalis. The sequence goes on along the minus strand of OU963903.1, from coordinate 28,192,057 downwards.
CACCACACTACACTACACTACACTACACTACACTACACACTGGTGGGCACGAGCTCACCGACCCCGCCTGCGACGCGCTGCTGCAGCTGCTGGACCGCGTGCTGCACCACGACAGTCAGTATCCCACCACACTACACTACACTACACTACACTACACTACACACTGGTGGGCACGAGCTCACCGACCCCGCCTGCGACGCGCTGCTGCAGCTGCTGGACCGCGTGCTGCACCACGACAGTCAGTATCCCACCACACTACACTACACTACACTACACTACACTACACACTGGTGGGCACGAGCTCACCGACCCCGCCTGCGACGCGCTGCTGCAGCTGCTGGACCGCGTGCTGCACCACGACAGTCAGTATCCCACCACACTACACTACACTACACTACACTACACTACACACTGGTGGGCACGAGCTCACCGACCCCGCCTGCGACGCGCTGCTGCAGCTGCTGGACCGCGTGCTGCACCACGACAGTCAGTATCCCACCACACTACACTACACTACACTACACTACACTACACACTGGTGGGCACGAGCTCACCGACCCCGCCTGCGACGCGCTGCTGCAGCTGCTGGACCGCGTGCTGCACCACGACAGTCAGTATCCCACCACACTACACTACACTACACTACACTACACACTGGTGGGCACGAGCTCACCGACCCCGCCTGCGACGCGCTGCTGCAGCTGCTGGACCGCGTGCTGCACCACGACAGTCAGTATCCCACCACACTACACTACACTACACTACACACACACTGGTGGGCACGAGCTCACCGACCCCGCCTGCGACGCGCTGCTGCAGCTGCTGGACCGCGTGCTGCACCACGACAGTCAGTATCCCACCACACTACACTACACTACACTACACTACACTACACACTGGTGGGCACGAGCTCACCGACCCCGCCTGCGACGCGCTGCTGCAGCTGCTGGACCGCGTGCTGCACCACGACAGTCAGTATCCCACCACACTACACTACACTACACTACACTACACTACACACTGGTGGGCACGAGCTCACCGACCCCGCCTGCGACGCGCTGCTGCAGCTGCTGGACCGCGTGCTGCACCACGACAGTCAGTATCCCACCACACTACACTACACTACACTACACTACACACTGGTGGGCACGAGCTCACCGACCCCGCCTGCGACGCGCTGCTGCAGCTGCTGGACCGCGTGCTGCACCACGACAGTCAGTATCCCACCACACTACACTACACTACACTACACTACACACTGGTGGGCACGAGCTCACCGACCCCGCCTGCGACGCGCTGCTGCAGCTGCTGGACCGCGTGCTGCACCACGACAGTCAGTATCCCACCACACTACACTACACTACACTACACTACACTACACTACACACTGGTGGGCACGAGCTCACCGACCCCGCCTGCGACGCGCTGCTGCAGCTGCTGGACCGCGTGCTGCACCACGACAGTCAGTATCCCACCACACTACACTACACTACACTACACTACACTACACACTGGTGGGCACGAGCTCACCGACCCCCCTGCGACGCGCTGCTGCAGCTGCTGGACCGCGTGCTGCACCACGACAGTCAGTATCCCACCACACTACACTACACTACACTACACTACACACTACACACTGGTGGCACGAGCTCACCGACCCCGCCTGCGACGCGCTGCTGCAGCTGCTGGACCGCGTGCTGCACCACGACAGTCAGTATCCCACCACACTACACTACACACGCGCTGTTGCAGCTGCTGCGTTATAAGTTGTTAAAGAGAACCGCTATATTATACGTTGCTAAACATCACTTTTTTGACAAAATCTCAGACTTTGCTAAATGTAGAGTTTTGTGCCAAAATACATTTCAAAGACTATACAGTACTGTGTACTAACGTAGTCGGCATCCATGACAAACGAGGAGCGCGACACGCACGCAGTGATGACACAGGCGGAATGCATGGGCTGTATGATGTCACACGCAAGTAAACTTCCGGTTAAAGTGACATTACATTGTATCGTTTGACGTTTTAATAACAGTTGTGTGGCGTCACACACTAGTAAGACGCTATATTGTTCAGAGAAACGTTTTCGCGGCAACTTGAAAATGGAGTTTTTGATTTGGTTATTTTTACTGAAATACATTACAGAATGATGAATATCCACTTTTTACGGACTCTATAAACATAAGTCAATAACGTGAGATCGTTTTCTAAAATTTGTCAAATACCCTATTTGCTAAACGAGTGAAAGGACATTGTTCAGCGTCCATACATAGTTAGCCTAAGAACCAACAATCATTAAATATTATTTTCTAGGTTCAAAATCGTAAGTAAATGACTGTAAAAACAAAGATTATTGACGGACACTTCTGAGAACTTAAATTATTAGGAAACTAAAATTTTTTTGAGGTTATGTTTAATATTCAATGAAACATAGGTCAACGTATGAATTTAGTATGAACTCAGTATGAAGTGAATTAATATTACAACTAATTCATTTAATTCGGTGCGATTTTAAAGAATAACTATTAGGAAAAACTTGGTTATGTAGGAATCATGAATAAAATAAAAACTGTAGTTTTGCTTCTTATATATTGACTATTTGTCACATAATTGTATCATATTGTTTATTATATTTATTTGTATATCACATGTACATTTTGTAAATATGCAGCGTGAATGTGTATCAGGTGTTCTTGTATAATTTGGCAGTATGATCCTCTCAGGATGTTGTGGCACAGGTTCACTAGCACTTGGTAATAAGGGCTCTGCTTTTTGGTAACATCGATGGCATATTAGATAGCCGAAATAGTTAAATTAAAGGAAAAACAATCGCAAATAAACACACACAACAGGTAATCCGAAACGAGAATGCACTTTCCGGTATATTATAATAATCTTTGGAATGCACAAATGCCACAGATTACTACGAATGCAAACTGCATGCACCACAACCACAGAGTAACAGTTTTATGCCGGCCCTTCACTTGACAACAGTTTGTCCTTGTCATGCTTAATAAGGAATGAAAAGGACAGACCGATGTCATGTTTAGGGTTGCAACGATATATCGGAATACCGATAATATCGATAATATCGAGACCAAAATATCGATATTTATATCGATATTTAAAATTCACTGATATCGATATCGGAAATTCCAAAATATCGATATTTCGTAGACTAAATTAATATCAATTAATTTACCTGCTATGACTATCTAAATTGAATAATATCGAAACAACTATTGCTTTGAAATCGCAAGAGCTTATAGATGTATTAAAAAAATCTTGAACCCCAAGAAATATACTAAACTGGTGTGGATTCTGGCATGATTCTCTCAACCTAAAATTAAATTTGACAACAGTGTATCCTTGTCATTCTCTATACAGAATGACAAGGAGAGACTGATGTTAAATTTAGTTTTAAGTTTAGAGAATCATGCCAGAATCGACACCAACGTATATAGGTATAATCGTATACCTAATGGTAACTCATGCACTTAAATAAAATCCTTGCCTCTCTTTCTAGATTCAACTACTAATTAATTGAAATTAAATATCATTGTAATATAACACAAAATAAAATTAAGAATCTTATACAAATCGTAAATTTTTAAGCTCGCCAAGTCAAGAAAGTAAGATAGGTATAGTAATTTTTAAAGCTTTGGGCTTACCCTATTCTGAAGCCATGGGCACGCCCCTGATGTGTGGGAGACTAAGCAATTTGCGTATTTGATGTGCGCTAAAAAACCGACATAGCTTGGAAAAGCACGAATGTAGTGAAAACTTAGTGAAGGCATTCGCAAATGTCGTCCAACATATGCGGGTTGGCGCATTCGTGCTAACAAATGTGAGTGATCTGATCAGGATAATAATTTTAATTTTTTGGTTTCCTGTCGTGGCTGAAACATAAACAGTGCGAGCCAAAAAAAAATCCTGCTTGGCGCGATTTCATCAAGCGTGTTTAAAGAAAAAGCTGGCTCAATGCATTTTGCGAGAAACTCGCCAACAAACATATGAATGTGTCACACTCAGCCCGTATTCTAATGTCAATACGACGACGACCTCCGTGGCCGAGTGGTTTATACGCCGGGTTTCATGGCGTCGCCGACTCGAGAGGTCCCGGGTTCGAATCCCGGTGGGGGCAGATGTTTGTGTGATGAATACGAGCATTTGTACTCCAGTCATGGATGTTTAATATGTATTTCATATAAATATACTTATATATGTACAATATATGTATTCTATCCGTTACCCTAGTATCCCATAACACAAGCCTTTACAGTGCTTACTTTGGGGCTAGGCTAATTGGTGTGAGTGTTGGAAATATTTATTTATTATTTATTTATTTACAATAAAAAAAAAAGAAAAAAATATCGATATATCGATAATATCGAGTTAAAATGGTCGATATATCGGATATCGATATTTTCCTGACTTTGATATAAATATCGATATAATATCGATATTTCAAAAGACTTTGCATCCCTAGTCATGTTTTAAAATAGCAAATACGAATAGCCAAGTGAAGTGCCGGCATTAGGAAGAAAGAGTGTTTTGTTTGCAGCACTGCCATAGATTATACACATAAAATGGTATTTATTGTCTCAGATTATTTTTTAACTTTTTAATTTAGCTTACTTAACTGGAAGTGTCCGTCACAATCTAAATACTGATAATTATCGCAAAAAATATACTAAGAATTATCATAAATGCCAAATTGGTGTTGGTTCTTAGGCCAATTTTAACATTGTCCTTTACAACTTGGTAACTTTGATAAATCATTTTCGATGAAATAAAAACGTGTGTAATTTTTAGAAATACAGCTTTCAAATTATCTAATTTCAATATTAAATTATTACATGTTGTTATAGTTTATTGCACCTACAACAATGATATTAAAATACCCTAGATACAACAACACGAACAAAATCGTGGCTGAAACCTGTGCAAAAGGTACATTGGACGATCCACGGAGCTCCGTAAGATGATCGCATAGTCAAAAACAATAATAAGGCAATAATTATTCAAACATTAAAAGTCACCTTTAATGCATACTGTATTAGGTTTTAATTAAAACGCATGCGTCAAAGACTTATGACAGTTCGAAATGCAAGCTCGTAAAATTTTACGACTTTTTGCTATATGCGGAAGAAAATAGACCTTATTTATTTGACTGTACGCGCAATTCTGAATGTGCTGTTAGCAATGTAGCAGCGCGAGAAAAATGTAGGCGAGGACCATGCATTTGAATATCATAAATATTCTCTATTAAATTAGTTTATAGTTAGAACTACAAAAAAATCTTTCTCTCTCTCTTCAAATGCGTTAAATTAACAAGCATTGATTAAATAACTGTCAAAAAACAACACTTTACTTACTATACGTATTTATTCGCATTTTCTCACGGAGCTCGGCGGCATCTTGACTTTTCAACGATTCGCGCGTGACTGTCAACCAAGAAGTGCTGAGGTTCAAGCACTTGTTGATCGGGACACCTTTTGAGCGCACGTGGTGTATCTAGTGTATTTAATATCATCATTATCATCAACCTATTAATGTCCCCACTGCTGGGGCACAGGCCTTCCCTATGGATGGAATAGGGAGATTGGGACATGACCCACCACGCAGGTCCAGTGCAGATTGGTGGGTGCTAACGACTGCTCATGCAGCCGGGATCAACGGCTTAACGTGCCTTCCGAAGCACGGAGGAGCTCGAGATAGTAAATTTTTGGTCACCCATCCAATAACCGACCACTGCGAAAGTTGCTCAACTTCAACTATGGCAGACGAACGCGCTAACCACTGACGCTATCGAGTTCTTCATTTAATATCGTCGACTTACAAATATAGAATAGTGTGACAAATAAAGGAGTTACAAAATGTGTGTGTACAGTGAAACTGGATCCGCCCAACGAGCTGATCCATTCGTGCGCCCACTCCGTACTGACGGCGCTGGAGCAGCTGCACGACGCCGGCCAGTACGGCGGCGATACGGACGCGCTGCTGCAGCTCATCGACCGCGTGGGGCACGCGCGACCCGTAACTATACTATCATACCTGATCCATTCGTGCGCCCACTCCGTACTGACGGCGCTGGAGCAGCTGCACGACGCCGGCCAGTACGGCGGCGATACGGACGCGCTGCTGCAGCTCATCGACCGCGTGGGGCACGCGCGACCCGTAACTATACTATCATACCTGATCCATTCGTGCGCCCACTCCGTACTGACGGCGCTGGAGCAGCTGCACGACGCCGGCCAGTACGGCGGCGATACGGACGCGCTGCTGCAGCTCATCGACCGCGTGGGGCACGCGCGACCCGTAACTATACTATCATACCTGATCCATTCGTGCGCCCACTCCGTACTGACGGCGCTGGAGCAGCTGCACGACGCCGGCCAGTACGGCGGCGATACGGACGCGCTGCTGCAGCTCATCGACCGCGTGGGGCACGCGCGACCCGTAACTATACTATCATACCTGATCCATTCGTGCGCCCACTCCGTACTGACGGCGCTGGAGCAGCTGCACGACGCCGGCCAGTACGGCGGCGATACGGACGCGCTGCTGCAGCTCATCGACCGCGTGGGGCACGCGCGACCCGTAACTATACTATCATACCTGATCCATTCGTGCGCCCACTCCGTACTGACGGCGCTGGAGCAGCTGCACGACGCCGGCCAGTACGGCGGCGATACGGACGCGCTGCTGCAGCTCATCGACCGCGTGGGGCACGCGCGACCCGTAACTATACTATCATACCTGATCCATTCGTGCGCCCACTCCGTACTGACGGCGCTGGAGCAGCTGCACGACGCCGGCCAGTACGGCGGCGATACGGACGCGCTGCTGCAGCTCATCGACCGCGTGGGGCACGCGCGACCCGTAACTATACTATCATACCTGATCCATTCGTGCGCCCACTCCGTACTGACGGCGCTGGAGCAGCTGCACGACGCCGGCCAGTACGGCGGCGATACGGACGCGCTGCTGCAGCTCATCGACCGCGTGGGGCACGCGCGACCCGTAACTATACTATCATACCTGATCCATTCGTGCGCCCACTCCGTACTGACGGCGCTGGAGCAGCTGCACGACGCCGGCCAGTACGGCGGCGATACGGACGCGCTGCTGCAGCTCATCGACCGCGTGGGGCACGCGCGACCCGTAACTATACTATCATACCTGATCCATTCGTGCGCCCACTCCGTACTGACGGCGCTGGAGCAGCTGCACGACGCCGGCCAGTACGGCGGCGATACGGACGCGCTGCTGCAGCTCATCGACCGCGTGGGGCACGCGCGACCCGTAACTATACTATCATACCTGATCCATTCGTGCGCCCACTCCGTACTGACGGCGCTGGAGCAGCTGCACGACGCCGGCCAGTACGGCGGCGATACGGACGCGCTGCTGCAGCTCATCGACCGCGTGGGGCACGCGCGATCCGTAACTATACCACCTGCACTATCATCATCAGCCTGTTAACGTCCCCCCTGCTGGGGTACAGGACTGAACCTTTTTTTTTTATGTTGGGAAAATGCGTTATGCATACCCCGCCGGTATGTGGCGGGGTTATGTGGGACTCCTCCTCCCCCCAAATCCCGCCCAGCCAGGCTGGCTCGGCGGCTGTTCGGGATGAGGGGGGGGCCCTACCCACTAAAAACCCAACAGTGCTCCCTCGTCTGCCGGAACGGGTTTTGTGGGATCCGGGTGACGCTCCACGTTACCCCGGCAGAGGTTCCTCCTCCTCCTGATTGTCAGGGGGATGCCCGGGAGCACCTAGGCATCCTCCCTCGACGGGTGAGACTGCGCAATGCGAGCGACGGACTACCCTGTCCGCCGCCCGCAGTCCCACTAGGGTGGAAAGAGGCGGTCGTATTGCCGCCGCACAGTGTTTTATGGAACCAAAAAAATTTACACCTTAAGATTTTTGCATAAATCAATTATTTATACCCTAATAAAGGCAAGAGTTCAATTCTCAGATCACTATTTCCATTAAAAAAAAAAGATATGAAGTAGCAAAGTTTTTGAAATTTGAGCATTAAAAAATTAACAATTTAATTTCCTCAAAAGACGGTTCCATATCTGTACATGAGATATTTGCCACTTGATAAGGAATTATTGAAGGCATAATTTTGCAATTTTATTTTATTTATAAGTGTCCTAGTTTCCGAGAAATATATTTTTTTTAAATTTCGTATTTTAATTTTTTTCTCCAAATATCGGCAAAAGTGGAACCTGGATTTAGTACAGAAAGATTCTATAAGCCAAGTTCTATCACCCATAAAAAAATCAGGTTTCACTTTTGCGGTTTTAAGAAGTTATGACAGAATTTAGATAAAGGTCAACTTTCATGATCTAGGATTGTCACAAAGGTCAACTATGAGTTAAATGAAAATGTTAAATTTTTTGTTTGTTAATTAATACCGTCAATCAATTGAATAAATTAACAACACTTGTGGACGAATACAATATACTTACGTATACTAGGTACCTACCTAATGTAGATGTGATAATGTAGGAATACTTTATGTTTGTTCGACCACATTTTAACTTTGTACCTTACACGCTAAACGGTAACGAAAAAATGAACTATGTTGCTTGAAAAACATTTCAAAATTCATTCAGAATCATTCAGGCATTCGATCAGAAAATAAAAACAAATCTTGGGCATAAATCAGTTAGTAGGTGTAACTATTATTGTTACAAAAAAAAACGTAGAGGTAAGCAGGCATGAACTTGTGTCTAATTGGGTCTCCAAAACAAACAATTAATAGTTAATACTCAGACCCGAAAACGAAAATCGATATTCATTATAATGACTTCCGCCTTGACTGGGAATCACCATAAGCGTTCCTTTTTTGCAAATAGAGCTTGGAGCCCATAAAAATATGTTAAAGGTACTGTAGTAAGTTCCTAAAATCTACATTACTGTAAACTCGTTCAAAACTAATACACAAATTTATATTTTAAAAATTTTCGTTCGAGGTCAGGTTCGGTGTCAACCCTAGCATAAAAATTTAAAAATGAATATCTTCTAATCGCCGCAAAAGTGACACGTGGCTTATTTATGTATGATAGACCACATCCCTAGGTTTATTTCTATCGAAGTTCTAGGTTCCACTTTTTTGTTTTTAGGGAGAAAAAACAATAAATACGAAATACAAAAAAAAAATTGCTGCTCCCAAACCAATGCATTTTTTTAAGCTAAAGAAACGCGTTTATACGCCTCTGATTATGCCCGATTGACACATATTTATTAAAAAAATATATTGTTAATATTCACTTTATAAAAAAATATTCTAGATTTCATAGGTCAAAGGTCACGATAAGTTCATGATTTTTTTCTCAAAAATTATTTGAGTTAGACTTCTGGGAATTGAACTCATGCCTTTTTTAGGGTATAATAATCTATTTATCTAAAAACCTGAACATGTAAATTTTTTTGGTTCCATAAAACACTGTGCGCCGCCTTCTCCCCGGTCGTCGGCGACGGAGAGGACCGGCCCGGGCGTCCCCCTCGCGGGCCCTCTCCGCTGTCTCCTTCTGTAGGATGACTTCCACACAGAAGGAGACGACCGCGTTCCAGGATCTGTCGCTGTCCAGCATCGCTTTAACGACGCTGGGCAACGAGAGATCCCTTCCCACTGCCATGACCATATCATGGCGCTGCCGAGACCACGATGAGCACTCTTCAAGGGTGTGCTACGCCGTGTCCTCGACAGCGCCACAATGATGGCATGACGGGGTCGCTTCCCTCCGTATGCGATGCAAGTAGCTGCCAAAACATTCATGCCCTGACAGCACCTGCACCAGACGGAAAGTCAGCGACCCATGCCTCCTTTCCTTCCATTGCCCCAAGACTGGCCGCAGCGCCTCCAGGGTCCTCACCCCGAACTGCTGCGCCCCCAGCTCCTCGGCCCACTGCTCCATGACTAGCTCATCCAGTCTCCTCCTGTGGGCTATCACCTCCTCTGATGTTAGTCTCTCTCCCCGTTGCCGGGCCTCCGCCCTTTGCCAATATAGGCTTGACAGCGCCCTCGCTTTACAGGACTGAACCTAAGGATGGAATAGCGAGATTAAGCCTTGACCCATTGCGGATTGGCGGGTGCTAACGACTGCAGATGCAGCCGGGTCCGACGACTTAACGTGCCTTCCGAGGCACGGAGGAACTCTAGATATAAGATTTTTGGTCACCTATCCAATGGCCGACCACTGTGAAAATTGCTTAACTTCAACGATCGCAGCCGAACGCGCTAACCATCCACACTATCTTGCTCCTCGAAGCACACTTAAAGCTTTGTTTAATAGATCGTTCTTAACATTTTTTTGAAGTTATACTTCTTTAGGCGCGTTCTGAAAAATTGTTGAGAGTGAAATTTTAAGATGCGCGCGCATCATGTAACACAAAAAATTAACACCATGAAGTTGGTCGCTTTAGCGACCAACTTCATGTGCCGCGCTGCCATTACCGCGTCGCCCGCCGCACCGTACGCATGCGCGGCCACTCGCGGTCCTAGCGCGGGAAACACGTGCAACAAACATCGGGAAAAGTTACGAGTTTTGAATTTAGAACAGAGACTGTTTTCATATCTATATATATAAAAATGAAACCCGTTTTCCGTTGTCACGACATAACATGAAAACGGCTTGACCGATTTGGCTGTTTTTTTTTTGTAGTTTTCTAATACTCTGTACAAGGTTCTTACGGAAAAAAATATAAAGAAAATCCCAAGGGTATAAAATAAGGAATGAAAGTTTGTATGAAACTTTATCAATTTTAAACCGATCGGGCTGAGACTTTGCATGCAGGTATAAGAAGAATCATAGATGAATGTCATTGTGTATAATACAAGCCTGAGAACAAAAACTGTAGTCTACACTTCAGCTCTACACCGAAGCGAAGCGAGGGCGGGCCTCTAGTTTATAATATTTATCCACATGTTTCTAGTTTGTATATTCGGAATACGTGTTTGAGTTTCATACAAGTGCAAATCACATATGTTCTAATATATATTCAGTAGCGATTTTAATTGAATATTTTGATTATTTATTTATTTTTTCAAATTAAAACTGAACTTTATTGACTGTGTCCTTTTCCAGACTTTTTATTAATTTATTGTAATTAATTATTTGCATGCAATTAAAAACTAATTTTAAACGATGCCAAAGAAGGATAACTTCTCACGCGCCTACATAAGTACACGCACCCATTTTTTTTATACAGTACGGTATCTTAATCTCAGAGTCAGATGTATTATTACGGGGCCTAAACAAATTATATCTTATAATAAATACGAAAAGCATGTAACTAACATCAGTATTTTTATAGGATTGATGTCTCATCGGGTTTGGGGAGTCATAATGAACTTTTAAATTGATATCGGTTTGTTGTGTCCTCTGACGGGTTTCCTAGAGAATTAGAATGACGGAGAAATTAGAATTTCTTTAATACTGATGGCTTCCCTGGGTTGAGGAAACATCATCCGGCCTATTCGAATTATTTTTTACATATACAGTGTGTTACTAAAAAGAAAATCGCATGTCCATCGATGCTTTACAGAACATGTGATTATACAGACTTTAAAATTATTAGCATATATTTGTTTTGTAATCTCTCGCTGGTGCTGGCAAATATGGCGACGAGTAATGAAGAGCGAAGGCATATCGAGCCACCAGTGGCGTGACCCATTCACTCGGGGGAGACAACAGTCCGATATCCATAATATTAGCACTTATTTTGTTTATTTAAGATTCGTAATCTCTCGCTGATTCTGGAAAATATAGCGATGAGTGATCAAGCGTGTGTTGTGCGGTCAGGAAGCGTCGGCGATGCGGCTGGTGACGATGCGCGCCGCCTCGCTGCAGGCCTCCTCCCGCGCCGGCGCCGCTGCGGCACTGGCGCTCGCAGACAGATACCTGCGGCGCGACACCAGGCCGGCGCTGCGGCACCACACGCTCAACGCTATCCTGGCGCGAGTGAGGCGCGACAGGTATGGTGACCCACCCTCACACACGCGCTACCTGCGGCGCGACACCAGGCCGGCGCTGCGGCACCACACGCTCAACGCTATCCTGGCGCGAGTGAGGCGCGACAGGTATGGTGACCCACCCTCACACACGCGCTACCTGCGGCGCGACACCAGGCCGGCGCTGCGGCACCACACGCTCAACGCTATCCTGGCGCGAGTGAGGCGCGACAGGTATGGTGACCCACCCTCACACACGCGCTACCTGCGGCGCGGGACCAGGCCGGCGCTGCGGCACCACACGCTCAACGCTATCCTGGCGCGAGTGAGGCGCGACAGGTATGGTGACCCACCCTCACACACGCGCTACCTGCGGCGCGACACCAGGCCGGCGCTGCGGCACCACACGCTCAACGCTATCCTGGCGCGAGTGAGGCGCGACAGGTATGGTGACCCACCCTCACACACGCGCTACCTGCGGCGCGACACCAGGCCGGCGCTGCGGCACCACACGCTCAACGCTATCCTGGCGCGAGTGAGGCGCGACAGGTATGGTGACCCACCCTCACACACACGCGCTACCTGCGGCGCGACACCAGGCCGGCGCTGCGGCACCACACGCTCAACGCTATCCTGGCGCGAGTGAGGCGCGACAGGTATGGTGACCCACCCTCACACACGCGCTACCTGCGGCGCGACACCAGGCCGGCGCTGCGGCACCACACGCTCAACGCTATCCTGGCGCGAGTGAGGCGCGACAGGTATGGTGACCCACCCTCACACACGCGCTACCTGCGGCGCGACACCAGGCCGGCGCTGCGGCACCACACGCTCAACGCTATCCTGGCGCGAGTGAGGCGCGACAGGTATGGTGACCCACCCTCACACACGCGCTACCTGCGGCGCGACACCAGGCCGGCGCTGCGGCACCACACGCTCAACGCTATCCTGGCGCGAGTGAGGCGCGACAGGTATGGTGACCCACCCTCACACACGCGCTACCTGCGGCGCGACACCAGGCCGGCGCTGCGGCACCACACGCTCAACGCTATCCTGGCGCGAGTGAGGCGCGACAGGTATGGTGACCCACCCTCACACACGCGCTACCTGCGGCGCGACACCAGGCCGGCGCTGCGGCACCACACGCTCAACGCTATCCTGGCGCGAGTGAGGCGCGACAGGTATGGTGACCCACCCTCACACACGCGCTACCTGCGGCGCGACACCAGGCCGGCGCTGCGGCACCACACGCTCAACGCTATCCTGGCGCGAGTGAGGCGCGACAGGTATGGTGACCCACCCTCACACACGCGCTACCTGCGGCGCGACCAGGCCGGCGCTGCGGCACCACACGCTCAACGCTATCCTGGCGCGAGTGAGGCGCGACAGGTATGGTGACCCACCCTCACACACACGCGCTACCTGCGGCGCGACACCAGGCCGGCGCTGCGGCACCACACGCTCAACGCTATCCTGGCGCGAGTGAGGCGCGACAGGTATGGTGACCCACCCTCACACACGCGCTACCTGCGGCGCGACACCAGGCCGGCGCTGCGGCACCACACGCTCAACGCTATCCTGGCGCGAGTGAGGCGCGACAGGTATGGTGACCCACCCTCACACACGCGCTACCTGCGGCGCGACACCAGGCCGGCGCTGCGGCACCACACGCTCAACGCTATCCTGGCGCGAGTGAGGCGCGACAGGTATGGTGACCCACCCTCACACACGCGCTACCTGCGGCGCGACACCAGGCCGGCGCTGCGGCACCACACGCTCAACGCTATCCTGGCGCGAGTGAGGCGCGACAGGTATGGTGACCCACCCTCACACACGCGCTACCTGCGGCGCGACACCAGGCCGGCGCTGCGGCACCACACGCTCAACGCTATCCTGGCGCGAGTGAGGCGCGACAGGTATGGTGACCCACCCTCACACACGCGCTACCTGCGGCGCGACACCAGGCCGGCGCTGCGGCACCACACGCTCAACGCTATCCTGGCGCGAGTGAGGCGCGACAGGTATGGTGACCCACCCTCACACACGCGCTACCTGCGGCGCGACACCAGGCCGGCGCTGCGGCACCACACGCTCAACGCTATCCTGGCGCGAGTGAGGCGCGACAGGTATGGTGACCCACCCTCACACACGCGCTACCTGCGGCGCGACACCAGGCCGGCGCTGCGGCACCACACGCTCAACGCTATCCTGGCGCGAGTGAGGCGCGACAGGTATGGTGACCCACCCTCACACACGCGCTACCTGCGGCGCGGGACCAGGCCGGCGCTGCGGCACCACACGCTCAACGCTATCCTGGCGCGAGTGAGGCGCGACAGGTATGGTGACCCACCCTCACACACGCGCTACCTGCGGCGCGACACCAGGCCGGCGCTGCGGCACCACACGCTCAACGCTATCCTGGCGCGAGTGAGGCGCGACAGGTATGGTGACCCACCCTCACACACGCGCTACCTGCGGCGCGACACCAGGCCGGCGCTGCGGCACCACACGCTCAACGCTATCCTGGCGCGAGTGAGGCGCGACAGGTATGGTGACCCACCCTCACACACGCGCTACCTGCGGCGCGACACCAGGCCGGCGCTGCGGCACCACACGCTCAACGCTATCCTGGCGCGAGTGAGGCGCGACAGGTATGGTGACCCACCCTCACACACGCGCTACCTGCGGCGCGACACCAGGCCGGCGCTGCGGCACCACACGCTCAACGCTATCCTGGCGCGAGTGAGGCGCGACAGGTATGGTGACCCACCCTCACACACGCGCTACCTGCGGCGCGACACCAGGCCGGCGCTGCGGCACCACACGCTCAACGCTATCCTGGCGCGAGTGAGGCGCGACAGGTATGGTGACCCACCCTCACACACGCGCTACCTGCGGCGCGGGACCAGGCCGGCGCTGCGGCACCACACGCTCAACGCTATCCTGGCGCGAGTGAGGCGCGACAGGTATGGTGACCCACCCTCACACACGCGCTACCTGCGGCGCGACACCAGGCCGGCGCTGCGGCACCACACGCTCAACGCTATCCTGGCGCGAGTGAGGCGCGACAGGTATGGTGACCCACCCTCACACGCGCTACCTGCGGCGCGACACCAGGCCGGCGCTGCGGCACCACACGCTCAACGCTATCCTGGCGCGAGTGAGGCGCGACAGGTATGGTGACCCACCCTCACACACGCGCTACCTGCGGCGCGACACCAGGCCGGCGCTGCGGCACCACACGCTCAACGCTATCCTGGCGCGAGTGAGGCGCGACAGGTATGGTGACCCACCCTCACACACGCGCTACCTGCGGCGCGACACCAGGCCGGCGCTGCGGCACCACACGCTCAACGCTATCCTGGCGCGAGTGAGGCGCGACAGGTATGGTGACCCACCCTCACACACGCGCTACCTGCGGCGCGACACCAGGCCGGCGCTGCGGCACCACACGCTCAACGCTATCCTGGCGCGAGTGAGGCGCGACAGGTATGGTGACCCACCCTCACACACGCGCTACCTGCGGCGCGACACCAGGCCGGCGCTGCGGCACCACACGCTCAACGCTATCCTGGCGCGAGTGAGGCGCGACAGGTATGGTGACCCACCCTCACACACGCGCTACCTGCGGCGCGACACCAGGCCGGCGCTGCGGCACCACACGCTCAACGCTATCCTGGCGCGAGTGAGGCGCGACAGGTATGGTGACCCACCCTCACACACGCGCTACCTGCGGCGCGACACCAGGCCGGCGCTGCGGCACCACACGCTCAACGCTATCCTGGCGCGAGTGAGGCGCGACAGGTATGGTGACCCACCCTCACACACGCGCTACCTGCGGCGCGACACCAGGCCGGCGCTGCGGCACCACACGCTCAACGCTATCCTGGCGCGAGTGAGGCGCGACAGGTATGGTGACCCACCCTCACACACGCGCTACCTGCGGCGCGACACCAGGCCGGCGCTGCGGCACCACACGCTCAACGCTATCCTGGCGCGAGTGAGGCGCGACAGGTATGGTGACCCACCCTCACACACGCGCTACCTGCGGCGCGACACCAGGCCGGCGCTGCGGCACCACACGCTCAACGCTATCCTTTTTTTTTTAATAACGCAGGTAAAAAATCTTTTTACAGACGACGGCGCCTTTAAGAGGCACACCGCCGAACGGACCTCACACCTGGCTCCCGCAAGTCTTACGGACCCCCCAGTGGCTACCCACTGAGGACCCCGCAATTCTTACGGGCGCTTTACAGCATAATATCCGCTAAAAAAGTCCTGCGGAATACCTCACTGCTTAGTGCCGCAGGGTCCCCGTTAGGGATTCTACCACGGCTCCGCCCCCAGCAGCTTCCCGGCCTCGCCGGGGCTCCACGGCAGGGGTCTCCCGCCGTATTACGGGGACCCCGCAGACGTGCGCGGGTAGGCCCGCGCGTGGGGGCTGAGTTCGCGGCCTAGTGCCCACCGTACCCCCCGTCCGCTGCGGAGGGCTTCTTGGGCGTTCCCGTCCAAGCAACCCTCCGCCGCCCCCTTTTGTAGGACAGAACTACAAGAGGGGGGAACGCTCAACGCTATCCTGGCGCGAGTGTTTTTAAGCTGTTGTTATTTATGAAGTCGTAAATTATTTGTTGTAGAGCAATTTGAATACTCCGTATAGAGTACGTTATAAACAACCTGTTGTAAAAAGCACAAATAGCGAACATAAATGGCCATGTTAAGTGCCAGTATTATTTAAAAAACACTTGTAACCTCTATTTGAATATATGGGTTATAACTATTATTTGTGTGTCGTTTGTAGATTGGTGTACGGCGAGGAAGTGGTGGAGGCAGTGGCCTTACCAGTGCTGACGTGGTGCGCACAAGACAAAGATATGTCGCTTCGGTCCGCCGCCGCCCGAGCCGCTGCCGACCTCGCCCGACTGACGGCCGACGCCACCACCGACCTCATCGACCTGCTGGAGAAGGTGCCCCTCTCTCTGTCCCCTCACACTACACACGAGGACGGCCGACCTCGCCCGACTGACGGCCGACGCCACCACCGACCTCATCGACCTGCTGGAGAAGGTGCCCCTCTCTCTGTCCCCTCACACTACACACGAGGACGGCCGACCTCGCCCGACTGACGGCCGACGCCACCACCGACCTCATCGACCTGCTGGAGAAGGTGCCCCTCTCTCTGTCCCCTCACACTACACACGAGGACGGCCGACCTCGCCCGACTGACGGCCGACGCCACCACCGACCTCATCGACCTGCTGGAGAAGGTGCCCCTCTCTCTGTCCCCTCACACTACACACGAGGACGGCCGACCTCGCCCGACTGACGGCCGACGCCACCACCGACCTCATCGACCTGCTGGAGAAGGTGCCCCTCTCTCTGTCCCCTCACACTACACACGAGGACGGCCGACGCCACCACCGACCTCATCGACCTGCTGGAGAAGGTGCCCCTCTCTCTGTCCCCTCACACTACACACGAGGACGGCCGACCTCGCCCGACTGACGGCCGACGCCACCACCGACTTGATCAACCGCTGGAGATAAAACAAAAAGGGTTCTACCTTTTTTGTTTGCAAACTAACTTTTACTGCTCTAACTTTTTTCATAGATGACAGAATATTTTTTTTGGTTTACATATGACGGTACATGATAATGAGGATCAATATTTTTCTGAACTTTGCTATTTTTTGGCTGATCAGATCTGGATGACGCGAGTCGAGTATTCTAGACAGTTTATCGATATCCATTAAGTGACTAAAAATAATTTTTAACACTTATTTACAAATAACTAACTCTCTTCAAGATTGCTATAATTTTATCTACCAAATTGTCGATACCTCCTTTGGTCGGTAACCATGATTGATACGTTGCAGATCCTGAACCGTCCGTTCGAGGTGGAGGCAGGCGAGGAGACGTTGTGCTGCCAGGCGGCGTGCTCCGGCCTGCTGCAGCTGCTGCACGCGCGCCTGCCTGCCGCCCCCCACCACGCCGCGCGCGCGCTGCTCGTGCTGCTGGACCACCTGCACCTGCACTACCAGCGCCCGCACCTGCTGCAGCACCGGCCCGAGATACGCGTGCAGGTCAGGCCCCCCCCCCACCACGCCGCGCGCGCGCTGCTCGTGCTGCTGGACCACCTGCACCTGCACTACCAGCGCCCGCACCTGCTGCAGCACCGGCCCGAGATACGCGTGCAGGTCAGGCCCCCCCCCCACCACGCCGCGCGCGCGCTGCTCGTGCTGCTGGACCACCTGCACCTGCACTACCAGCGCCCGCACCTGCTGCAGCACCGGCCCGAGATACGCGTGCAGGTCAGGCCCCCCCCCCCACCACGCCGCGCGCGCGCTGCTCGTGCTGCTGGACCACCTGCACCTGCACTACCAGCGCCCGCACCTGCTGCAGCACCGGCCCGAGATACGCGTGCAGGTCAGGCCCCCCCCCCACCACGCCGCGCGCGCGCTGCTCGTGCTGCTGGACCACCTGCACCTGCACTACCAGCGCCCGCACCTGCTGCAGCACCGGCCCGAGATACGCGTGCAGGTCAGGCCCCCCCCCCACCACGCCGCGCGCGCGCTGCTCGTGCTGCTGGACCACCTGCACCTGCACTACCAGCGCCCGCACCTGCTGCAGCACCGCCCGAGATACGCGTGCAGGTCAGGCCCCCCCCCCACCACGCCGCGCGCGCGCTGCTCGTGCTGCTGGACCACCTGCACCTGCACTACCAGCGCCCGCACCTGCTGCAGCACCGGCCCGAGATACGCGTGCAGGTCAGGCCCCCCCCCCACCACGCCGCGCGCGCGCTGCTCGTGCTGCTGGACCACCTGCACCTGCACTACCAGCGCCCGCACCTGCTGCAGCACCGGCCCGAGATACGCGTGCAGGTCAGCCCTCCCCTCCTCTCCCCTCCCCTCTGTGCCGCGCGCGACTGCTGCAATGCTAGCGACTGTCGATGCGGCCGGGACGGAAAAATCCATAATCTCGACTATTTCCAGATTTTTGAAGATTCTAGCCGCGGCCGTATAAAAGTCTTAGGAACATTTTTTTTTTAAAACTAATCCTTTAAGGTAAGGTATAATCTTCAAAATTTGAATAAAGCCGAATTTTTCGCCGTTTCATCGATTTTTGAGGTCTTTTCGATTTTTCAAACTTGGAGGTCAAAAATTTAGATTTTTCGTTGGGCCATCATTTCAAGCTGGTCTATAAAAAATCAAAACTACCAATTTGACGCAAATTAGTCCAATTTCATATTAATTGTACCCATTTTTTAAAGTATCATAATATTCGCCCTCAGATCCTGGACATGGTGTTAGCTCTGCGCGTGAACTCGCTCAACTGCGTTGGGTTCTGCTACGACAGTAGCGGCGCGGCCGTGTCGGGCGCGGCTGCGGTGCGGCTGCGGCCGTTATGTTCCCCGCTGCTGCTGTGCGAGCCGCTCGCCACCCGCTCGCAGCCCGCGCCGGCCCAGCGCGACCTGCCGCCGGTCAGTGACCCCCCCCCCCCCCCCCCCCCATATAGTGTATACATCGGTGCGGCTGCGGCCGTTATGTTCCCCGCTGCTGCGTGCGAGCCGCTCGCCACCCGCTCGCAGCCCGCGCCGGCCCAGCGCGACCTGCCGCCGGTCAGTGCCCCCCCCCCCCCCCCCCATATAGTGTATACATCGGTGCGGCTGCGGCCGTTATGTTCCCCGCTGCTGCTGTGCGAGCCGCTCGCCACCCGCTCGCAGCCCGCGCCGGCCCAGCGCGACCTGCCGCCGGTCAGTGACCCCCCCCCCCCCCCCCATATAGTGTATACATCGGTGCGGCTGCGGCCGTTATGTTCCCCGCTGCTGCTGTGCGAGCCGCTCGCCACCCGCTCGCAGCCCGCGCCGGCCCAGCGCGACCTGCCGCCGGTCAGTGACCCCCCCCCCCCCCCCATATAGTGTATACATCGGTGCGGCTGCGGCCGTTATGTTCCCCGCTGCTGCTGTGCGAGCCGCTCGCCACCCGCTCGCAGCCCGCGCCGGCCCAGCGCGACCTGCCGCCGGTCAGTGACCCCCCCCCCCCCCCCCATATAGTGTATACATCGGTGCGGCTGCGGCCGTTATGTTCCCCGCTGCTGCTGTGCGAGCCGCTCGCCACCCGCTCGCAGCCCGCGCCGGCCCAGCGCGACCTGCCGCCGGTCAGTGACCCCCCCCCCCCCCCCCCCCATATAGTGTATACATCGGTGCGGCTGCGGCCGTTATGTTCCCCGCTGCTGCTGTGCGAGCCGCTCGCCACCCGCTCGCAGTCCCGCGCCGGCCCAGCGCGACCTGCCGCCGTCAGTGACCCCCCCCCCCCCCCCCATATAGTGTATACATCGGTGCGGCTGCGGCCGTTATGTTCCCCGCTGCTGCTGTGCGAGCCGCTCGCCACCCGCTCGCAGCCCGCGCCGGCCCAGCGGCGACCTGCCGCCGGTCAGTGACCCCCCCCCCCCCCCCCATATAGTGTATACATCGGTGCGGCTGCGGCCGTTATGTTCCCCGCTGCTGCTGTGGCGAGCCGCTCGCCACCCGCTCGCAGCCCGCGCCGGCCCAGCGCGACCTGCCGCCGGTCAGTGACCCCCCCCCCCCCCCCCATATAGTGTATACATCGGTGCGGCTGCGGCCGTTATGTTCCCCGCTGCTGCTGTGCGAGCCGCTCGCCACCCGCTCGCAGCCCGCGCCGGCCCAGCGCGACCTGCCGCCGGTCAGTGACCCCCCCCCCCCCCCCCCCCCATATAGTGTATACATCGGTGCGGCTGCGGCCGTTATGTTCCCCGCTGCTGCTGTGCGAGCCGCTCGCCACCCGCTCGCAGCCCGCGCCGGCCCAGCGCGACCTGCCGCCGGTCAGTGACCCCCCCCCCCCCCCCCCCCATATAGTGTATACATCGGTGCGGCTGCGGCCGTTATGTTCCCCGCTGCTGCTGTGCGAGCCGCTCGCCACCCGCTCGCAGCCCGCGCCGGCCCAGCGCGACCTGCCGCCGGTCAGTGACCCCCCCCCCCCCCCCCCCATATAGTGTATACATCGGTGCGGCTGCGGCCGTTATGTTCCCCGCTGCTGCTGTGCGAGCCGCTCGCCACCCGCTCGCAGCCCGCGCCGGCCCAGCGCGACCTGCCGCCGGTCAGTGACCCCCCCCCCCCCCCCCCCATATAGTGTATACATCGGTGCGGCTGCGGCCGTTATGTTCCCCGCTGCTGCTGTGCGAGCCGCTCGCCACCCGCTCGCAGCCCGCGCCGGCCCAGCGCGACCTGCCGCCGGTCAGTGACCCCCCCCCCCCCCCCCCCATATAGTGTATACATCGGTGCGGCTGCGGCCGTTATGTTCCCCGCTGCTGCTGTGCGAGCCGCTCGCCACCCGCTCGCAGCCCGCGCCGGCCCAGCGCGACCTGCCGCCGGTCAGTGACCCCCCCCCCCCCCCCCCCCCCATATAGTGTATACATCGGTGCGGCTGCGGCCGTTATGTTCCCCGCTGCTGCTGTGCGAGCCGCTCGCCACCCGCTCGCAGCCCGCGCCGGCCCAGCGCGACCTGCCGCCGGTCAGTGCCATATATATATAAAGAAAGGAGATTGAGCATCTTAGTATGGAGCTTGGGGAAGAACTAAAGATTTTTGTACATCAATCAAATAAGCTTAAAAATATTGCTTATATTTATTACTTTTACGATTTTTTCATTACTTCGAAATCCGTACTCTCTGAGCAAAGTTATTGAACTTTAAAGAAATATATCTACATAACCTCTTTTTACGATCCCCGCTACTATGCTACTACTCTAATCTTAATATTACCTACATAAATACACATAATCACGCTCACAATCCTAAAAGGGGTTGAGCAGTGCTGCAGCTAGCATTTGTTTACACATTTTATTATTTAGCATTACATCATTAGCATCAATTTACACGCCAATAGCGAGAATACGACTGACTGACAGATCTGAGTTCTCACTGTGATCACAGTGACACTGACAGACACTGTTCACATTGACAGAAAAACGGTGATTTTTCCGAAACGTATTGCTGAAACCCCGAGTATGTATACATTCTTTTATTTAAGGATTTTTTGTTTTAATCGTCTTTCGTAAATAAATCATAGTCACACGAATAATATGTTCTATTATTCTTTGTATATGTATTTTCGTATCTTGGACTAGTTCTAACAATGTTAATAACATTAATAGGTTAACATTGGGACCAATTCTGGCGTTACATTCTCTAAACCTAAACTTAAAATTAGAGAGCTAATTTTAGTTTAGGTTTAGTGAATTGGTATTCTGAAATTGCGAACTAACTAAATTAAGATCACAAGTGACAGCTGAAAACGAACATCTAAATTGAATTCACAGATTAGGTAAAAGCATTGAACCGGTAATTATCGGTTCACTCAAATTAGCAATAAATACTTATTATTCAGTGATTTTGACTTATTTCAGTAATTCTTTGTTGTTCTTCATCATCTTTGAAATATGAAAACTTAACATAAGTTTGTTATTTTACTGTATGAGATATTATGAATCAATATTAAAGAGTGAATACTTGCCTACTCTGTGGTACTTAGGGTTTCTAGATTGGGAGTGTTTATCCTTGTTTTGGTGAAAAATATAAACTTGGAAAATATTAAATCTGCGGGGAGAACTTTAGGAATCATATTTTTTCTTAGAGCATGCCTAAGTTTTTTTTGGCAAAAGGATGGGGAAAGCCGCCACTTTTAAAATTAAATTTAAATATAGGTACCGACTAGATTTTGGTAGCTACCTAACAAATCTATTAAGGATGATCAGTGACGATAGACCGTGTCTAGGGACACGATATCGAATAGAAAGTATCGATACTGTACTCATGAGTAGTATCGGAAAAAAAGTATCGTACTCGTAAAAGTATTGAAACAAAAGTATCGATACTTCAAAGTATCGAGTACATTTCATAGGACCTTATAAGCAATGTAGATACTCTTAAAAACGTGTAATGTTAATATAATCAACTGCAAAACTAAACGTGAATTACTCAAGTACGTAAGTCTCAGGACACACTAGATTGCTTCTGCTTCCAATTATATCAACGCAATCGAATGTTTTAGAAGGTTTGCCATGATTCCACTAGATGGCGTTGCCATCAATATAAGGCGCTTATCCAAAATTTTAAAGGTATCGATACTTTTTTTAGTTTAGTTATTTAGTTGAAGTATCGAAAACCAAGTATCGAGTACAAAAGTATCGGTATCGAAAGGAAAAGTACTCGATGCCACAAAGTATCGATACTATTTTCGTGTCCCTAACCGTGTCGAGTCCGAGCCGAGCTTCAGCCGTAACACGGTCACCGAGACGGTCCCGTACCTGTAAATTACAAAGACGTGCCTCGACCGACCAATTAGGTAGGTACCGTTGCGCCGTGATACAGTCTAATCATTCAGATAAAGTAAACAGGGTAAGTGTACTCGTCCGAGGAAAACGTTTCTGTTTTGTCTGAGGTATCACTACGATTGGCCGGCGGCACCGCGCCGGCGCGCTGTATTCATGCAACGGGCCGTGGCCGAGCCGAAGCGGGACCAAGTTTTTTCCGAGCGTTGGAGCGTTTCATTTGGTGCTTGGTTGTCAGTGGGTTACCGCACGGAATAGCTTGAATGTATCTATAATCCATAAAAAATATATTATTTAATATTAGTTAACTAGAGGAGCTTGATGGCGCAGGTTGAAGTTAAGCAACTTTTGCAGTTGTCGGTCATTGGATGGGTGACCAAAAATCTTCTATCTGGAGTTTCTCCGTACTTCTGAAGGCATGTTAAGCCGTTGGTCCCGGCTGCATCTGCAGTCGTTAGCACCCGTCAATCCGCACTGGACCCGCGTGGTGGGTCATGGCCCAATCTCCCTATTCCATTCATAGGGAAGGCCTGTGCCCCAGCAATGGAGACATTAATAGCCTGATGATGATGATTAGTTAACTCTGTTACGGCCGACACGGTCTAACGTATATCATCCTTGAAAATTTCCTAGGAACCTACGGTTATAAATTTCGGTTTCGGTCAGAGGTTGTTATTATCCCTTCGGCTGTTTTGTGAAGATTTTGTACTCATTTATTTTAGAATCCGAGATGTAACGAAACGTAACCTATTTTTATCTTTTTTTGTTTCTATCAGTTTTGGCGATATCGTCCCAAATCCCAATTAATCATTTGGTGAATGCCAAGTACTTTCGGATGTATAAAAGCAAACAAACCGTAGGAACTTATTTCGTCTTAGGTTATAATTAGCTTATAAAAAGTGGGAAATAAAAACATTTCCAACAAATATTAAAAATGGCTTCATAAAAACTAAACCACTGAAAACAAAGGAACAAAATACATTAAAGTTTAAAGTACCTACATTTAAAGTCAAAATAACATTTGGATTGGAATTGGTGATTGGAATGCATATCGCTGACACCATAGGTACCTATTATTTGTTAATTATTTGACTATGTACTTTAGATATGAGTGGGGACTGTAGGTATTACTTAAGGAATTAGCACATAGATGTCTTACCTTTTTAGCTTGTTTTTTATACCTATGAAGTGGATTTTTATTTATGTTAAAAAAGATTTTACCTTAAATTATTTAGTGTTTTATACAAGATATACGTATACATTACCTACGAAGGACCACAATAGCGCAAGTGTAACGCGTTCGTTCTGCGATCGTGAACGTTAAGTAACTTCCACAATGGCCGATCTTAGGATGGGTGACCAACCAAAAATGTATTAAATCGAGTTTCTATGTTGTTGCTCGCTGCATCTGCAGTCATTAGCCCCCACTAAGCCGCATTAGGCCTGCGTGGTGGCTCATGACACATTAATAGGCTCATAATAAATCCGCATCGTAACATAGACTTATCTACCTTTTAAAAAAAATAAAAGATCTAGCTAATATAGGTATTATTATCACCGTCGTCGTTCATTATTGTATAAAATTTATGGCTTATTTTAACGAAATAAACCTATAACCAACCTTAACAACAAGTTCAAAACTTAAGTACATCAATCATTTACCTACTATTTGGCCAGATTATACACATTTAAATTTAGAGAGGACCTCCGTAGGTCCTTCTTAAATTTAGTGTGACATTTCTAATTTTAGAGAAAATATGACATTTAGAACACGTTTCAGAATACCATTTTATCATCTAAATCTAAGTTGAATAACTTAGCGACGTCAATTTTAAATTTAGAGATAGTGTGTCATTACAGAATACCAAATTGAATTTGACAACTCTATATCTAATTTTAGTTAGTTTTAGATATAAGTTGGCACGCCAGAATTGGGCCCATTGGAAACCTAAGTTAACGTTTCGGAACGCGGGATCCGGATATCGCTTGGGGTGGCGAGACGACCGACTTCCCATGTAGCAACCTTCCACCAAGCACTGGGCGGGCTTATCACATAGGAAATCATTCTAAATTTTACAAATATCGCATTTTTTTCTGAGAGTACGAAAATTGCTGAAATTTGGTATTCAGTCGTCAATAATTAGACAACGGTTTTTGGCAGTATTTTCATTAGTGTACAATTGAGAGATGAAAATTCCTAAAATGCCTAATCTCCTTTATTGTTTACATATAAATATTAGAGTCTTATATTAAGTATGAGGTTAATTATATACATTTATAATAATGAGATAATCAGTGCCATCTGGGCAAATTGGGAACTTGATATTATCATTTTTTTATTATAGAAACTATCACAAATGCTAGTGGTTAGTGCATCCACCTGGACAGCGGAACACTCAGATTTGAGTCCTGCCTGAAACCTTGACAGAGTTCCTTTTTTTCTAGAAAATATATTCTATAAGAATTTCCTCACCGCCCTCCGTATACAATTTTTAGGGTTCCGTACCTAAAAAGGAAAAAATGGAACCCGTATAGGATGACCTCGTTTTCCGTCCGTCAAGACCACAGTCAACGCTCTCCGTTCCCTTTTTATATCTAATTTGTCATTTAAGTTATTACAAATCTCAGGACCTAGATATTTAAAACTATTCACTCTCCTCGGAGACACTCCATTTAACATCATAGGTGGAATATGCTCTAACTTTTCACCTTTGGGTGTGAGCCGCTACACACGAGTGTCGGGTGTCGTCATCATCGACAGTCGCGTCTTTGGATTTCGAAATATGATGATTTTTGTTTTTATTTGATTATCGCTGATTCTCTTTCGATTTTTGCTAATCGATCGATCGTATGTTAATAACGAATTTAAATTTTTTGGTGCAGGGCGCGTGCGTGGTGAACGGAGGGCGGGCAGCGCGCGCGCTGGTGACGGCGCTGACGCACGAGCGCAGCTGGGCGGTGCTGGCCCGCCTGCTGACCGCGCTGCCCCCGCTGCTGGGGGCGCGCGGCCTGGCCACCGGCCGCCGCCCGCACGACCTCGACCTGCTGGCCGCCACGCTCGCCACCATGGTGCGTACCGCGCACGAGCGCAGCTGGGCGGTGCTGGCCCGCCTGCTGACCGCGCTGCCCCCGCTGCTGGGGGCGCGCGGCCTGGCCACCGGCCGCCGCCCGCACGACCTCGACCTGCTGGCCGCCACGCTCGCCACCATGGTGCGTACCGCGCACGAGCGCAGCTGGGCGGTGCTGGCCCGCCTGCTGACCGCGCTGCCCCCGCTGCTGGGGGCGCGCGGCCTGGCCACCGGCCGCCGCCCGCACGACCTCGACCTGCTGGCCGCCACGCTCGCCACCATGGTGCGTACCGCGCACGAGCGCAGCTGGGCGGTGCTGGCCCGCCTGCTGACCGCGCTGCCCCCGCTGCTGGGGGCGCGCGGCCTGGCCACCGGCCGCCGCCCGCACGACCTCGACCTGCTGGCCGCCACGCTCGCCACCATGGTGCGTACCGCGCACGAGCGCAGCTGGGCGGTGCTGGCCCGCCTGCTGACCGCGCTGCCCCCGCTGCTGGGGGCGCGCGGCCTGGCCACCGGCCGCCGCCCGCACGACCTCGACCTGCTGGCCGCCACGCTCGCCACCATGGTGCGTACCGCGCACGAGCGCAGCTGGGCGGTGCTGGCCCGCCTGCTGACCGCGCTGCCCCCGCTGCTGGGGGCGCGCGGCCTGGCCACCGGCCGCCGCCCGCACGACCTCGACCTGCTGGCCGCCACGCTCGCCACCATGGTGCGTACCGCGCACGAGCGCAGCTGGGCGGTGCTGGCCCGCCTGCTGACCGCGCTGCCCCCGCTGCTGGGGGCGCGCGGCCTGGCCACCGGCCGCCGCCCGCACGACCTCGACCTGCTGGCCGCCACGCTCGCCACCATGGTACTGTTATATCGAGCCTCGGAATTGGCGTTTTAAAAAAAAAGGATTAATGAAATTAAACATAGAAATTATAGTGTAGGTGAATTTGGCAGCCGTCACGGAGGTTCGGGAGAGACTGGCGCGCTCGAGAGGCGAGCGCGTCGGCTGGGGACAAAATGCTGATGCTGCAGCATCAGCTGGCCTGTCAGCTCAACAGCTAACATCTAAGGGATGTAACACCTCCCCCCTAAGAGAATAAACTTCAGGGTTAGTACTCTGAAGTTTATGTTACTTATTGACGTTAATTTAGAGGTTTCTTCTGATTTTAGGAGAAGGAGGGATTTCTGGGCGTTCGATCTTTGTCTGTATGTCGGTTAGTTCTACAGTTTCAGGTTCTGGGTTATTTCTTACTATATTCTTCCTGAAGACTATTTTAGGGATCCGTCGGTGATGACTGCCAGTCTTATTTATTCTTTTAAATAAAACAACGATACAAGATAGTAATGCGATAACAATGAATAATATAAAAAGTACAGAATAATGTGGCCCATATTTAATTAAATGGGGTTTATTTACAATTTCGTTCAGTTCTTTTAACATTTCTTTGTCTACATTGTTGGAAATAGGTAAGTCTTCGAAATTTAAACTATTCAGTTTTAGTAAGGGCATGCTCTACAAATTTTCCTTGAACTTATTTAAGTTACAACATGAATCGTTGATCAAATTAAAATCTAGGTTAACTGACTGCAAAGGTAAGTTTAGGACATTAACATCTGGTATAAGTTTGGCGCTTCTACAATAAGCTTTGCAATGCATTGGTATATTATGTATGTATCGTGTATTAGTGCACGAATAAACCTTTCTGGTTTTTGTTTGCACTTTAATATGTATTATAATTGTAATATTGCTTGATTAAATAAATTAAATAAAAATAAAAAAAAATATTTACAATTCCAATACCTAATATGTTTATATCTAATGGTTCTGAATTAAAACAATCTATGGTTAATTTACTGGATTTAGACTGTACAAATATCCATCTATTGTTATATAAAGGTTTCCAAATATCGAGTTCGCCTGTAATAAACTCTGTTTTACAGTATTTCGGAAGGGATGAAACTACTTTAGACAATAATTCACTCTCGCAATTAGGGTTAGCAGACGTCGGAAAGACATTAGTGATTTTACACAGATAATCCTGATTTTTTATAGCTTTACAAGTTGACAAATCATTCATATTACTATAATGAGTTTTATCCTTAGTTAGAGCTATGTACTTACTGCTAGGGATTATGATACTAAATGAATTTGGGTTGGTTATGTTGTGAGGTACGGGTAACGGGATGTTGTTATACAAATACAATTCTAATGGGTTTACAAGAGGGATCATTACTACAAACATTATTTTCTTATTAGCATAATAACTGATTAATTTTGACGTATTTATAATTACATGAATAAATCTTAATTCTAAAGGAATAACAAATTTCAGTTCGCCAGGTAAGTACTTATAATTATCGACTAATTCATTATACAGTTCTTGTGGAGTTATAACAGATGGGTGAATAATGTTTGCACTACTAAATAGTATTGCATTTGTTATATCTTCGAGTTGAAAGGATAAGGTAAGCATTGCTGCTTCTAAATTATTGTAAATTGTATTCAATCCAGAGATTGCAGATAGGTGATCAGTTTTATTTGACAAGCTATTCAAAGAAAGGGAGAGTTTATCGATAGCAAGATTAAGATTATCTTCATTAGCTTTTAATTTATAAATACTTTCATTAAATCTAACTAGTGTAGCTCTAGTGACCAATATATGTTCTTTTACAAGCGAGGCGATTCTTTTTTGATCATCCTGTACTTGATTTATTGCGTTATCGTATTTTGTTGCATCTTCCTCATCTAAGGTGCCAAATATTTGTTTCAAAGCGGTGCCTATTCCGCCAATCCAGGCCGCGCGCTTTGCCCTATCGTCGGTCAAGTGGATTATAGATGAGTATTCTTTAATCATGTCATTATAACGACTGTACAGAGGTTCTAATATATTCTCGCATTCGGTGTATTCAAATTCTTGTGTTCTGTTGCAAAAATACGCGACTGTTCCTAGTATAGAATTTATATTTTCAATGTGTAACTGTATATGGGAAATGTCTATAGGGGTTATTATACTTAAATGGCCGTTTGTAATTCTGATCTTTCCTAAGTAGTCAAAATATACGCCAGGGCTCGAGGAGATTGGTTCAACAAAGGTTGTTGCTGCCGAGGTAGACACACTGAAAAGTATAAGGGCTACATTAAAAGAATAAATACCTACACATACCTACATATAACTACGCATAACTACAATCTATAACACTACGTTCATAACTAGGGAACTAATATATCATATTACTAAAGTTACTATTAAAAATTTGCTTATGATCTATCTTATTTTACTTATGGGTCTCTAGGGACAACGCCCGCTAACTTGAGTTCATCAAAGTGGTGTCTCACGTGGCGTCTGTTTATCAAAAGCGTCGCAGTATTGTTTCCGTGGACGGCAAGAATTTTGTAAGGGCCCTTCCAAATCGGGGAAAGTGCCTTACGGAGCCTTAAATGGTTTTTCAGATAGACGTGATCACCCACTTTGTACCGGATGGGTCGAGTTCTAGTGTCGTAGTAACCTTTCGATCTTTCTTTTGAATGTTGTATGTTGTCGTATGCTTTTTCCCAAGAAAGTTTAAGCCTATGTTGGAGCATCCTAACATAGTCGGGGTATGTAGTGAGATCTTGACTATAGAGAGAGTCAGGAATGAAAGCTTTGTGGCCAAATAATAGTTCATATGGCGAAAAGTTTGTGGTGCTATGCGTTGCCGTATTATAAGCTAGGATTGCAGTGTATACGTAACGGGGCCAATCGTTCTGATTTTCGTTGACGTAGGACTTTAAATACTCCTTAAGAGTAGAATGGCTTCTTTCAAGAGCTCTTTGAGTCTGCGGGTGATAAGGAGTGGACCATAGATGTTTGATTTTTAGGAAACTGCAAGTTTTCTTAAAGAGGTCGGCCGTGAAATTAGTGCCTTGATCAGTGAGGATGGTCTGAGGTATTCCAAAAAGAGAGATGAAATGAACTAGGCAATCAGTTGTTTCCTCCGAGGAAACACTGCGCAGAGGATAGGCTACAGAGAACTTAGTTAGATCGTCTTGGAGAGTCATTATATATTTTAGTTTGGCTGGCCCGGACTCAGGCAAGGGACCTACGATGTCTAATGCTATTCTTTGGAACGGGCTGGTAGATGTGGTGGTAATCTGCATGGGTGCACGATTGAGTTGACGGAGGGCTTTGTTTTGCTGACATGACGAACAGGCTTTGATGTAAGTTTCTACATCGCTCTTCATGCCCTTCCAATGGTATCTTTCCTTGATGCGGTTTAGCATTCTATTGCAGCCGAGGCGTCCGGCAATAGGAAGGTCGTGATTTTCTTTTAAAATCTTCTTGATTTCGCTAAGGGTTGGATAAATTATATTATCGTGATATATGTTTACTTGGATATTTGAGTTATGAAAGATGTATAGAAACATATTATAAAGTTTTGCAAAAGAGAGTCTATCGAATGGACTTCTAAAGTCTGAGATGGCAATTTCGGATATGGTTTCCGTGGTCGATATGAGGTGAGTCTTAATATTCTTAAGAGTTTGGTAGATTTCAGGGTAGGTACATTCGTCAAAATGGTGTACTTTGGGGAAAATAAGGTAAATATCCTTGTTGTAATTCGTTTGGATCTTATCGAAATAGTATAACTGTCTTTCTTTATAACGTTCTTCATTTGTTAGATTTTCTAGGATACTTGGTAAATAAGGATTGGATTCGTCTAGATCGATAGAAACGGGGATTAGAATGACCTTGCAGTGAGTTTTAATTAGAGATTGGTTGTGTTCGATGATAACGGTGTCGAATTGATTATTTTTATTACTGATTTCTTTAAGGAATTTGGAGTACTCACCATTAGAGTAAATGTCATTGGGAGTTGGAGAGGAATCTTGAGTCGGTGGAGGAGACAGAGATAAGTTTTCAGGGTCTGGTGAAGGTTGCGGTTGCTCTACGAATGGCGGAGAGTGTCCAGGTAAGTGAACTTGAATTTCAGGGTTGGAGGTAGAAGGTATGGCAGGATCTAGAGTCGGAGTTGAGGGAGTCGCTTCAGGTAAGTTTTCTTGAGTTTCAGGGGCTACGACCATGGGTACAGCCGGGTCTAGGGCTGAAGTTGATGGAGTTGGTTCAAGTAGGTCATCAGGCTTGGGAGATTTCACTTGAGGATTAGTGGGGCTATAGTTATAAGGGAACTCGTCGTCATCTAATAAATCTATACAGGGTAAGCTGCTGCTGTCGTAGTCGGGTGTTGAAGGGATGTTTACGCCTAAATCATCGAGTGTCAGAGGGCTGAATGGCCGATGTCTGTCATTGTCATTATTCTGAGGTTCGAGTTGGTTTGGAAGAATAGGGTTTACTGGATAGCGGGAGAGTGCGTCTGCAGCGGAGTTGAGTCTGCCCTTTCTATAAACGATCTCATACTCGTATTCTTCGAGTTTTAATCGCCAGCGTTGTAATTTGCTACTCGGGTCTTTGTGGTTGAAGAGCCACCTGAGTGGCTGATGATCTGTGATGATTTGGAATTTACGACCATACAGGTATGGTCGGAATGTTTTGCAACCGAAGATAATTGCTAGAAGTTCCTTCTCTGTGGTACTGTAGTTTGTCTCACTTTTGTTTAGGGTGCGAGACGCGTATGCGATAGGGCGGTCTTTACCAACGATGCCCTGAGATAGCACGGCGCCAATGGCATGATTGGAAGCATCGCAAGTGAGTATGAATGGTTTGGTGAAATCGGGGTAGCAGAGGATAGGAGCAGTGGTGAGTTTATGTTTCAGAATATCGAAAGCAACTTGTTGCTGGTTTTCCCAAGCGAACGTGATGTCCTTTTTCAGGAGAAGAGTCAGGGGTTTGGCAATTTTCGAGAAATCTGGGATGAATCGGCGATAGTACGAAACAAGGCCAAGGAAGGATTTGATATCCTTCGGGGATTTAGGAGTGGGAAAGTCCACGACGGCCTTGATTTTATCGGGGTTAGGTTTGACTCCGTCAGAGGATATGACGTGACCAAGGTAAGCGACTTCGCGTCTTAGGAACTCACACTTATCGGGTTGTAATTTGAGGTTGAACTGACGAAGTCTCTGGAATATGACGGCTAAGTTCTGGATCATAGTTTTCAGATCAAAAGAATAGGTGACAATGTCATCTAAATATACAAAACAGCGGATGCCTTGTAGACCGGATAAGGCGGTATTCATTAACCGTTGAAAAGTGGAGGGTGCGTTTTTAAGACCGAATGGCATGCGCTTGAATTGGAAGTGCCCCTGAGGTACAGTGAAGGCTGTTTTTTCTGCGTTATTTACAAGAATCTGATGAAATCCAGATGCTAAATCTAGTGTTGAGAAATACTTACTATTGCCTAATTGATCTAGAATCTCTGTGATTTGTGGGATAGGGTATGTGTCTCCGATTGTGACATCATTGAGTTTTCGGTAATCGATGACTACACGCCATTTTTGTTCGTTAGAAGCGTCTAGTTTTTTGGGGACGATCCAGATTGGAGAAGACCAAGGAGAAACGGATGGTTCTATTATATTTTGTTCGAGCATCTTGCTCATTTGTTTCTGGACTTCTTGTTTGTGGACTTCGGGAAATCTATAGGATTTGGTGTGGATAGGTTGTTCTGTGGTCGTTTTAATGTCATGGCTGATGGCGTTAGTATGAGACAATCTTTCGTCCGGGAGGTGGAAAATGTCGGAATAATCTGCACAGAGGTGGAGCAGGGCGTCAGCTTCTTCCTCGTTGAGGTGGTCGATGCGGAGGAGGTCTAAGACCCGACGTGTTCTTTCAGCAGAATTCTTGTTCTCTGGGTAGGATACAGAGGGATTGACAGATGCGAGGTTATCGTGGTTAAGGGTTGTTGCCCTAGAAAGAGTGAGATTGAGATCCGATTTTAGCGTTACAGGGGATTCAGAGAGATTAGCTACTGTCAAATTGACTTTATTATTTTCTTTGACCTTTACCAAACAGTTAGCAATTAGAAGGTTTCGACATGGACTTTGATCGAGAATGAGCCCTTGCTTGAGTTGTGGATTTGAGACAGTGGTTTCGATTACTTTTTCGGTGCGAGCGGGGATAACGAAGTACGGCTCTTGGAAGCGAATTGGGACTTGGTATTGCTTAACTTTTAGGGTGTTAGACGTAAAGTCGATGTTTCCTTGGGCATTGTTAAGGAGGTCATTGCCAATGATGCCGTCGTATGGTAATTCGAGATTGCTCACAACGTGGAAGTTATGCGTTATGTTGTGCTTAGGGTTTTTGTCGTTGAGCAATAGTTTTAAGTTGAAGGATCCAGAGGTTTTTATTAAGTTGTCCTTTGTTGTAGTGGAGGTGAGGCCCTTCAAGTTGAGGATCTCCTTTTGAAGATTAATGTTTGGTTTTAGGCTAGTATCCTTTACAAGGCTAATGGAGGAGCCAGTGTCTACGAGGAGAGTCAATGGAAGTTCGGATGCAGTACTGTTCACTATTACGTATGGTAAGGATTTTTTCGAGGGATCGAAGGAGATTTCGTAAACATCTACGGCTTCTGTGGAGTTGGCATAATTGGCATTGGATTCGGTGGGTTTAGTAGATTTGGTAGGGTATGCATTAGATTCAGTGGATTTAGTAGATTTGGTAGGATATGCATTGGATTCAGTGGCTTTAGTAGATATGGTAGAGTGTGCATTGGATTCAGTGGATTTAGTAGGTTTGGTAGAGTATGCATTGGATTCAGTGGATTTAGTAGGTTTGGTAGAGTATGCATTGGATTCAGTGGATTTAGTAGATTTGGTAGAGTGTGCATTGGATTCAGTGGATTTAGTAGGTATGGTAGAGTGTGCATTGGATTCAGTGGATTTAGTAGGTTTGGTAGAGTGTGCATTGGATTCAGTGGATTTAGTAGGTTTGGTAGAGTATGCATTGGATTCAGTGGATTTAGTAGGTTTGGTAGAGTATGCATTGGATTCAGTGGATTTAGTAGATTTGGTAGAGTATATGGTGGTTCCAATGGCCATGGATTTGGATACAATGGGCATAGAAGATTCGGTATTGGATTCAGTGTTTTGAGAGGCCATGGACACAGAGGTGTCTTTTTCTTGACTTAGGAGGCGACTCGTGCGACACCCGAACGAGGTGCTAACTAGTTTAAATCGTTACCGTTCGGTGCCTCGAAATCTACCTCATCATGACCCTCGTTTTCTGGCTCATGATTGAAATTGACCCTTCTAACGGGGTTGAAGTTGGAATGGGAACTCGAGGGTTGTTGGCTACGGAGTTTATTATTATATTCCCGCTTGCGGCAGTTCTCGATGCTATGGCCTGGGAACTTGCAGTATCTGCAGGTAATAGTAGAGGGTTGAGGTTGGTAATTATGAGTCGGCCTAGCAAACGTCGATGTCGACGGTTGGGATCGATATTGTGGGTTCGCATTAGAAGGTCGTAGGTTTTTATTCACAGGTTTGCTATCTGTGAAATTACCTCTCTTATAAAGGGTCTGTTGGATGCGTTCTTCTGATATAGCAAAGTTTGTTGCTTCGTTGAGTGTCTTAGGAGTTTTACATCTTACGATGTTTGAAATACGCGGGTGTAACCCCATGAGAAAATGGTATAGTGCTAACTCCTCCATGGCTGCTGTGCGGCCTGGGAGTTCCTTTAGTTTAGTATTATTCAAGGTTATTTCTGTTAGAAGCTGGGACAAGTATGTTTCGATGCGGAGGGCATATTGGTTCACGTTTTCGTTAGGTGATTGCCTACTTTCTTGTAATTCAGTTAATAAATGCGAGTAGTGTTTTCTCTCACTAAACTGTGTCTTGAGAAACTCCTTTAGTTGTTCCCAATTATAAAAATCTTTAATGGAGCATGCTACCTCGGCCTTTCCCTGGAGCTGGCAAAGTATATATTTGAAGAGTATTGGCTTTTGAGCATTGTTAGCCAAATCGTATGCATTGTTACAATTTATAATAAATGAGTTTAGGGTGTCCCTACTGCCATCGTAGGGCTTTATAAACTTGAGTAATATACCTAAGTCTAAACTTTGTGGAGGAGGCGGCGCCTTTTGGGCCTTTGAGCGCGTTCTCCTTTCGCTTGGGCATGGACTTAGGCCCCTTTCGTCTTCGGTGTCTAGTGGAAGTTCATAATCTAATCCTTCTACTTTGTTATCCATTTTGTTTAACACGAGTTTAGAAATTTCTTACCTGGTAAAATTAACAGTAGTTTAAGCAACCTAATTATAAGTAATAGTTAGTAATCTAAGGTACAACTGAATAATAATGATTTAGAATACAATAGAACTTAATTACGGAACAAAGACACAGAGTAATAGTACAAACAAAGAGTCAGACTCACTGCAACAATGTTGTATAAGCACTGAGCACGGTGACGGCGACAGGAAGCGTTGATCGCATTCTTGGGCGATAAGGGCGTCGCGAACGATTATTACACGAATGTTCACACTTTTCACAGGAACGGCGCACTTTTGTAGCACTGAATATGAAACTGAATACGGCGATTTGTTTCTGGGTTTCTTTGTAATTTCAAGATCGGCGTCGGAGCAGTACAGAGTTGAATGTTCACATGTACGGTGTACTTTCTTAATGCACTGAATTTGAATTTAGACACAGTGATTCCTTTCTAAGTTTCTTCGTAGTTTCGGGTTCGGCGTCGGAGTAATGCAGTGTAGCGAATATAATGGGCACAGCGTCCGGATATAGTAGGAATAGGCGAGCGGCGATACTGTGGGATGCGGCGGATTAAACTTTTAATTCACTGACACTGATTCGGGAGACGTACCGAGGATCCACTTTTTGGATCCCACCGCTGCCACCAATGTTATATCGAGCCTCGGAATTGGCGTTTTAAAAAAAAAGGATTAATGAAATTAAACATAGAAATTATAGTGTAGGTGAATTTGGCAGCCGTCACGGAGGTTCGGGAGAGACTGGCGCGCTCGAGAGGCGAGCGCGTCGGCTGGGGACAAAATGCTGATGCTGCAGCATCAGCTGGCCTGTCAGCTCAACAGCTAACATCTAAGGGATGTAACAGTACGTACCGCGCACGAGCGCAGCTGCCAGGTCGACCGGCATTAACGATAAGGAGGTGACAAAACACCTCGAGTCACTTCACTGATCCGTAACGATTTTAGTTGAGAATGCAAGTTTATAGAGCTAGGGATTCCATAAAATACGGTGATTAAATTTTTGTTCTACGACAAATATTGACGAAGTTAAGACCAAATTACTTAACGAATTTTGCGCTGGCCGCATAATGACGGACGTCACAGAGCTTTAGCGCTGGAGCGCGAGCGTGCGTAGAGACGCTACTAAACCACGATCGGGTTTTATGACGTCACACGTTTCAGCCGCCGGTGAATATGGACTACCATAAAATTAGTTATAAAATCGCAACGAATGAACCGATTTCGATTCTTTAAAAAGTTTATTAATTAAAAAGCTTATGAGATCATTATAGTGTTAATTAGCTGGCCTAGTAATGAACCTCATTACTTTGAGACGTCATAATTGAAGTTATACTTCTTTAGGCGCGTTATAAAAAAATTATGAGAGTGAAATTTTAAGATGCGCGCGCATCTGTAACACAAAAAATTAACACCATGAAGTTGGTCGCTTTAGCGACCAACTTCATGTGCCGCGCTGCCATTACCGCGTCGCCCGCCGCACCGTACGCATGCGCGGCCACTCGCGGTCCTAGCGCGGGAAACACGTGCAACAAACATCGGGAAAAGTTACGAGTTTTGAATTTAGAACAGAGACTGTTTTCATATCTATATATATATAAATGAAACCCGTTTTCCGTTGTCACGACATAACATGAAAACGGCTTGACCGATTTGGCTGTTTTTTTTTTTGTAGTTTTCTAATACTCTGTACAAGGTTCTTACGGAAAAAAATATAAAGAAAATCCCAAGGGGATAAAATAAGGAATGAAAGTTTGTATGAAACTTTATCAATTTTAAACCGATCGGGCTGAGACTTTGCATGCAGGTATAAGAAGAATCATAGATGAATGTCATTGTGTATAATACAAGTCTGAGAACAAAAACTGTAGTCTACACTTCAGCTCTACACCGAAGCGAAGCGAGGGCGGGCCGCTAGTTTATAATATTTATCCACATGTTTCTAGTTTGTATATTCGGAATACGTGTTTGAGTTTCATACAAGTGCAAATCACATATGTTCTAATAAATTATATTCAGTAGCGATTTTAATTGAATATTTTGATTATTTATTTATTTTTTCAAATTAAAACTGAACTTTATTGACTGTGTCCTTTTCCAGACTTTTTATTAATTTATTGTAATTAATTATTTGCATGCAATTAAAAACTAATTTTAAACGATGCCAAAGAAGGATAACTTCTCACGCGCCTACATAAGTACACGCACCCATTTATTATTATATTTAAATCTGCCACTCCATATAACTAGTTCACTGAACGTCAGGTGTGATATCATTATAATCGTCGTGCTGAATATAAAGTTAAACATATTTTGGTTATTGTTATCCAATGTTGATGTATATTGTTGTTGTGCAGGTGACGGACCGCACGCTGTACTACACGGAGGCGCGGGGCAGCTCCCTGGGCGGCGCGGGCGGCGCGGGCGGGGCGGGCGGGACGGGCGGGGCGGGCGGCGCGGGCGGCGCGGGCAACACGCGCCCGCCCCTCTCCGAGTTCCACGGACACGTGCTGCCCGCCCTGTGTGCCCTCGCGCCCTACCACCCCTCCCTCGAGCCCGCCACGCAGCAGCGGATCGTGCGCTGCCTGCTCCGGCACGGCATGGGTGCGGCCTCCGTCTATCTATATGAAGCTCCACAGCCCCATATATATATATATATATATATATATATTACTAATTTCATTACAACAGCCTTACCCTTCGTTTACAACAAATTTTACACAAGTCTTCATTTTTCGTTCACACTCAAATACATTCATGAATAAAACATGTAATATAATACATACTTGTATCAAAATTGTTGTAGAAACAAAATATGTAAAGTAAAAGTGAGCAATACTTTTAAAGCTACCATTTGTCTCTGCAGTCTAAACAAAAAAATAATTTTAAACACAATTTATAATAATACTGGTGCCTGAAATAGGTATGTAACACAGGTATTGCCATACCTATTTCAGGCACCTTATGTAAGATTATTTCCACCTTATATAGCGTCCCATATTATGTAAGTTGTGCAGAGTAATAAAATTATATTATTATTATACATTTTTATTCCTACTAATATGAGTACCTTATTTTTATTATATACACGCCTAGAAAGAGCAATTCATATTAACTAAGGAAAAAAATGTTCGTGTTATATACTATGTGTGCGTGACTATAATGTCAGATTGTTGACTGACAAAGCAGTCATTGTGTACGAGTGTAGTGAGAACACTCGTCACTACACACATACACAATGACTACTTTTCTTTTTCTACCATAATGTAGTACATAGATACCTTTCGGGGCGCTTCCGTGCTGTTAATACGGTATCTAGGCTTGTGTGTACATTCAAATATGGTTAGATTAAAAATAATTGGAATAACCTTTTTTGCTAAGTTAATTTATGTATTTACAAGTTTTTGTTATTTTGATGTTCCTAAATTCGAATTTTTACTTGTGATTGAAACCAGTGCTCCGCACCCCACAACCGTACATTAACGCGCTGACCATCTTCACGCTGGAGATGCGCGAGACGATGGTGCGGATGCTGCCCGAGGTGCTGCTCGACCTCTCCAAGATCTCCGACACCCAGGCCATCGCCAGCCCCATGCTCGAGTTCCTGTCCAGTGAGTGCTGCTTATATCTTTACTAGCGGTCGCTTGCGATTTCGTTCGTTCGAGTTAACTTTACTTTTTTCCGAATCTCACGTCAAGCTGTAGTTTATCCGGGATAAAAAAGTATCCTGTCTCTCAACCCAGGTAATAAACCATCCATATACCAAATTTCAACTAAATTCGTTCAGCAGTTTTTGCGTGATTGAGTAACAAACATACAAGCTTTCACATTTATAATGTTAGGAGGATACAAATAGCAGGTTCGATTCAAAGTCACATTAGCAACAGTTACACAATTTTAATAGACTTATAACTTTGGTTATATAGTCTTTAGGATTCGTCAAAATGTCTAAATATCATTTGTATTTTGTTTGTAATCTGAGAAAGTTTACTTCCATTGCACGCGGTTATGTACTCGTCACACACTAGTTAGACACCATTATTGATAGACGCCATTATCAATAAATTATGAATGTACAGTTTGTACACCTTTTA
Organism: Chilo suppressalis; assembly: GCA_902850365.2. Taxonomy (NCBI): domain Eukaryota; kingdom Metazoa; phylum Arthropoda; class Insecta; order Lepidoptera; family Crambidae; genus Chilo; species Chilo suppressalis. The sequence continues at coordinate 28,152,447 of OU963903.1, read as the reverse complement.
ATGTAGTTGTTGTTGAGATTTAGTTAATTGGAGTGCAGAAGAAAAAGATCAGAGAGAGATAAATACCGAGATATATTGTAAACAAAGTTACAGTTAAGGTGTAGGCTATTCTTGTCTCTAATGTGTGTTAATTAGTTCGCGTTTCTAATTGCACTGTCTTTAAATAAAGAAATAATAATTTATAATTACGATAATGTGACACTCTAGGTAAACGCGGGTCATTGACGCGGCCTGAGTGACGTTCGCGGTGTTAGCAAATTTTTATGTACAAGTAAACTGTACATCTTGGCAACCCGAGAAAAACAAAGAAAAGAGATAAAAGGTTGACATGACAAAAGAGAAAGGAATAGCCTTAAAATTTAATAATAAATATTAACAAAGCAAAAATTGTTATTTTAATCGAAATTGAATGTAGCGTTGCTTGTTCCGGCGTTGAGACTCCGAGGAGACTTCTTCGGGGGAGCTTCTGCTTCAATGTTGTCCCTCTGCATGTCATGTCTTCGGTAAAAGGTTTGAAGTTCGATGTCTGTAGGATGTGGTCGTTGGTTGTTATTCGAGATTGTGTTGTTTTTCTTCAAACAGTGAGGGCAGTATTTCCTTACAACCAACACAAGCAAAATTGCAACAGCTGACGTCAGTAACACGTAACTAATAATATATTGATGTACGTCATGACTTGATATTGTTGTCAATTTTTCGTTGTCTTTCAAACGAGTAATGTCTTCTTCGATCCCTTCCGTTTCACGAGCTGTAGATTGAAACACCATACGTGGCGTGTGATTATAAGTTAAGTTTACTATCTTGTTTACTGATGTATCCAATGTATTAGCTGCGATGTTATAATTCATCTTCATGCGGCTGCTGTAGTGATTGTGGGAGTAGATTGTAAAATCCTCAGATTGCAGCAGGCATCCCTGAGGTAACGTCACTATTCCTGATGACGTCATGGTGTGTGATGTAACGTCACTATTGCATATGGTACGTAATGAACACGTATCACAACATATGGTAAGCCACTTGTTAGGAGAATGTAACTCGATCCACGCGTTCTTGCATGAGGCGCGTTCGACGTCACAGGGCTGGTCATTTTGATGCGAAAGCAGTTTCGCTTCGCACGGAGCTGTTTTGCTATGCATATTGAAAACAGGTTTGTTTGTTTTGCATATGAATTTGTCCGATCTTTGTTGTCGGCAGTGCTCGAGATCTTCATCATTGAGTGAAATGTATATATTTTTCTCCAAATTCACTGCAATATATTTGAAAGTTGTCTGTACGTATGATGTGTCCATCTCCTCGAATTTGACAGGTAATGGTATAATTTGATATAAATTGAAATCTTCATTAGTTATTAGCGGTATGTGCATTTCGAAAATAACATAGTTCTCAGTGACTCGAGCTCTCACATAAATCAAAGTGTAGAGTTCCTTTATATCTTCCTTGTAGTTTTGCACTGGTAGTGATAAGTCCTTTGGTATGCTCCCAGATATGTCCGTTAATTGTTGTATGAGATGAGCAGGAGAAATCATATGCACATCTATGTGTCCTCGATAGACATTAGTGAGCGAGTCGAATAACATATTTTGGAAAGATCTTAGGTTGTTCATGAGTAAATACGCTGTCATCGAAACAGAGTTGAAATAGGAGTTGGCGGAAACTATTTGCATTTCTGTCTTCAATCTCGCCATATTTAGTTCAGTTTGATTCAGGAAGTTCTCGATCATATTAAACTGACGTTGAATATTATCTTCACTTTTTCTCAGCGCTTTATTTTCCAGTTCGACGATACTTGTTTGGTTTTTTATTAGCTCCAGTAAAAAGTCTTCATTGGTATGGATGGCTCGTATATCATTTTCGTATTTATGGGCGAACCGTTGATCTAAAACTCCAAATAAGCTGTTCGCTACATAACCCACTCCATCCAATAAGCCACGTTTCTTCCTGTTACTTAAATGTTTATGAGGATTAATAAGAATTGTGTTATAATAATCTAGAAGTTCCATTTCGTGACTTAGCTGTTCTGTTGTCGCTCTGCAGTATAGTAAGTTAGTTCTGTAGCACAAGTTCTTCACAGTATCAAAATAATGTTCAATACGACGAGTTCCTTCCCAGTAGTTTGTTATGTTATAATACATAATGAGTATCCATTCATCGTGCATCAATTGCATTTTACCCATTGCGTCATAGTAGATAGGGCGCTCACGTTCGAAGTTAGTAATTTGAGCGCTTGACGACACGCCGTCAATGGAGCCATATGATCCCGATAAAACTGTAAACATGGTTAACATTGCTAATAACAGCTTAGATGTTTTGTTTCTTCCTTTTTTCTTTGAGCGCTCCAAGTTTGTTTTTATTTCTTGTTTAGATGAAAGATCCTCGTGATTTTCAATTTCAGTGTCTATGGGCAGGCGGGATAATTTTATAACTGGCCGCTTGGTTATTCCCGTATGAGTTTTTATTGTTGTAACTCGAACATATCCGTCAGAACCAGGGTGAGTTTCGAGGACGCGCCCCAAGGCCCATTTTCCTGGAGGTAAGTTGTTATCCTTGACCAATACTACTTCACCGACCTTAATGTTGTTTGTGGGCTTGTTCCACTTGCTACGAGTTTGCAGTTGAGTCAGATAATCGTTCGACCAATTTTTCCAATATTGCTGGAACATTTGTTCTGTCAGTTGCCATCTGCGACGAACGCCGATATGAATATCATTGTAATCGGATGATGGTAACGTCATTATTGAGCTTCCGGTAAGGAAATGACCAGGAGTCAAACAGTTGTAGAATTCTTCAGGATCCTCAGTAAGTGGACACAAGGGCCTCGAGTTTAAGCACGCTTCGATCTTGGCCAAGAGAGTAGTCATCTCTTCGTAGGTGAGCTTCTGGTCGCCTAGTACTCGACGTAGGTGGTGTTTCATCGATTTGACAGCTGCCTCCCACAAGCCGCCAGCAGAAGGCCAGGCAGGGGCGTTAAAATGCCATTCTACTTCTAATTTATTTAGTTGGTTGAAGAAGTCAGGTGTCATAATTTGTTTGAATTCTTCAAATTCTTGACGAAGTACCTTTGCAGCACCAATGAAGTTAGTTCCGCAATCTGAGTACATGTGTTTAGGGGTGCCACGTCTTGCACTCATCCGCTGGAAGGCTGCAATAAAGGTTTCAGTGCTGAGATCCGAGACAAGTTCAATATGTACCGCCTTAGTCACCATACATATAAATATTGCTATATATTCCTTTGAAGTTTTAACGCCTCTGCCTTTGTTTATCTTGAGTTCGATATAACCAGAATAATCAACTCCTGTGAAAGTGAAGGGTCGACATGGAGTTACTCTTTGTTGTGGCAGGTGACTCATAATCTGATGGTTGTCAGTTTGACTGAAACGGTGGCAACGAACACATTTTCGCAGTTGAGTTTTGACAGCCCTATTGCCTCCGACGATCCAATATCTCTGCCTTATATGAGTCAACGTAAGCCGCGCTCCTCCGTGCAATGTTGTTAAATGCGACTGTTCTATTAAAAGTTGCGTAAATCGGCCAGTGCGTGGTAATATGATGGGATTTTTCATTTCCAGAGGTAAGTTTGAGTTCTGTAGGCGACCACCGATGCGTATGATTTTGTCGTTATCCAGTTAAGGGCTCAACTTTAAAATCACACTCTTCTTAGAAAGAATTCCATTGCACAAAAGTTGTTTATATTCTTGCCAAAAAAAAGTTTGCTGCACGTGTTTTATAATCATTTTGTTGGCTTCATGTATTTCACATGTTGATAGGTAAGTAGTTTCAGGTTTCCCTTTGGCGCGCATATTTGTTATACAGCGAAGTATCCATGCTGTTATTCGTAATACTCGTGTCAATGAACTACAATTATGTAATAATGTAGTTATAAAATGTTCTTTTCCAGGTTCCGAAAAAGTTTCCTTTTGACACAGATGATCATCGCCGATGTTGGTATAGAATATATTGCAATTTAGGTTAATTTCGGTTTCTACATCCTTTAGAAATGGAGGTCCATAGAACCATAAGTCAAAGTTGACTAGTTTGCTTGGTAGCATCCCTCTCGTAGCGCAGTCAGCCGGGTTCAGTTCTGATTTGACGTAACGCCATTGATTTGTAGGTATAATGTGTTTGATTTTTGACACTCTGTTAGCTACATATGTCTCGCGCTTCGTCGTGTCGCTTTGGAGCCAAGCTAACACGACTTGTGAGTCACACCAGGCTCGTGTTATTAGTTGGTATCCAGGTAAAGCTTGTTGAGTTTTTTCCATCAGTTTAGCCAATAGTAAGGCACCACAAAGTTCAAGCCTAGGCAGTGTAGTTTTTTGTTTTGTTGGGGCAACCCTCGTTCGAGATGCAAGTAATGTAATTATCGGAACTCCGGATTTATTTGTCACGCGACTGTAGATAACACAAGCATAAGCTTTCTCGCTTGCGTCACAGAAGCCAAGTAATTCAATACATTGGTTTGTTTCGCTGATCCATCTCTTCAGAGTTATGTTTTTAATAAGTGGCAGTTCTTGTTTTAGCCTTATCCACTCCGACTCAATATCTTGCGGAACTTTATCATCCCAGTCGATGTTGCTCATCCAGAGTTTTTGAAATAATATTTTTGCGGTGATCGTCACGGGAGAGAGCCAGCCCAGCGGGTCGTAGAATTTTGAAATTTCCGAAAGTAATAGTCTTTTTGTGAGTCGAGTTATATTTTCATTTACAGACCAGTTAAGATGAAATGTGTCGGTGTCAGTGTTCCAGCGTAGTCCCAGAGTTTTTGAAGGTTCTTCGGTTTTGAAATCATAGCTGTTTGTAGTCGAAATCTGCTCTTTAGGTAAGTTTTCAAGTAAAGTTGGGTAGTTACTGGACCATTTGCGTAAATTCATGCCCCCACCCTTCAATAAAGCGATTAGGGACTGCTGTAGCTCCTTAGCTCCCAAAAATGAGTGGTCCCCGCTGACAAGGTCATCAACAAAGAAATCGTTTTCCAGCACCTTTGCAGCAGCAGGATACATGTGGCCATCGTCGATAGCGAGTTGCTTGAGGGTTCGGAGCGCCAACCACTTAGCGGGTTTTGTACCGTACGTAACAGTGCAAAGTTTGAACTCCTGTATATCATCAGTAGATGAATCACGCCAGATAATTTTCTGTAGATGTTGTTGGTCTTTGTTAATCCATATGCAGCGATACATTTTTTCAATGTCGGCGGTGAATGCATATTTGTAAGTTCTCCATTTTAAAATAAGTGCCTGGATATCTTTTTGTAGGTTAGGTCCTTTTTCAAGGAGGCTGATCAAACTGTAACCGCTCAAGGTTTTTTGAGATGCATTAAATACAACTCTCAGTTTTGTTGTTGTTGAGCTTTCTTTCAAAACACCGTGGTGTGGTAAGTGGCAGCTGGTAGATGTAATTTGAGACGCCGGTTCCATATGACCCAGGTTCGCGTATTCTTCCATAAACTTCTTGTACATAGTTGATAGTTTCTTGTTTCTTGAAAGTCGTGTTTCTAGTTGTATAAATTGAGAAATAGCGATTGATTTCGATGATCCCAGTTTTTCTTCATAGTTGGGGATGAGAGGCATCTTCACTATATATTTCCCTTCAGGATCTCGTTGTACTGTTTGCGAATAAAATTGTTCACACTGGTCGTCTTTGGAGATCTTCAGTATTCTGGATTTCTTCTGTTTCCCAATATTTTGTCAGTTCTTCCAAGTTGATTAACGTGACATGGCAGTTGAATGTTTTCATTTTTCCACATAGGATCCAGCCTAAAAGTGTTTGTTGAGCTACTGGGGCTTGATGGCTTCCCTTCAAGACTCCGTCGAGGATAATTTCCGAGTAAACATCGGCTCCCAGCAGTAAGTCGATAGGGCGGGATATGTTGAAGTCTGGGTCGGCTAGTTTTAAGTTTTGTAGGTGCGGCCAGTTGGATTTTTCAAAAGTTGTATTTGGTAAGTTGTTAGTCAATTTCTTCATGATCAGTGCTTGTATTTCAAAATTGTATTCAGAGTTTATTGATTTACAGGTCAAGTTTAGTTGTCCCCTGCAATCACCGGAAACAGAACCAACTCCAGAGATAGTTGCAGCCAGTTTCCTCCGAGGGAGCCTCAAAATTTGTGCGGCATTTTCAGTTATTAAATTCACTTGCGAGCCTTGGTCGAGGAGGGCCCGAAGGGTTACATAAGTTCCATCCATAGTTTTTATTTTCAGCTGGGTTGTGGTTAGTAAAATCTCCGTGTTATCTGAAGATAAGTGATTTGAGGCTTGTCGCTGCGAAGATGTTGACGGTTGCTGTCCAATGTTATTTTTCTCATTCAATAATTTTCGATTAGAGTTGTGCAATAGCGTATGGTGTTTCAAATTACATTCCTTGCAAGTTTTCGCCGATTTACATTCTTCGTTGTTATGTCTGAAAAGGCAGTTTTTGCAGATTTTCAATTTCGCAACTGTGTAGTTTCGTTGCGCCGTGTCCATGTCGATGAACTTTGCGCATTGCATTAAAACGTGATTTCCGTCGCAATTGGGACATTTTCCATAGGCAGTATGATAATTATAAGTTTTCTTGAAATCACCGTATGATTTTTTCACAGGTTGTTTGCTGACTGGTTTCCAAAAAGTAGTTTTTTCCGTAGTTGAATTCCCTCTTGCAGTTTTTGTAGATCTTGCAGTTTCATACGCCATAAACTTGCATTCCAGAAAATATAGAAAATCTTGTAAATTTTGTATTTCCCTATGATCTTTTATTTCATTCATGTAGTCATTAAGTGTAGTTGAGTCCAGTTTGGGTAACATTAAATGGACTATCATTGGATCCCAGGTTGAAGTTTCCAACCCAATGTTAGCTATGCCATTCATGCATTCTCTGATCACATCATGCATTTTCTTGAGATTATTAGCGTCTGGCTGTTGTATGGTGGGAAGATGAATCATTGCGTTGAAAAATGATGAAAACTGTAAACGTCGGTTATCGTAACGTTGCACTAAAATATCCCAACAGGAGTGATAGTTTTCGGCACATACGGAGAGATGCTGCACCAGACTTTCAGCTTCACCTTTCAATTTAGTTTTCAGATGTTTCATTTTTTGAGCTTTGTTTATAGCTGGGTTGTTATGGATAGTTTCAAGAAATAGATCCTTAAAAGAAATCCACTTGCTGTAATTTCCGGAAAATTCGGGAATTTCCACCTTTGGTACAGATTGTTGGTAGTGAGCACTCGACCAAATTTTGGAATGAAGCTGTTTTCGTAGTTCATCATATTTATCTTCAATATCCGAGAACATGCTATAATAGTGGTCATTAGATCCCTTCAAATGAAAATCGATTTCCCAGTGCAGTTTGTCGATGGGCTCCCATTTCGACTTCAAAATATTTAGGTTGTCTTCTAGCTCCCATTTTTCAGAGATGCTGATAATGTCAATCTTAGACATAGTACGGTAGATTGCATTAAAGTTGCATTCCTGTTTGTTTAATAGTTGTTGTAATGTTTTGTCACCTTCCCGTACTTGAGTGTCTTCCCCCGAGGTTCCCGCCAAGTCAAACTTCACACTTCGTTTTTGTTGTTCCAATAGTTTCAGTCTGCTGTTAATATCCGTTTTAGTTGCTAAGTACATCTCCTTAAGTTTTCCATACACGTCGTCGGCTAAATAGTTGATAGTTTTGTCTTCAAGTTCGAGTACCAATTGAGCATGTCTTGCCTCGAAGTCGCTCCATTGCTCTTCCAGGGATGACAAACGTATGTTAAGATACTCTTCGTTTTTTCGAGATGAAGAATCCTTGCGATAGTTGACACACAAGGTCTTGATATTCGCGTAGCAAGTTGATTGAATCTCCAATTTGTCCATGTTGCTGGCACGTAGTTGACAGTGACAGAGGTAGAGTTTTGCGTTGATTCACGACACGAAGACCACTTGATGATTCGCAATCTTCACAATTTCAAGCTTGAAAATTGGTCGTATCCAGATTCCGGTGTTTATGCACTCTCAAACAGTGTGTGCGCCTTCTCAATACTACTGGGGATTCTCGCTTGTGAGAGGCCAGCTGGACCGATTCGCCACTGAGTTAGAGACACAAAAAACTCCCGAATCCTTATTGTCGAAGGACCAAAAAATGTACAGTTTGTACACCTTTTAATGTAGTTGTTGTTGAGATTTAGTTAATTGGAGTGCAGGAGAAAAAGATCAGAGAGAGATAAATACCGAGATATATTGTAAACAAAGTTACAGTTAAGGTGTAGGCTATTCTTGTCTCTAATGTGTGTTAATTAGTTCGCGTTTCTAATTGCACTGTCTTTAAATAAAGAAATAATAATTTATAATTACGATAATGTGACACTCTAGGTAAACGCGGGTCATTGACGCGGCCTGAGTGACGTTCGCGGTGTTAGCAAATTTTTATGTACAAGTAAACTGTACAATGAAATAATAAAGTCGGCATTCACATGACAGATTAGAATAATATTTATTAAAATAGAAAACAACGGTTGCTATGACACACACATGACAGATTACAAAAATAGGCTTAACAAAATTATAAAGAGTATTTATCAAAAGAATATAAACTCCTTTAACAATAATGTCCTAAGAAACGTTTTAGCAACAACTTGAAAATTGAATTTAGATTTTTTTACTGAATCACACAGCAGAATTTAAAATATCCACTTTTTATAGACTCCGTAAACATCAGTTAATAGCGTGAGATCGTTTTCTAAAACTTGTCAAATACCCTATTTAGCACGTTGGGGCCGTTCAAGTATTACGTAAGCAGATTTATTATAATTATTTACCCCCTCCTCCCCCTTGTCAGCATAAGTAAGCAAAGCTTTAACCCCCCTCCCCCATGCTTACGTAAACATTGGTACCTATATGCATTTTTCCTTCAATGTATTTTGTTTTTTTTAATAAAAAAAACATATATGAAATAATCTTCATGAGCTTCATGAGCAGCAGTATTTAAATAGGCTTAGGATATAGCACTTTAACGCACATAATATTAATTTAAATAAAATCGATTGACACAGTATTCAACATAGAGAAAGGTACAAATATTATAATCTCATTAAGTACTATTACGAACTAAACACACCTTTTTCTAATTTTTGGTATACATATTAATTCCAATTAACAGTCTTCAGTCCATGGCACCGAATCCATGATGCTGACGTAATGAATATCTCGACCCCCCCATCCCCCCGTGTCATCAAAAATAAGCAAAGGGAAGACCCTCCAGCCCCCCTATAGTGCTTACGTAATACTCGAACGGCCCCTTTGTCCTCCGCGGACAAAAGTTGTTCGTGTGCGCAAGTCATTGTAATAACACGCTTTGAATGAAGCGAAGGTAGTGTTGTGAGAGTGCGTCCCCTTGTTGTTTAGCCCTGACGCGTCTGCCGATGGTGTTCGCGTCGTTCGTGGAGGACCAGTACATGTCGGTGTTCGCGATCCTGCTGCCGTACACCAACCCGTCGCGCTACAACCACTACGTGGTGTCGCTGGCGCACCACGTCATCGCGGCCTGGTTCCTCAAGTGCCGCCTCTCCTACCGACGCAACTTCGTGCGGTTCATCATCCACGTCAGTATTGATCATCATCATCATCAGTACATGTCGGTGTTCGCGATCCTGCTGCCGTACACCAACCCGTCGCGCTACAACCACTACGTGGTGTCGCTGGCGCACCACGTCATCGCGGCCTGGTTCCTCAAGTGCCGCCTCTCCTACCGACGCAACTTCGTGCGGTTCATCATCCACGTCAGTATTGATCATCATCATCATCAGTACATGTCGGTGTTCGCGATCCTGCTGCCGTACACCAACCCGTCGCGCTACAACCACTACGTGGTGTCGCTGGCGCACCACGTCATCGCGGCCTGGTTCCTCAAGTGCCGCCTCTCCTACCGACGCAACTTCGTGCGGTTCATCATCCACGTCAGTATTGATCATCATCATCATCAGTACATGTCGGTGTTCGCGATCCTGCTGCCGTACACCAACCCGTCGCGCTACAACCACTACGTGGTGTCGCTGGCGCACCACGTCATCGCGGCCTGGTTCCTCAAGTGCCGCCTCTCCTACCGACGCAACTTCGTGCGGTTCATCATCCACGTCAGTATTGATCATCATCGTCAGCCTATTAATGTTCCCACTGCTGGGGCGCAGGCCTGAACCTATGGATGGAATAGGGAGTGCGGGCCGTGACCCACCACGCGGGCCCGGTGCGGATTGGAAACGACCGCAGATGCAGCCGGGACCGACGGCTTAACATGCCTTCCGAAGCACGGAAGAGCTCGAGATAGTAATTTTTGGTCACCCATCCAATGACCGACCACTGCGAAAGTTGCTTAAGTTCAACGATCGCAGCCGAACGCGCTAACCACTTGCGCCATCGAGCACGTCAGTATCTCTTATCTATTAGACAAGTCCGTCCATCTGTCTGTGGTGCTGTTTCAGCGGCCAAACCGTAAGAGATAGATAAAGAGAATATTTAAGTTATAAGTTAAGAATAGTCTGATAAGACTACAAACCGGATTTGAGTAACGTAGCACTTCCGGTTTTCGAGAAATCACCAATTTCAAACGAAACCACACAAAATCTCCGAAGTTCTCAATTAAATACATTTTTTTTTAAATCATGTTTTGGTGAACATTTGGTTCACTGGTTTGCTAGTTGCATATAAATAAAAATTACTAACACTCACACCGATTAGCCTAGCCCCAAAGTAAGCACAGAAAGGCTTGTGTTATGGAATACTAGGGTAACGGATAGAATACGTATACAATACATATATAAGTATATTTATATAGAAATACGTTTTAAACATCCATGGCTGGAGTACAAATGCTCGTATTTATCACACAAACATCTGCCCCCACCGGGATTCGAACCCGACCTCTCAAGTAGGCGACGCCTCGGAGGTCGTCAATGTTGTCAAACATCAAAAGTTTTAACTTCGAAATCGTTTACGCAATGTGAAAGTACACACTGGACTTGTGAAAATCCAAGACGTACCAGAATTTGTCAACGCATGCTATCTGTATTAAAATATACATACGTTAATCCAGTTTTAATATAAAAAAATTTCGTTGTAAAAAACATGAATTAGTTTATTAGAAGCTAACTGATTTTTCCGTTGCTATTTCTTTAATCACTCCAATTAGCCTAGCCCCAAAGTAAGAACTCTAAGGCTAGTGTTATGGGATACTAAGATAGAATACATATATTGTACATATTTAAGTATATTTATATAGAAATAAATATTAAACATGTATGACTGGAGAACAAATGCTCGTATTCATCACACAAACATCTGCCCCCACCGGGATTCGATCCCGGAATCTCTCTAATCGCCGACACCATGAAACTGTTATTTATATATATAAAAATCAATTGTGGTTCATTTGTCTCGAGAATGGCTGGGCCTATTTATCATGGTTTTGAAATATTTGTCGTAGTCCAGGGAAAATTCAAACGGTCAGAAAATGTGGAAAAATTGGGATGAACACAGCAAAAACTAATATTATTTTTTCCCATATAAACTATTCTACCTACTTTCCTATCAAACATTTGACGTTCATCTCTTCAATACGGTAGATGCGGGTCCATCGTTTCATCCAAATTATTGTAAGCGATACGACGTACTACGGGGCTGCTAGTTAAAAACTAAATTATAGAAACTTTCAAGAGAATTAAATTCGAGGCGTCCATCTGTCCATTTTAATTTCGATAATAAATAATCAGTTAATGCGTTTAGTGCGCCGAGAGACGAAAGTGCCAACTGACAAAAAGCAATTTAAATTTAAAATTTTTGATGGTTATCTATTTCTCTTAAACTCCTAATACTTTTAACCATGGAATGGATATATCGTAATGCATCAATAAAGAAGATCGTTAGCGTGGTTGAGAATGTATGTCGATGTGCAGGGCCTCCACAACTACATAATCCTGCCGTTCGAGGAGCAGCTGCAGTACAAGTCGAACTACTTCCACGCCGCCTCCAGCAGCACCGCCGCTAACGAGGACTCCTCCAACCGACAGCGCAGCTCCAGTCTGGTAACAATATACTGCCCTACACTAACACATCACACCACGCACACTTCAATGAAATAATTACCGACTTTACACAGTTTGTATAAGAGTGTCAAATTTTTTAATAATCAAATGGAAATTTGATTCAAAACAGTAGAACTCTGCAAAAATAATAATTAAAGTAACATTTCATTCGGTTGAAAGCGCACTTTAATGATTCAGTTAGGGGGCAAAATGTATCACACGTGTTTGAATGGCGTGTGTGGACATATAAAAGCGCGGAGTAAATGATTGCAGGGTTCCAAAGCAGTATCGCGAGTACCGATGGGGCGGCAGTCGGCAGGGAGCAGTTCGGCGTCAGCGTCGGCAGCATTCCACGTCGAGCTCACCGAGACCTGCGTGGATCTGCTCGCGCGATACTCTACCACCCCCGCCAGCGTCAAGCCGCAGAGGTGAGGCCTGTCTGCCGCGTGCCGCGTGAGACACTGTCTGACACATTCCACGTCGAGCTCACCGAGACCTGCGTAGATCTGCTCGCGCGATACTCTACCACCCCCGCCAGCGTCAAGCCGCAGAGGTGAGGCCTGTCTGCCGCGTGCCGCGTGAGACACTGTCTGACACATTCCACGTCGAGCTCACCGAGACCTGCGTAGATCTGCTCGCGCGATACTCTACCACCCCCGCCAGCGTCAAGCCGCAGAGGTGAGGCCTGTCTGCCGCGTGCCGCGTGAGACACTGTCTGACACATTCCACGTCGAGCTCACCGAGACCTGCGTGGATCTGCTCGCGCGATACTCTACCACCCCCGCCAGCGTCAAGCCGCAGAGGTGAGGCCTGTCTGCCGCGTGCCGCGTGAGACACTGTCTGACACATTCCACGTCGAGCTCACCGAGACCTGCGTGGATCTGCTCGCGCGATACTCTACCACCCCCGCCAGCGTCAAGCCGCAGAGGTGAGGCCTGTCTGCCGCGTGCCGCGTGAGACACTGTCTGACACATTCCACGTCGAGCTCACCGAGACCTGCGTGGATCTGCTCGCGCGATACTCTACCACCCCCGCCAGCGTCAAGCCGCAGAGGTGAGGCCTGTCTGCCGCGTGCCGCGTGAGACACTGTCTGACACATTCCACGTCGAGCTCACCGAGACCTGCGTGGATCTGCTCGCGCGATACTCTACCACCCCCGCCAGCGTCAAGCCGCAGAGGTGAGGCCTGTCTGCCGCGTGCCGCGTGAGACACTGTCTGACACATTCCACGTCGAGCTCACCGAGACCTGCGTGGATCTGCTCGCGCGATACTCTACCACCCCCGCCAGCGTCAAGCCGCAGAGGTGAGGCCTGTCTGCCGCGTGCCGCGTGAGACACTGTCTGACACATTCCACGTCGAGCTCACCGAGACCTGCGTGGATCTGCTCGCGCGATACTCTACCACCCCCGCCAGCGTCAAGCCGCAGAGGTGAGGCCTGTCTGCCGCGTGCCGCGTGAGACACTGTCTGACACATTCCACGTCGAGCTCACCGAGACCTGCGTGGATCTGCTCGCGCGATACTCTACCACCCCCGCCAGCGTCAAGCCGCAGAGGTGAGGCCTGTCTGCCGCGTGCCGCGTGAGACACTGTCTGACACATTCCACGTCGAGCTCACCGAGACCTGCGTGGATCTGCTCGCGCGATACTCTACCACCCCCGCCAGCGTCAAGCCGCAGAGGTGAGGCCTGTCTGCCGCGTGCCGCGTGAGACACTGTCTGACACATTCCACGTCGAGCTCACCGAGACCTGCGTGGATCTGCTCGCGCGATACTCTACCACCCCCGCCAGCGTCAAGCCGCAGAGGTGAGGCCTGTCTGCCGCGTGCCGCGTGAGACACTGTCTGACACATTCCACGTCGAGCTCACCGAGACCTGCGTGGATCTGCTCGCGCGATACTCTACCACCCCCGCCAGCGTCAAGCCGCAGAGGTGAGGCCTGTCTGCCGCGTGCCGCGTGAGACACTGTCTGACACATTCCACGTCGAGCTCACCGAGACCTGCGTGGATCTGCTCGCGCGATACTCTACCACCCCCGCCAGCGTCAAGCCGCAGAGGTGAGGCCTGTCTGCCGCGTGCCGCGTGAGACACTGTCTGACACATTCCACGTCGAGCTCACCGAGACCTGCGTGGATCTGCTCGCGCGATACTCTACCACCCCCGCCAGCGTCAAGCCGCAGAGGTGAGGCCTGTCTGCCGCGTGCCGCGTGAGACACTGTCTGACACATTCCACGTCGAGCTCACCGAGACCTGCGTGGATCTGCTCGCGCGATACTCTACCACCCCCGCCAGCGTCAAGCCGCAGAGGTGAGGCCTGTCTGCCGCGTGCCGCGTGAGACACTGTCTGACACATTCCACGTCGAGCTCACCGAGACCTGCGTGGATCTGCTCGCGCGATACTCTACCACCCCCGCCAGCGTCAAGCCGCAGAGGTGAGGCCTGTCTGCCGCGTGCCGCGTGAGACACTGTCTGACACATTCCACGTCGAGCTCACCGAGACCTGCGTGGATCTGCTCGCGCGATACTCTACCACCCCCGCCAGCGTCAAGCCGCAGAGGTGAGGCCTGTCTGCCGCGTGCCGCGTGAGACACTGTCTGACACATTCCACGTCGAGCTCACCGAGACCTGCGTGGATCTGCTCGCGCGATACTCTACCACCCCCGCCAGCGTCAAGCCGCAGAGGTGAGGCCTGTCTGCCGCGTGCCGCGTGAGACACTGTCTGACACATTCCACGTCGAGCTCACCGAGACCTGCGTGGATCTGCTCGCGCGATACTCTACTTCTGCTTACGAGAAACAAGCTACCTTTGCATACTAAACTGTACGCAACACTATTAAACTCATATTTTCTTTGCGTAAAAAACATGCGCTCTTTCTATTATACCCCAAGAGCTGACAGCCATTTTTGAGTACATCCTTGAGGCACATTGAAAATATTATTGTTGATTAGTTGCGAATGTGTGGATGATGAAATGGCCGACCTGGCTGGGAGGTTGCGGGGCGTTAATGAGCTATGAATTTTTTAATTCGCAATTTTTCTCATGCAGAAAATGTTCTTGAGGCACTTTGAATCTTACAGCATTTTAAAGTCTGATGTTTAATTAAACGATATATCATAATGCCAGGCGATTTGGTTGGGATTTAAATGGTGACAGGCGATTTAAAGTTATATTTTTTTTTGCGCAAAAAATGTACTTGAGGCAAGCTGGGATTTATACACAATAATTGTTGTGTTGATAAGATGCCATATATCAAATGACAGGCCGTTCTGGCGGTTATTTAATCTTGCCAGGTGATAATAATAGTTGCCTGTGAGTGCGAGTGAGCGGCATAGCGGGTTTGTTATAATGCTTGGAAACATGGATCATCTTGATAGCGACCAACTGAATATTTTTATGGAATACGGCACTGGAAATAGAAGAAGATTCATTGATATATCACAATTATATGCCAAATTCGGAAATTCAGTATGCGCAAGTTTGCCTGGCTTTCATGCAGTCACTGGGTGTGACTACAATCCTTCATTTTTTAATAAAGGCAAGCGGAGGCCTTTCCAACTATTAATGAAAAATAAACTGTATCAAAAAGCGTTTATTGATCTAGGTTGTGCGCATACGACAGATTTACGCAATGAGGTTTTTAACATGCTTGAGAAGTTCGTGTGTGAAATGTACGGTGTCAATAATATCGCAGATATAAACATAGCACGGTTTGAAAAATTTTGCAAGACATTTAAAGCTAAGAGCACGGAAGAGCCTTTCAAAAAAACTGTCAAAAACTATGATCCGTCTACGTTACCACCACAGAACACAGAAAGAGGTTAGAAGGGTGATGAGCGATCGCCAGTATGAAAACCGATGTAGCCGGCTCGCCCCCACTACACTTCCAGCTAACAGATAATAAGCCAATCAAACGACGCGACATCAAGCAACCGAACGAATCAGCGCTCACAACACACAACAGCCGTGTCTGTGAGCGTTCATTCGTTCACACCGATTTTTCGCTAGAGGTGAGCACTGAGTCGATGAAATATTATCGATGTTAAATATGCCAAGTGTGAGTTGGACTTGACTTGATAGTATGGTAATTTTTGTATCCTGTCAAAGTCAGTAAAAATACAGAAAAAAACAGATAGTTATTTATTGACCTTGAAACTATATATATTTATTTAAAAGGTGACGCTTTGTTTCTTTTTGAAAGTTATTTTTCAATAAGAAATGTAGACGGATATCTATGTATTTTTCAATTACCGCTTTCATTAAATCTGTTACGTGGTTAGAATATGGGAATTCACCGACTTGATGAAAGATATGTCATCAAATAATGAAGTGCCAATAAACTTTTTTAATATTTTTGGGACAAAAATTAGTTTTTGGACATTTTTCAAATTATCTGTATGTTTTCGTATTACAGTTTCTGCACTTTCGCATATTTTTATTACATCACCAGACGGATATATCAGGCCACCTTTATCTTTTACCAAAATAAATTTATGTAAATTATTACTTGTATGTGATATTAGGGCTCCAGTGCAAATATCACATTTGATTTTTTTTATTAGGACATGAACAACATTGCCTGCTATGTATCCAATGACTTGTTTACTGAAATCAGTAAAATTTAGTTCGGTAATAGAGGGTCACCCTTAAAAGATAGACATTAGCTGTAGCGGGCTTTTTTATAAAACTTTTAAAGAAGAACAATTCCGGTATATATGATTTTTGTGTAACTTTTACGTAACTTTTATGCAGCGTACACAACGGATTCTCTCAAATGGGTCTTTTCCATATTTTTTTATTGGTGCTCCGCTCCTCTTAGTCGTATTATTATGTTTTATTAATCTATAGCCTTCCTCAATAAATGCACTACCCAACACAAAAAGATTTTTTAAATCGCATCAGTAGTTCCTGATAAAAGCGCTTTCAACCAATCAAACAAACAAACTATTTAGCTTTATATTTATATTGTACATACATTTACAATCAGCTTTTATTTATTTATAAAAGTTACTTTAATTCCATTATTAGGTGCTAAAATTCCATCGATAAAATCTATCGACAATGTAAAGTGTACGACGCAAGACACCACTAAAGTTGTGGTAGTTTGTACCTACTGTGTGCAATGACCTTGTACTGCATGCGGCCACGTGCAGCGCTTTGTGGTCCATGCGTCATTCTTGCTTGAACCTTACTACATTACGTGTTTTGAACGTCGTCGAAAGAATGACGAGCGTACTTTGTCAGCAATGAATATTTTTATGGAAATATATATGTGATTTATCGTATAATTAGTATTTCACGAATTTTTACTAAAATATCAGTCTAACTAAGAAGTTTTATACTGACCGATGAAAAGAAATTCCTGCTTTAGGTAGATTTGATGTTTGACTCCTTGCTTTGCAAGTAATTACAGCACACGAAGGCATATTTTAAGCGATAATCACAATACTCTCTCACTGAACGTGCGCGAGCAACTAAACGACGCGATCGCGCGTAACGGTTAGGTTATGAGCATTTGCTCATAACTGGGACGCGCCTGCCCCGCCCACAAGGCCATTCTAACCTCTTTCTCTGTTCTGTGGTTACCACCATGTAAAGCAGAGTTGCACCAACAGCTTTTAAGAGCTCAATATGTTTCAAGTATCTGGAGAAATGCACATTTACGTTTTCCAAGTAACCTAGAACCCACTGAACATGGATGGCAGCTGAAGGAGGATAAATTGGATTTTTATTGGTTTGATGGGGATTGCATGCCGCAATTAGTTATAGATGCAATTGATCCTGGGACATTTGAACACTCTGATGAAAATGCTACAGGTATGTAATAATAATTTGTTAAATACTCGCACTATTGATTGTATTTCACATTTGTTAAATTTTTTTATTTATTTTCAGACAATGAAGAAGAGTTCATAGAACTCAACTCTATGGACGAGTTCACAAGCGACGAGGAGATTCCATCAGATAACGATGAATAAAAAAAATTACATAAAAAGTATATCAAAAATTTTTTGTAAAAATTTATTTTTTTATAATAAATAATAATAAAATGATATCACCTGGCAAGATTAAATAACCGCCAGAACGGCCTGTCATTTGATATATGGCATCTTATCAACACAACAATTATTGTGTATAAATCCCAGCTTGCCTCAAGTACATTTTTTGCGCAAAAAAAAATATAACTTTAAATCGCCTGTCACCATTTAAATCCCAACCAAATCGCCTGGCATTATGATATATCGTTTAATTAAACATCAGACTTTAAAATGCTGTAAGATTCAAAGTGCCTCAAGAACATTTTCTGCATGAGAAAAATTGCGAATTAAAAAATTCATAGCTCATTAACGCCCCGCAACCTCCCAGCCAGGTCGGCCATTTCATCATCCACACATTCGCAACTAATCAACAATAATATTTTCAATGTGCCTCAAGGATGTACTCAAAAATGGCTGTCAGCTCTCCGGCTATTACATTATAGTTCTTTTAACTTATTATCTTGTAAGCTTATATTGGTTTCGATTCTGGCAGGATTATCTAAACTTAAAACTAAATTTAACATCAATCTGTCCTTTTCATCTTATATAGATATTGGTGCCAATTCTGGCGTGATTCTCTAAACTTAATCTAAATTTAACATCAGTCTCTCCTTTTCATTCTGTATAGAGAATGACAAGGATTTACTGCTGTCAAATTTAAGTTTAGGTTTAGAGAATCATGCTAGAATCGACACCAATGGCAACACACTATATATAAGCCAAATATAAGTTTATGTAATAATATGACCATATTCGCAGGACTGATCTGGCCGAGTTCCTGTTCACGGGCGGGCAGTCGATGACGTGGCTGGTGGGGCACAAGCTCATCACCATCACCACCTCCGGCTGTCTGCAGAACTCCATCAAGCAGGGGCTCTGCGACAGGTACATATTACCACTACTGGTAACATTATCGACAGTAAAATATTCTAATTTTTATCAATGAAAAAGAAATGATATTTGTTTCTTAGGTTTTCACGCACATCACTCATTAAATAAAACTCGTTTTTACGGGTTAATGCACGAAACTTTATTTATTTATTGACGTTTCGTAGCCTTTACGGGCTACGTCGTCAGAATCAAACTTTTATTTAATTTGTCGAGCTACCTTCGAAAGACTTTCATTGAGCGTTCGGTTATTTAATTGTTCGATTTTTAAAGTTTTATCGTCTATGTATGAATTTATTCTTTAATTTACTTCATAAAGTATTTTATTTAAAATTCTTTTTTGTAATTTTCAGTTTATTTATTTGACCCTAACTACCGTAAACTAAAATTGGGAGACCTTTCTGAGAAGAACCGGCGAAACAAACTCAAGAGAGGCTTTCTACCTCCTTCTTTCGCCGGTTCTTCTCAGAAAGGTCTCCCAATTTTAGAATTGGTGGTAGTTTACGGTTAAAGGCTACGAAACGTCAATAAATAAATAAAGTTTCATGCATTAACCCGTAAAAACGAGTTTTATTTAAAAAAAATGATATTATTCATAGGTCTATTATACAGTGAAAAAGTATATAATTTAAACAAGATACTGTTTATTAGCATCGATTGTAGTGAGCGCATGCGGCGATGTTTTCTAATTTTCTTTCACTGTTTTAGTGTTATTTTTTTTCATTAACAGGATTAATAATGCGCGATAAACAATTTCAAGCGCGATCGTAGTCATCTAGCGGATTATATTTAGGTCGTTTCAAACATATATCTTACATAGTATAAAAACTGTCGCTTTCTACATCTATTTGTATATCCGCTACTCTCAGAAATAATGACTCTTAAACAATAAAACATACATATTTAATTTCGACTTTTACTTTCAGTCGCACTATTTTTCACGGAAAGTTTATATTTATTATACAAATTTGACAACAAAAACTGTAATCTATTAAGTTTCCAAAATAAATAAATAAATTTGTTTAATGCTAAGTGTGTCAAACAAGCATATGACCCGCTGATGATTGTAAGCGACACCACAGCTTATAGACTAAAAATATCACTCGTGCTGTTGCCAACCCTCAACCAATCCCCTACCCTGGGACCTTATTCACCGTCAGAAACACAACAGTAACATGAGCGTTCGTATTGCAGATGCGCAGTGTTATGCCGGCAACACGCTGACAGCGTGGCGGCTGCCTACCACGACAGCGAGGCCTCCACCTCGGGCGTGCAGGTGAGTGTAGTGTGTGGGTGTGTGTGCGTGCGTGCGTGCGTGCGTGCGTGCGTGCGTGCGTGCGTGCGTGCGTGCGTGCGTGCGTGCGTGCGTGCGTGCGTGCGTGCGTGCGTGCGTGTGTGTGTGTGAGAGTAAAATAGCACCCACCAATCCATCCCGCCCTCGTGGTGAGTCGCGGCCGAGTGTCCCATTTGATTATTAGGCTGGTAAAGATGATGATAGTGTTCCTAACTACAAAAGTATTTGAGACTTTTCCATCGTTGTTGTGTTATGAAGAACAGGCAAGACAATCTAACATTTAATGCCGACGCTTCATATCGCTATTCGTATTTGCTATATGTAAACTTGACAACAGTCTTTCCCTTTCACTCTTTATTGACAACCCTTTTGTCAAGTTAACAAATAGCAAATACCAATAGCAATTCTGGAGTGCCGGCATGAACAATAATGTTATTGATTTTTTATGTATTATGTATAGAATGCCTAGGTTTTCGCTATTCTACAACTGTCAAATTTTTGGTAATTGATTTTGCGTTTTATGTTATTTGTTGTGTCAAATTCGCGAAAGATTGATTATTGACAATACTATACTACAAACTACTTTATTGTAATTTGATACATATGAATAACTAACCGTGCGCTGAGTGTAATTTACGTGACATGAACATAGAGATACACGACCGATGCAGTCAGGAGGGCAGTAGGCATTAAAG
The DNA here is from genome assembly GCA_902850365.2 of Chilo suppressalis. Classification (NCBI taxonomy): domain Eukaryota; kingdom Metazoa; phylum Arthropoda; class Insecta; order Lepidoptera; family Crambidae; genus Chilo; species Chilo suppressalis. Next base: position 28,131,515 of record OU963903.1, on the reverse strand, counting down.
AGACAAGTTGTGTATACAACTTTCCCATCTGGCGAGTTGGGACTTGCTGAATAAGTTTACAATCTTCAATAGATTTTACCCTCAGGAACACCTTTTTGTCATCCGTATAAAGAAGATGGTTTGAAAACTTGAGGCATTGAGCTATATCGTAGATATAAGCGCAATAGAATAAAGGACCGAGATGTGAACCCTTGGGAACACCTGATGGAATCTCTTATCTATTAGACAAGTCCGTCTGTCTGTGGTGCTGTTTCAGCGGCCAAACCGTAAGAGATAGATAAAGAGAATATTTAAGTTATAAGTTAAGAATAGTCTGATAAGACTACAAACCGGATTTGAGTAACGTAACACTTCCGGTTTTCGAGAAATCAGGTTTTGGTGAACATTTGGTTCACTGGTTTGCTAGTTATTATATAATCGGATTTGAAGCCACCAATGACCACGGCCTGCATGCGGTTACAGAGATAGGAAGTTACCCATCTTAATAAGTCTCCTCGTATTCCCAGTTTATACAGTTTGTTTTGTTCACTACCAGCCCAAGCCGAGGGGAGCGCGCAGTGGAACTAATGATTGTATTGTCCCAACAAATACTTCAGCTGGGGCTTGGAACACAATAGCTCCTGCGATGTCGCAGGCTTTTCTTAACTAACTAAATGACTTACTAAGTTGTATGTAAGTAAAGTCTTCTGTAGCTTTGGTGGCCCTTCCTATCCTTAGAAATGGATAGGAAGGCAGAATAATTCCTCTTGACTCTTCTCATCCAACAACCGCGCTTATAGCGATCCAAAATAGGCTAGCACTCACAATCAATTTCACAAAATCATGTACATTCATCATGTATGTTCTTGCGCTACTGGGTCAACCCGCGGGGCCGGTGGAGGTTCTTCAACCTCCCAAAACTTCTGTAGCACTTCAGAGAGAGACACGTTCAAAGCAATACCGCGATCCTCCTCTGAAGAAACCAAAACGCGTTGCGGAGGGCCCATAACAACCGTACCGAGTGTCGTCTGCAGAGCTACCAAGCCTCCTGGCTGCAAGACTCGCTTGAGAGCAACGCTGGGTCAGACACCAAAGATACCAGGGTCGATTCTAAGTCAACTGACGGGTGATGACCAATAACAGTGTCCAAAACAATCGCCGAGGCGTCAATACTCTCTTTGGACCCATAACATGAGGTGAACGTGAAGTTAACATACCCTAACAACCCGGGAACTTTCACATCGCCAATACCTCTCACGCCATGCGGATGGGGGTGCACCTTGAGGCCCAACTGCCTAACCAACCAAGATGACACCACACACCCTTGAGCACCGGAATCCAATAAGGCGCGAACTCTCACCCAGTTGAGGCCGTGGGCAACAAAACGGTCTCTGGATTGGCGGACTGGGGAGACGATAATTGCTAATATGTGGGGTGCCACAGAGCCCCCTCAGACGTTGAGAATGTCGTAGTCATTGATAGCAATTTGGTTAAAAAGATCTAAACATCTAAGTCCACGAACATTCTGATAATAAATAGATAATTTGTTATTTTTAATTGTAGGTCCCATTGTAAGATTGTTGAGTTTGTGACACTATGACCGTTATTATTAACAAAGTAATTGTGACACATTTAATAAGTTCACCAGGAATCATTAGCTTTATTATTTCATATATTTTGTAAAACGTAATACCATGCATTAAGAGCAAACCATATTCATTTTTATTGTTAATTTTATTATTCATGTTGTTTATGGTCATTTTTATCTACTCTTTTTCATTGTGTCATGTTATTATATTGTTACTATGGAGACTTAATTTCTGTTGATAAAAACTCAAGAAAATACAATTATTTTATTTCAAGACATATTTTTATTCAATTGCTAATTTCTTCCCTAAGGATCAGAAACATGGTCCTTCGTCGCCAGTAAAATGGACAAAACACAATCATAGGTCATGCAAAAGTTGCATTATAGTACAAACAGTTGTATTGGTGAAAATTAGTTCGGCAAGGTCCAGGTATGAAAAAAACCAAGTATTCTGATCAAGTTCGAGTACGTCGCATGTTATAGTTCGAGTACGTCGCATATTTCAAGTTCGAGTACGTCGCTTATATCTAGTTCGAGTACGACCTGCATAGTTCAAGCTTAGTTCAAGTTGCACAGTTCGACGAGTTCAAGCAATTATAATCCAAAGAAGTGCTGGTATTTTTAGTATTTCCATAATTGTCATTAAATGTTGTTTTTTTATATTAAATTTATAAATAAGTTCATATAACTAGTGCGTCAAAATGCAAGTAGAAATAAATTTGCAGAAAGACTTGTCGAATAGAATAGAAAAAGCATGGGTAAATTATAAAAAATCGCCCAAAGAACGAATAACCGAGCCTTATGTTCAGACTAGACTACAACAGTTAGAACAGAATTGGTCTATTTTTATGTCAACACATCAAAAAATTGTTTTAAATTTAGATTGGGATACATTCCAGAACAGTGATTACACGACTTTAGAAACATTTGATAAGACTGAAGAGATGTATTTAGACTATAAATGTCAGCTTAAACTAATGTTAAATAATTTTTCGTCATATAACTCTAAAAGCCTAGAAACAACCAGTTCAAATTGCAACAGTAGCAGTACTTCAATAAAATTGCCGAAAATAACGATTCCGACATTTTCAGGAAAATATTCAGAATGGACTACATTTCATGATCTTTTTATATCCCTAGTTCATAAAAATAGTTCACTCGACAATGTTCAGCGAATGCATTATTTGAAGGGTCATCTAACAGGCGAAGCTGAACAATTCGTTCGTCATACTTCTGTAACTGAAGACAATTACGAACAATGTTGGTATCAATTGGAAAAGAGGTATAACAATAAAAAATATTTGGTAAACTGTATTCTTAAGAGATTTTTTGCTCAAAAACGCATATTCGTAGAATCTGCTACAGCTTTGAAAGATATTTTGGATACAACAACGGACTGTATGAATGCTTTGAAAAACTTAAAGATTGACGTTAGCACTTGGGATCTTATAGTAATCCATGTCGTTACGTTTAAGCTCGATCCAGAAACCCGAAAACAGTGGGAACTATCAATTTCTAGTGACGATTCTAATAATTTACCTACATTAGAGCAATTCAAAACTTTTCTTCATAGTCGGTTTAGAGCTTTAGAATGTATCGAATCTAAAAGGACAACAGGTCAACAATACACTTCAAATACTAATCAATTTAACCCTAAAGTCATGGTGGCGACTCGCAAAGATCATTCTTATAGCATAAATTGTGAATATTGTAACGAACCTCACAAATTGTGTTATTGTAAGAAATTTATAACTCTTGATTACGACAAACGACGTGAATTTGTTTCAAATAAAAAAATGTGTTTTAATTGTTTAGGTGGTAATCATATGTTGAATCAGTGTCAAAAACCTACTTGTTGTCACACATGCAAAAGGAGACATCACACACTTTTGCATATACCCAGTACTTCTACATATAATAGTTCGTCAAATAGTTCAAGTTCAAGAGTTCAGAAGAACAACCCTGGTACGTCATCTGAAGTTATAAATTCCTCGACAGATACACCAATGGCGTCATATGTTTCAACTGGAAAGGTAATCCAATCGAAACAAGTTTTATTAGCTACGGCATTAGTAAAAGTTCAGTCTCATTGTGGCGATTATCAAGTAGTTCGAGCTTTATTAGATCAGGGATCTCAAGCCAGTTTCGTTACTGAAGCTACAGTTCAGTACTTAAAATTAAAGAAAATTCCAATTAATGGAATAATATCTGGTCTAGGTGCCAACAAAACCATTGTTTCAAAGTACAAAGTCAAACTAGTGTTGCAGTCATTGATAGATTTAAATTTTAAAATCGAATTAAGTGCCTATGTTTTGAAAACTATAACATCGTTTCTTCCTACGAAAAGAGTAGAATCGTTTGATTATTCACATTTAAAAAATCTCGTACTCGCAGATCCTGAATACCATCAGCCTAACAAAATTGACATTTTGTTGGGGGCAGGTGTCTATAGTCGCATAATTAAGGAAGGTATTAAAAGAGTTCCAAACAAAGATATTTTAGCACAGAGTACCAGTCTCGGCTGGATTCTTTCTGGTGTAGTCAATTCAAGAGATGAAAATAACGTAAAAAATACCATAGTTATGCATGCCCAGGTCGACGATAACTATATGCTTAAGAAATTTTGGGAAATAGAAGATTATTTACATGATAACAAATATAATCAAAAATTATTTACAGAGGAAGAACAAAAATGTGAAGATATGTTTGCCAAAACCACCAAAAGAACTTCTGAAGGGCGTTATGTCGTAAAACTTCCATTTCGTAATAACAATCCGCAGTGTGTCGGCGGCAATAACATACAAATAGCTGTAAGAAGATTCAAATCATTAGAGAGCAAACTACTCAAGGACTCGAATTTAAGACAAAGGTACACTGATGTTATACATGAATATTTACAGTTAAATCATATGAGGCCGGTACAACAAGGCAGTCATAATAACGAAAAGGCTGTATATTTACCTCATCACGCAGTAGTGAAAGAAGAAAGAACTACCACCAAGGTACGAGTAGTTTTCGACGCTTCTTGTAAAAATGATAAAGGTGTATCATTAAACGATGAATTAATGATAGGTCCTACCTTGCAATTAGATCTTCGGCATATTGTCATGCGTTGGAGAGTATACCCGATTAGTCTTGTTGCAGACATTGTCAAAATGTATCGACAGGTATTAGTTGCTGAGGAAGACGCAGTATACCAAAGAATCGTGTGGAGAGATGATCCTAGGGAAGAAATAAAGGAATATGAGCTATTGACAGTCACATTTGGTACAGCATCAGCACCATACCTTGCGGTAAAATCACTTAATCAGGTCGCCTTAGATGAGGGTCACGAATTTCCAAACGCTAGAGATAGAGTTCCAGTTTCATTTTATATGGATGATCTCATGACGGGCTGTTACACTGTAAAAGAAGGAGAGATTGTTTATAAAGAAATGAAAAATCTACTAAGCAAAGGTGGTTTTGTACTACAGAAATGGAACAGTAACAATCAAGAACTACTTGATGCAATAAGGACATGTGAACAAAGGATAGGTAATATTACAATAAGTACAAGGGATATAAAAGAAGTTCAAATAAAAGAAAGTTGTCAAGAGAATAGTGATGAGAGTAAAATAAAAAATAAACAAGAAATTTTAAATAAAGACATCACAGATACTACAAAGATTTTAGGTCTTACCTGGTCTCGTACAGAAGATAATTTCTCGTACTCAGTGCAGTTCCCATCTAGATCTGGACCTGAAACAAAAAGATCAATATTATCAGATATTGCACGTTTGTTTGATCCCTTAGGTTGGGTTGCTCCGGTTGTAATTTTAGCAAAGATATATATACAAAAGCTTTGGTTGTCCGGTATCGGTTGGGACGATGAAGTTCCAATCAATTTGAAAATGGAATGGGATACTTACCGTAACAATTTAGTTCAACTCACCAATTTTAAAGTACCGCGATGGATCGGTATTCAGTCGGACGAAGATTACGTCGAACTTCACGGCTTCAGTGATGCTTCAAAATCAGCATTTGCTGCAGTAATATACATAAGAGCAGTTAGTAAAGACAACAAAGTTCGTGTTTCACTCTTAGTTGCAAAAACTAGAGTTGCACCCATTAAACAAATAAGCATTCCACGATTAGAATTGTGTGGAGCACTCCTTTTAACTCGTTTGTTGATAGAAGTAGCCCGTGAAATGAACATTCCAAAAGACAATGTGCGAGCTTGGACCGATTCAACGATAGTAATATCTTGGCTAAACAGTCATCCTAGCCGTTGGAAGACGTTTGTAGCCAACCGTGTTTCGGAAATACTAACGAGTCTAGATTCTACACAGTGGTCTCATGTCTCATCTCAAGATAATCCCGCTGATTGTGCATCGAGAGGATTAGAACCGAAATCTCTACTGACAAATACACTTTGGATACAAGGACCACAATTTTTGTGGGATCAAAATATCACATACAATAGACCTGATATTCAGGGTGTCAATTTAGAAGAACGCGTCCAATCTCATTTAGTAACCAATGAAGGAGAATCGGTATGGGTCAAATATTCTTCATTAAGAAAGCTTCTACGGGTTGTAGCGTTTTGCAGGCGTTTTATATATTCCAAGAAGAATCCTGTAACAACGAATTATCTGAAAAAGAAAGAATTGGATGAAGCATTAAAATGTTGCATTAGAGCTTGTCAGAAAAAAGAGTTTCAAGAAGAATATTTACGATTACAAGGAAACAAACAATTACAAAAGAATTCTAAAATAAGATCATTGTGTCCTTATATTGACGAGGAAGATATAATCAGAGTTGATGGTAGAATACAACAGTCTTTGCTGCCACATCAAACCAAACACCCAATAATACTTCCTCACAATTCACATTTATCAAAACTTATTGTCACTGACGCCCACGAACGGACATTACATGGTGGTAATCAGTTAATGATCAATTATTTGAGATCAGCTTACTGGATCATTAAAATAAAAAGTCTGGTGAAGCAACACATCAGAAATTGTATAATATGCATAAAGAACAATATCAAAGTAAAGAATCAACTGATGGGTTCCTTACCTTCCGTACGTTGCACTCCAGCTAGGCCATTTATTCACAGTGGGGTAGATTACGCAGGTCCTATTAATATTCGGACCAGTAAGGGGCGGGGGCATCGCTCATATAAAGGCTATATATGCATTTTCATTTGTATGACTACGCGAGCAATACATCTCGAAGTTGCTAGCGATTTAAGCACACAAGCGTTCTTAGCTGCATTTAGACGGTTCGTGTCCAGGCGTGGTCATTGTTCTCAGATGTGGAGCGACAATGGCTCAAACTTTATAGGCGCAGCACGAGAACTACAAGAATTGACTCGAATACAACCTGACATAGCAAAACAAATCGAAGGAAATGGCACTGAGTGGCATTTTATACCCCCTCATTCGCCAAATTTCGGTGGGCTGTGGGAGGCAGCCGTTAAATCGACTAAATTTCACCTCAAGCGTGTACTTGGTGACAACACTTTATTAACATTTGAAGAAATGAGTACATTACTATGCCAAATCGAGGCATGCTTAAATTCTAGGCCGATAACCGTTATTAACCCGAATGATCTTGACGAGCCGTTACCATTGACTCCTGGTCATTTTTTAATAGGAGAAGCGTTGACTACTGTCCCTGATCCAAATTATATCAACACCTATATCAGTCCCTTGCATAGATGGCAGTTAATTCAAAGGCAAGTACAGGAATTTTGGAAACGGTGGTCTCAGGAGTACCTGACTAGTCTTATACATAGGTACAAATGGGAATATCAAACACCAGAACCAAAAATAGGTGATGTAGTCCTCATAAAGGAAAATGATTTACCTCCCTGTCGGTGGTTACTTGGTCGAGTCTTAGAAAAACATCCAGGTCATGACAATATCACTCGAGTGGTCACGTTACGAGTGAAAGGGTCTTTGTTAAAACGACCCACATCCAAGTTGTGTATATTACCTGTTAACCCTAATAATTAAGCTAATTGTAAATAGATCTAAGGTTTAGTTCATTAACATTAATTTGATTTTTTGTCAGGTTGGACATCTTTTATAGATTTTCTGTTATATTTTGTTCAAGTACCCACACAGTACATTTTCTTTATTTATTTTAAGTTATTTAAGTTGTATCTAATGTTAGGTTTTAAAGTACGTAAAAAATACGTCCTTTGGCGGGCGGTATGTTTATGGTCATTTTTATCTACTCTTTTTCATTGTGTCATGTTATTATATTGTTACTATGGAGACTTAATTTCTGTTGATAAAAACTCAAGAAAATACAATTATTTTATTTCAAGACATATTTTTATTCAATTGCTAATTTCTTCCCTAAGGATCAGAAACACATGTAATTAAAAAAAGGTATGAATAAATAAAAAGATAAACAGGGTGAATATAAAATAAATATGTTTAATATGATTGAGTGTTTATTATTTATATATATTACAATATGGGAATGCTTGTTTCAAACCATTTCAGATTACCAATGTCGTTTTTTAAAAATACATATTTTGTTACATTATTGCTTGAGTATGATTCTTGCATTTTACTAGAGACTTTCTGTTTACAACTAAATATACTTATATTGTAAAAAGACATAAATAGTACAATACAACGTAATTTTCCTTTTATGTAGCTTACCAAAACAAAGCAACCAAAACAACCTAAAAGTATGGAATATAAAACATATGTGGTTATATAAACTATATAGAATGTAAAAACACGTAGTCACTTGAGTTTAGCAATACTTTCGAAGTCACGAATGAAAACTGCTTCAGAATCATCTGATTTTCTCATGTAAATTCGGCCTGAACGGATCCAGGTGAATCTGTAGTTGAGCTCCTTGGTGCGTTTACGAGCTGCAGCATGCAGCTGTTTGTTCTCTAATGACAGATACTCAATTACAAAAACTGTTTTTTTCTCCTCCGTATTGAAGCCAAAGTCATGGGTACAGAGCTTGTTTTCCTTGTTTTGTTTATTATATTTACTTACTGCCGACAAAACTGAATCACGGAGCCTTGGAGAACTAAACTTTACTATAATTGTGCGTGGTCTAGGGTTGCTGGGATCAAGTTTGGCGACCCGTGAGCAATACATGATATCGTGGTCATTCAATGAATGATTCACTGTATTTCCCAACTGCTTTACTATGCTCGCGACATCCTCTTTTTTCGTTCTGGCACGCATTGTATTTCCAGGGTGTTAGATTGGGAAAATTGATCAAGTTGATTTAATTTACCTTTGAGGGCATTCATATCTGACCGCAGGGTAGAATTTTCTTTTTTTAAGGTCGATATTTCTTGTTGCTGTACTGTAAACTCATTTGAGATCTTATCAAACCTGTCATTCATGAACTCAATAGAACACTTGAAATCACTAATTTGCTCATTTATCGTCTTGATACAGTCAGTCAACTCAGTTGCAAATAATTTAAGTGCACTTGATATCTCGTCACGTATTATTGATCGCAGTTCCGAGCGACGCAGATTATTATCTTAGATAATGTTGATCTTAGGCGGTCCTTTTCGATTCACTGTATTAAATGATATCTCCGCGATAGAAGTTGGTGTAGACGGACGAGCTACTGTCTCGGAGTCGTTACCCTTTGGTTGCTTCATCATGCACATAGGACAGGACCAGGATATTACGTCTGGAAGAAGTCCCGTACCATTGTCTGGATGTATATTCAGGCATAAAAAATGGAAAATCTCTTCACACTTTGTACATTGTAAATGATCATCGTTGCCGACTTCTTGGGTACACGCTGAACAAGTTTTCAGTTTTTTAAGCAACAATTTTACTTGTAGAAAGGGATTTCAATTATTGTTGATGACCTCTCAGATCAATGCGGTGAGGAAGGGGGCATCCCGCTCGCTTGCGATTGCCGTGAATTGTCAAAGCACAAAATATTAGTTTTAAATCACAAGTAAAATTATCACAGGAAATTGAACACAAACAATATTAGATTTAACTGTCACTTTGTTTAAATACTCAGAGAGAATTTAGAGATTCAATTAACACGTCCGCTTCCAAAGACGTTGCACGGACGGATTCTTACGACATCAGTATCGGATCTCGCATATTTCACTAGGCTGAGTCAAGTTGCGTAAGAGTATGTTACAGCACAATAAAATCAAAATCAAATTGTTCTCCGCCCGTCCCGCAAAAAATGGAAAAATGATTTGAATAGTATAATAATTAAAGGTTCCTCGAGGAGCTCCTTGGCGCAGGTGGTTAGTGCGTTCGGCTGCGATCGTTGAAGTCAAGCAACTTTCGCAGTGGTCGGTCTGTGGATGGGTGACCAAAATCTTCTATCTCGAGTTTCTCCGTGCTTCGGAAGGCACGTTAAGCCGTTGGTCCCGGCTGCATCTGCAGTCGTTAGCACCCGCCAATACGCACTGGGCCCGCGTGGTGGATCATGTCTCCCAATTCCATACAAATGGATTATATTATTATTATTCCCCAGCAGTAGGGTTGCAACGATATATCGGAATATCGATAATATCGAGACCAAAATAACGACATTTATATCGATATTTAAAATTCACTGATATCGATAATATCGATATCGGAAATTCCAAAATATCGATTTAGTCTACGAAAGTAGACTAAATTTGAACACAATAATATCAATTAATTTTCCTGCTATGACTATCTAAATTGAATAATATCGAAATAACTATTGCTTTGAAATCGCAAGAGCTTATAGATGAATTAAAAAAATCTTGAACCCCAAGAAATATACTAAACTGGTGTGGATTCTGGCATGATTCTCTAAACCTAAAATTAAATTTGACAACAGTTTCCTTGTCATTCTCTGTACAGAATGAAAAGGAGAGACTGATGTTAAATTTAGTTTTAAGTTTAGATAATCATGCCAGAATCGACACCAACGTATATAGGTATAATCATATACCTAATGGTAACTCATGCACTTAAATAAAATCCTTGCCTCTCTTTCTAGATAATTGTCAACTACTGAATAATTGAAATTTAATATCATTGTAATATAACACAAAATAAAATTAAGAATCATATACAAATCGTAAATTTTTTAAGCTCGCCAAGTCAAGAAAGTAAGATAGGTATAGTAATTTTGGAAGCTTTGGGCTTACCCTATTCTGAAGCCATGGGCATGCCCCTGATGTGTGGGAGACTAAGCAATTTGCGTATTTGATGTGCACTAAAAAACCAACATAGCTTGGAAAAGCACGAATGTAGTGAAAACTTAGCGAACGCATTCACAAATGTCGTCCCACATATGCGGGTTGACGCATTCGTGCTAATGAATGTGAGTTATCTGATCAGGATAATAATTTTAATTTTTTGGTTTCCTGTCGTGGCTGAAACACAAATCGTGCGAGCCAATAAAAAAAATCCTGCTTGGCGCGATTTCATCCAGCGTGTTTAACGAAAAAGCTGGCTCAATGCATTTTGCGAGAAACTCGCCAACAAACATAAGAATGCGACACATTTACCCCGTATTCTAAAGTCAATAAAAAATAAAAAGGAAAAAATATCGATGTATCGATAATATCGAGTTAAAATAGTCGATATATCGGATATCGATATTTTCCTGACTTCGATATAAATATCGATATAAATATTGATATTTCGAAAGACTTTGTATCCCTACCCAGCAGTGGGGACATTAATAGGCTGATGATGATGATGATGATCTCTCCTGGCTGCGTCGCTCTAAGAACATGAACTAATAGGCGTCAAGAAGAGTAGCGTAGTAATGTGTGTTTATGTGGACAGGTGAGCGTGAGTGAGGACAGCGTCGCGGACAGCAGTCAGGCGTCCTCCGCCACGCCAGAGGTCCGACGGTAAGCATTGCATCATATCACATTATAACACACATTACAATTTATTGAACATGTCTACAAGACACTATTATGCGTCCTGTTTACCTCATCTTTATGTAAATACTATAAAAAAACACGTAATTTTTTTATAAGAAATATAAATATTTTTTCAACTTCCTAAACTAAATTAATAAGAAGTTAGTATAAATCAACATAATATGGCAAGTCAAACTTAATAAATTTCAATAAAAACAACATCAATGTTAATATTTAAATTTTAAGCATTTAACCGCTTAAAAAAGCTTAAAAAAAGCAAGTAAGATATTCATATCAAATAATGCCATGCCGCATCTAGAATCGATTCGAAAAAGACCGTTCACTGTACATCCGTGGTTGTCTAGTACAAAAGTGCGAGTTGCGGTCACTTTTAAAATTATAAAATTTTGAAAATAAGTTACCCACTGTTTTTATTTTTTAGCATTTAACTGTTAGATTTATAAATCTAAAGAGAGTTTGCTAACTAGGTGCTGATTAAATTTGATGTATCCCAAAGCAATCCTAAATCTAACTCCTTTATGGCTTCCGCATAATGTCTATTATTCGATCGCTCATCTTTGCAAAGTTCGAGTTACATAGGCTCCTTTTGAAACATGTAACGGGCTGCGGTAGGTTTAAACATAGCCAGTAGGGAGTGCGTACGTTTTGGTAAACACGTTGTATGTGTTGACGGGACGCAGCTACAGCAAGCACTCGCTGCAGCACAGCCGCAGCACCGAGACCTCCGCCTCCAGCCTCTCCATCTCCGACGCACTGCTGCCCCCCGCCAGCGCGCCCGCCACCAGGTCTGTATGTGTTGACGGGACGCAGCTACAGCAAGCACTCGCTGCAGCACAGCCGCAGCACCGAGACCTCCGCCTCCAGCCTCTCCATCTCCGACGCACTGCTGCCCCCCGCCAGCGCGCCCGCCACCAGGTCTGTATGTGTTGACGGGACGCAGCTACAGCAAGCACTCGCTGCAGCACAGCCGCAGCACCGAGACCTCCGCCTCCAGCCTCTTCATCTCCGACGCGCTGCTGCCGCCCGCCACCAGGTCTGTATGTGTTGACGGGGCGCAGCTACAGCAAGCACTCGCTGCAGCACAGCCGCAGCACCGAGACCTCCGCCTCCAGCCTCTTCATCTCCGACGCGCTGCTGCCGCCCGCCACCAGGTCTGTATGTGTTGACGGGGCGCAGCTACAGCAAGCACTCGCTGCAGCACAGCCGCAGCACCGAGACCTCCGCCTCCAGCCTCTTCATCTCCGACGCGCTGCTGCCGCCCGCCACCAGGTCTGTATGTGTTGACGGGGCGCAGCTACAGCAAGCACTCGCTGCAGCACAGCCGCAGCACCGAGACCTCCGCCTCCAGCCTCTCCATCTCCGACGCGCTGCTGCCGCCCGCCACCAGGTCCGTCTGATGCCGTGCTAAGATTATCGCAAATATATTAGCCGAGAGTTTGTAGTTCAGTTTGCTTCGGTTCCAGTCAATGTGTGGATGAATTTATTAATGTTTAATAATTAGATGTATACACGCTGAAGGCTCCTGCGATTTATTTATTCACAGCATATCCCAATTATAGTTAATATAATACATACCAAGATAAACACAAACCCCTACTCTACACGATCGCTTGACCTACTCTCAGCAATGGTTACCATTTAGGAATTTCAAAAGTCCTGACATTTCGGAAAAAGTCCAGACTTTTTAGTCACAGAATGGTACCATTACTCACTTAGTTGTTACAATGGTATGGTATTTAAATCAATATGTACTATTATTATTTATATCCAATGTAATTTGAAAAATCCGGACAATTTAAAGAATCCGGACCGTAGTCTAAAAGTCCGGACTAATCCGAACGGATGGTAACCCTACTCGTAGCAGTTTTCTGAGCAGTCTCGCTCCGTCCGTAGCATCGATATAGGATGTAAAGATAGACAGAGTATTTATCGCAAGTGTTCCAAAAATTTAATTGTGCATGTGTGCGTATCGCTGTTGGATTGTGAGTAATAGTATCATACGCAAAGCACAGGATACCATAACACAAAGTTAATTGTTTAATCACGATTGATTTCTTTATTTTCATAAAATTTATAAACAGTACGGCTTGGCAGGACGCTATTGATTCTTACTTTATTGGACCTAAGGTACATAATGCTGCGTCTCTTTTTTACCTAAGAACTGTCTTTAAATACTAAATCTATGGTCTGTAGTGGCGTGGGTGCGAATTACGCCTATGTGCTTGCCTCCTTTGTTCTGACCGCACCTTGGGCGGAATTTGTCTTATACCCCCATATCCATCTCCTCGTAACCAGCTCCTAAGGTACCTAGTTGTCGTAGCTCCGATCCCGCCTCTTACGTTTCGGATCGTAGTGCACTCGCTTTTTGTGTAACAAAGTAACCAAAGTGTTATTTAAATGAAGGTAGCTAACAATAGACTTGCAGTATAGATACTTGACTTACACGAATGTTTTAGATTTTATTAGTGTTATTAGATTTAACACATTTTCTGAAAAATTGTCTTCACCTCATGTAAACCAGTTGTTAATTCATTAAACAGTTTAAACTATTTAGATGTTTTTTATAGAAAAAATAATAATTGTGAAATTTACATAGTTAATGCTTGTTCTTTACATTATATATTTTTTATCACGAGCATGGTATTTTGATGACACATTTGTAACGACGTAGAAGTGCATAGAATAGATATATAAATTGAATTAATACAAGTTGTTTTGAACGAATTGCATTGCGTAAAATTAATGCATCATGTACTTGTAAACATCGTCATAATTAATTATTTCCTTATTTTTATTCAGCACCTATAGATAAATAGTGCAATTAGAACTAGTTCATTCTTATTGCTAAATAATTATTTTATTACGTCAATGGGAGTAGGTTGTGATCTATATATTCTCTTCCCAGACAAAACTCATCAGAGAACAGTAAAGCGAGCGACCCGCTCACGGACGCGATCAACCAGTTCACGCAGAGGTTCGACAGGATCTCTAAAGAAGTTGTAAGTTTTTACCGTTTATATTGGTTCATAGTACTCAGTCTCAAATCGTATAAAGTTTCAGAAACGTCATGGCCATACATCGTGAAACTTAAAATTTGTAGAAGTAAAAATAATGAGAACATTTATTAACAGTAAACGTACTACACCGCCATACAAGAACATTGATTTATGACGTTCACAAAATTTCCCATAAGCTGCGCACATTTGTATACAATACATATATAAGGAATTATTATCCGTTTAAGGTATGTAGTTAAAGTTTATTTATTTTAATGAATTTATGACATCTAAACTTGTTTAGGTTTCATAATTGCATAAGTATTGAGATAGCTTAGCTTAGAGACACAACTCGAAAAAAAAATTGTTCGGGCTGCCCCGATAAATGATAAAAATGGTATTGGTAAAAATGGTATATTTGGTAAAAATAAACTATTTGCTAATTGACAATGGTATGAGCACGCGCGTTATGGTAGCTTGTTGATTGCGAACTAACTTATAAAATAATTTTGTGCAATAATGTAAAATGAGGTCAAGTTAAAAGTGCTGATGCGGGAAAAATGCATTGTACGAAGCTAGCTCGTACAAATATATTGAAAAAAACAATGTAATTGTTGTCTGAATTGGGAAGTTAATGGTGTATATACATACTAATATTATAAATGTTAAAGTGTATACTCTGATATTGACTCTGAAAGACTAAATGAATTGGGACAAAATTTGGCACACATACAGTTGACCTCTATTCAGACAATGGTTTATTTTAATGATATAAAAATATATTAGTTTCCCCTGAGATTCTCAAAAAATCTGTGCTATAATTATTCATAGTTTGATTGCTATAGTTTTAGTGATTAATTCACAGAATTTTAAAATAAAATCGAATGAATACGATGAGCTAAAATGCGGTCTGTTATATATTTTTTTTATTTAATGTACTATATTGATTACCTTTTAATTATATGAGTTTTGAGTGGTATTAAATCGTGTCGGATATGTTGTACAGCTCGCGTGTACGCTAGTTCAAGCTTGTATGAAACACATACGAGCTTTAATGTGTACCGAACGAAGTTAACTTTGATCCGCGACAAGAAGCTAATGACTGACGAATCGCGTGAAATTTGCTCAGCCGACTGGGTACTGATGCGTCGTGTTTTGCTTTTATCTCAGAACAAGAACTAAACAGAATTCAACTTATGAGATTGATTCATATAGTTATTCTTTTTTTACATATAGGACAAAAAAGATACAAACATATATTGCTACAGGTCGCTATGAATAGCGTGCGTACCACTGTATAAATATCAAATCTCTTCGCCTCGGTAACCTTTACTATACTGGATCAAAAAGCGATCTAATGCCAAATGTGACGCGCCAAGACGCCACTAATGGCCGAAATACACATGCTAGGAAAACGGAGCAGGAGCTCGCATGCTAGTCAACGGCATGTTTAAGTTTGTATGTGAAAATATGCGGCACGCGCAAGTCGCTTTTATGTAATTGTGCAAGTTGCAGGCATATGTATTTCGATCATAATATTTTTGTTCGGGGTGCCGAAGTATACGCTCGAACATACACACATCAAAAGTGTCTAGGGATCAACATATATTTTTGCAATAACTTTTCTCCTGATTGATATTAATTAAAATTTTCTTTAAGGATTCATCAAATAAAGTGTTTTCGTTTGTCACAGTAACGATAAACCAAGTCACCTTTGCATTAATAAAGAAATTTGCCATTTTCCTAATAAAGGGATTTTTGACATTTGAACCACTAACACAAAAGTTCGAAAAAAAGACTGAAATAACAGTTTTCTCTAAAATTTTATTGGGTAACTTAAACAATTAATAATCCGTATTTCTACCGCGAACACTAACAACACAAGAACATCGGTTTGGCATACTCAAAATGAGTTCATCCAAATCACGCTGTGGAATGGCCGCCCATGTTCGTTGCAACAACAAAAAAAGGTCTTCTTGCGACTGGATACCCTCCATATTCGGCAGAGCTCTTCTCTGTAGCATATCCCATGCATGCTCAATCGGGTTCAAGTCTGGCGACTGAGCAGGCCAGGGCAGGACATTGATGTTAGCTGCGGCGAGAGTCTGTCTTACAACTCTTGCGGTGTGCGGTCGTGCATTATCATGCATTAACTGAAATAAGGGACCGATTTGCACTTGTAGAGGAACGATGACGTCTGATACAATCGTCTCAGCATAAATTTGAGCGTTGAGGTTGCCTCTGATCCAAATCAACTCAGTTCTTCCGCCAATCCAAATACCCGCCCATACCATGATGGTTCCACCACTATAAGGATGGACTTCCTGGCAGGATTTTAATCGCTGTTGGCGTCCAGGGGTTCTCCAGTGTCGTATACGTCTTGTATCCGGTCTCATACCAAAACGAGACTCATCAGAAAAGCACACGAAACGCCATTGTTCTACTGCCCAATTTCTGTGTTCAAGAGCCCATTGATATCGAATCCTACGATTGTGCATTGCTATAGGTGGTACCCGTAGCGGTCTTCGGGAATGAAGGTTCACTTCATGCAAGCGGTTTCTGACTGTTTGGTCGCTAATTAAGTTCCCTGAAGAGTGATGAAGCCTCACGGCTAACATCATGGCGGTTATTGTTGGAGCTCTTCGAGTTAAGATTTGAATGTATCGGTCTTGTCTCCGTGTGGTGCAGCGATACCGTCCTCCATGGCGCTCAGCCACGGTACCAGTGCTTCGGTATCGTGTCCAAAGTCGACTGATAACACTCTGACTTGTATTCAGAGCTAAAGCCACAGTACGTTGCCGGGAACCAGCTTCTATCATTCCCACGGCTCTGAGCATTTCTTCCCTGCTTAAATGACGTCGCCGCTCCATAATAACGTTGGTTTTAATCAGTAGTAGGGAAACAGTAGCACTAATAATGTCTTCAATGCGTTGTATGTTTTTATAGGGAAAATATTGACAGCTGATTTTCATCTTTTACTCGAATTTGATTCACAGTTCCTGATTCAAATTATGAAATGCACCAAAAAGGATCCATATAAATTTATAAAATCATAAATTTATTACAAAGCCACATCTCAATCTCAAGAAATCCGCATAAAAATGCTTGATCCCTAGACACTTTTGATGTGTGTATTTGCATCACTCGTATGGTTCGGTTGTCGTTCGGGGACATTGACCTCCCGTGATATGTATAGGACGGCGAGGAGGCGGGCTGGTCGCGCGTGGGCGCGCTGTCGGCGGCGGGGCAGTGTCCGTGCTGGTGCGGGCGCTGGGCCGAGGTGCTGGTGCGCGCGCCCACCGGGGACGCCGCCTTCACGCTGCGCGCCCAGCACCGCCCCGCCCTCGACCACGACCTCGCGCTGGCTGACCTCGCCGCCCTGCTGGCGCCCGACCGAGCCCCGCGCGTGAGTGTCCCGCCCCCGGCCCCGGCCCCGGCCCCGGCCCCGCCCACACTACACTACACACCGGGGACGCCGCCTTCACGCTGCGCGCCCAGCACCGCCCCGCCCTCGACCACGACCTCGCGCTGGCTGACCTCGCCGCCCTGCTGGCGCCCGACCGAGCCCCGCGCGTGAGTGTCCCGCCCCCGGCCCCGGCCCCGGCCCCGCCCCGCCCACACTACACTACACACCGGGGACGCCGCCTTCACGCTGCGCGCCCAGCACCGCCCCGCCCTCGACCACGACCTCGCGCTGGCTGACCTCGCCGCCCTGCTGGCGCCCGACCGAGCCCCGCGCGTGAGTGTCCCGCCCCCGGCCCCGGCCCCGGCCCCGGCCCCGCCCACACTACACTACACACCGGGGACGCCGCCTTCACGCTGCGCGCCCAGCACCGCCCCGCCCTCGACCACGACCTCGCGCTGGCTGACCTCGCCGCCCTGCTGGCGCCCGACCGAGCCCCGCGCGTGAGTGTCCCGCCCCCGGCCCCGGCCCCGGCCCCGGCCCAGCCCACACTACACTACACACCGGGGACGCCGCCTTCACGCTGCGCGCCCAGCACCGCCCCGCCCTCGACCACGACCTCGCGCTGGCTGACCTCGCCGCCCTGCTGGCGCCCGACCGAGCCCCGCGCGTGAGTGTCCCGCCCCCGGCCCCGGCCCCGGCCCCGCCCACACTACACTACACACAGGGGACGCCGCCTTCACGCTGCGCGCCCAGCACCGCCCCGCCCTCGACCACGACCTCGCGCTGGCTGACCTCGCCGCCCTGCTGGCGCCCGACCGAGCCCCGCGCGTGAGTGTCCCGCCCCCGGCCCCGGCCCCGGCCCCGGCCCAGCCCACACTACACTACACACCGGGGACGCCGCCTTCACGCTGCGCGCCCAGCACCGCCCCGCCCTCGACCACGACCTCGCGCTGGCTGACCTCGCCGCCCTGCTGGCGCCCGACCGAGCCCCGCGCGTGAGTGTCCCGCCCCCGGCCCCGGCCCCGGCCCCGGCCCCGGCCCCGCCCACACTACACTACACACCGGGGACGCCGCCTTCACGCTGCGCGCCCAGCACCGCCCCGCCCTCGACCACGACCTCGCGCTGGCTGACCTCGCCGCCCTGCTGGCGCCCGACCGAGCCCCGCGCGTGAGTGTCCCGCCCCCGGCCCCGGCCCCGGCCCCGCCCACACTACACTACACACAGGGGACGCCGCCTTCACGCTGCGCGCCCAGCACCGCCCCGCCCTCGACCACGACCTCGCGCTGGCTGACCTCGCCGCCCTGCTGGCGCCCGACCGAGCCCCGCGCGTGAGTGTCCCGCCCCCGGCCCCGGCCCCGGCCCCGGCCCAGCCCACACTACACTACACACCGGGGACGCCGCCTTCACGCTGCGCGCCCAGCACCGCCCCGCCCTCGACCACGACCTCGCGCTGGCTGACCTCGCCGCCCTGCTGGCGCCCGACCGAGCCCCGCGCGTGAGTGTCCCGCCCCCGGCCCCGGCCCCGGCCCCGGCCCCGCCCACACTACACTACACACCGGGGACGCCGCCTTCACGCTGCGCGCCCAGCACCGCCCCGCCCTCGACCACGACCTCGCGCTGGCTGACCTCGCCGCCCTGCTGGCGCCCGACCGAGCCCCGCGCGTGAGTGTCCCGCCCCCGGCCCCGGCCCCGGCCCCGGCCCAGCCCACACTACACTACACACCGGGGACGCCGCCTTCACGCTGCGCGCCCAGCACCGCCCCGCCCTCGACCACGACCTCGCGCTGGCTGACCTCGCCGCCCTGCTGGCGCCCGACCGAGCCCCGCGCGTGAGTGTCCCGCCCCCGGCCCCGGCCCCGGCCCCGCCCACACTACACTACACACAGGGGACGCCGCCTTCACGCTGCGCGCCCAGCACCGCCCCGCCCTCGACCACGACCTCGCGCTGGCTGACCTCGCCGCCCTGCTGGCGCCCGACCGAGCCCCGCGCGTGAGTGTCCCGCCCCCGGCCCCGGCCCCGGCCCCGGCCCAGCCCACACTACACTACACACCGGGGACGCCGCCTTCACGCTGCGCGCCCAGCACCGCCCCGCCCTCGACCACGACCTCGCGCTGGCTGACCTCGCCGCCCTGCTGGCGCCCGACCGAGCCCCGCGCGTGAGTGTCCCGCCCCCGGCCCCGGCCCCGGCCCCGGCCCCGGCCCCGCCCACACTACACTACACACCGGGGACGCCGCCTTCACGCTGCGCGCCCAGCACCGCCCCGCCCTCGACCACGACCTCGCGCTGGCTGACCTCGCCGCCCTGCTGGCGCCCGACCGAGCCCCGCGCGTGAGTGTCCCGCCCCCGGCCCCGGCCCCGGCCCCGCCCACACTACACTACACACAGGGGACGCCGCCTTCACGCTGCGCGCCCAGCACCGCCCCGCCCTCGACCACGACCTCGCGCTGGCTGACCTCGCCGCCCTGCTGGCGCCCGACCGAGCCCCGCGCGTGAGTGTCCCGCCCCCGGCCCCGGCCCCGGCCCCGGCCCAGCCCACACTACACTACACACCGGGGACGCCGCCTTCACGCTGCGCGCCCAGCACCGCCCCGCCCTCGACCACGACCTCGCGCTGGCTGACCTCGCCGCCCTGCTGGCGCCCGACCGAGCCCCGCGCGTGAGTGTCCCGCCCCCGGCCCCGGCCCCGGCCCCGGCCCCGGCCCCGCCCACACTACACTACACACCGGGGACGCCGCCTTCACGCTGCGCGCCCAGCACCGCCCCGCCCTCGACCACGACCTCGCGCTGGCTGACCTCGCCGCCCTGCTGGCGCCCGACCGAGCCCCGCGCGTGAGTGTCCCGCCCCCGGCCCCGGCCCCGGCCCCGCCCACACTACACTACACACAGGGGACGCCGCCTTCACGCTGCGCGCCCAGCACCGCCCCGCCCTCGACCACGACCTCGCGCTGGCTGACCTCGCCGCCCTGCTGGCGCCCGACCGAGCCCCGCGCGTGAGTGTCCCGCCCCCGGCCCCGGCCCCGGCCCCGGCCCCGCCCACACTACACTACACACCGGGGACGCCGCCTTCACGCTGCGCGCCCAGCACCGCCCCGCCCTCGACCACGATAAAAAAAATGCCCCGCTAACGAATTGTCATAAAAATGGCAGATGAAACGATATCCTGCCCCTCGACCCGCGCGGGGGGGATTTGTGCAAGTGTTTTCCATCAGACTCGGTAAACGAATACATTGTTGATGTTAACAAATATGTGTAGAGAAACAAAGTTTTGCATAGGCGATTTTATTCAATGTTGATACGTTTTTGTTGACGTGTAGATCAAAACACGCGCTTTACCGATACTTAACGATCCATCGGAACTAATCTGCGTGTACCTATATGGCAGGGTCCCGGTCCCGAGGAGGAGGTGCGGTCCCGCAGCGGGTCCGCGTCGTCCGCGCCCCCCGCGCCGCCCGACCTGCACAAGTCCAGGTGACACACACTATATTGTACATTGTATCGTTTGATGGACATCTTCAAGGCCAGAATGAACAAGCATCTTCTAGACAGGCGTGTACCATCCTAAGCTTTCCATCAGACGAGATTGTGGTCGAACGCCTTGTCTATTAAGCATTAAAAAAAATATGTTTAAATGACAGTCGTATGACGTCACATACCAGTGAGAGGCCAGTAATATCCAGAGAAACGGTTTCGCAGCGACTTAAAAATAGTTTTTGTTTTATTTAGTTTTTACTAAAATATACAACGGAAAGATGAATATCGACTTTCTGTGAAACCCATAAACATTAAAAAAAATACCGTCACATCGTATTCTAAAATTTCTCATATACCCTAATCAATATATGGGTCTGAATCTCATACAGAATTAAATTTCTAAATGCTTTTTATTCTTATATCTTATTTTCTATTCTGATGGTGTTTTGAATCAGCTCTTGTAATAAAGCGCAATACTCAATCTTAAATTATATTATGACAGTTCAATGAGAAATAAAATAACACATTTATTTTTAATGTTTAAAATAAAATTCAAGCGGTGCTGAATATTTTTACTATGGACTGGTTTCAATTGTTATTTTTACACGAACCAGGAAATCATCCTTATCTGACATCATAACAAAATATCCATATGATAATTTTGTTATAGAAATAGATTGTTATTGTTATTTCCTTAATTAATATCTTGATTGATTGTAGTTCCGACACAGTTGTGGCGAGCGAGAAGAAACCTCCACACGCGGCGACACACTGCATAGTACCGCCGCAACCTCACAGGTATTCCGTTTCTGCAACATTTGTTATTAATACTCCGCTCCTATTAATCGTAGCGTGATGTTTTACAATGCATAGTCTCCTCGATAAATGGATTGTCCAACTGATATTACTCCCTACAACCTCGCAAACTTCGTCTCATACTAGCGGCCCGCACTCGCTTCGCTTCGGTGTAGAGCTGAAATGTAGACTACAGTTTTTGTTCTCAGGCTTGTATTATACACAGTGACATTCGTCTCTGATTCTTTTTATACCTGCTTGCAAAGTCTGGACCCGATCGGTTTAAAATTGACAAAGTTTCATACAAACTTTCATTCCCTATTTTATCCCCTTGGGGGTAGAATTGATCAAAATCCTTTCTTAGCGGATGCCTACGTCATAACATCTACCTGCGTGCCAATTTTCAGCCCGATCCGTCCAGTGGCAGTGGTTTGGGCTGTGCGTTGATAGATCACTATGTCAGTCAGTCACCTTTGAATTTTATATATATAGATAATATTAGTAAAGATAAAGGAAGTATAGATTAACGTCGCTTGTACAGATCGAGCACGCAGCCCATCAACATCCCGGCGTCGCCGCAGCGACACGCCGCCAGCGCCGCGCTAGAAGATGACATGCTGCTCATCGTGCCGGAGGTATGTGTCACCGACCCACACACACAGTCCACTCATTGACCGCACGGCAGGTCAGCACGCGGCCCGTCAACATGCCGCGCTACAAGATGACATGCTGCTCATCGTGCCGGAGGTATGTGTCACCGACCCACACACACAGTCCACTCATTGACCGCACGGCAGGTCAGCACGCGGCCCGTCAACATGCCGCGCTACAAGATGACATGCTGCTCATCGTGCCGGAGGTATGTGTCACCGACCCACACACACAGTCCACTCATTGACCGCACGGCAGGTCAGCACGCGGCCCGTCAACATGCCGCGCTACAAGATGACATGCTGCTCATCGTGCCGGAGGTATGTGTCACCGACCCACACACACAGTCCACTCATTGACCGCACGGCAGGTCAGCACGCGGCCCGTCAACATGCCGCGCTACAAGATGACATGCTGCTCATCGTGCCGGAGGTATGTGTCACCGACCCACACACACAGTCCACTCATTGACCGCACGGCAGGTCAGCACGCGGCCCGTCAACATGCCGCGCTACAAGATGACATGCTGCTCATCGTGCCGGAGGTATGTGTCACCGACCCACACACACAGTCCACTCATTGACCGCACGGCAGGTCAGCACGCGGCCCGTCAACATGCCGGCGTCGCTGCAGAGAGACATTTAAATAACAAACACCACCATTACACGTCTATTAAATTATACGTAGTAGTACAACCTGGTATGCTGACATGACAGCTAGTCAAATAATTAAGGCTGTGCAAATACTCTTTTACCTTACGGCATTGATTAATTCTGAAATAAGCTTCTCTTATAGTTGTTATAACTTGTGTGATCATATAATGGTACACCATGCCCTGTCGCCATCGCCTAATAACTCTATGAGGGCTACCGTTTTCTGCCTCACCAGATGGCGCCACTGTTGAGTGAGGTCCTACATTGTAACTTTTAAAGTTTATTAATACGCACATGAAATCAAAGGTTACATTTAGATCGTATTTTAACACAAAAGAATCATATCCTAAACATAATAGGCCATGCCACAGTGACGCGCAGTTCCGTTATATTCGGAAAAAATAGGAACAGAATCATTTTTCTAAGCTCAAATTTTTAATAACTGACATTCATTGCCACGTAACTCATATTTGCCAGAATTAAGCCGAATTGTTACCAATTATTCACAACATTATTTTAATTAGAAATAAACCCGCATAGTCAACCAACAAGCAATAACATTTGACATTTCGGAGACCTCACGCTACACTAGCGCCTCTAGCGGCGGATTCATACGCGATAGCCCTCATTACATTTCGTCGTATTCGGGTACACGAAATGCAGAACTCGAATATGGCACCCGAAGCAATATTACACTGAACTGGAAGGCGGTGTCAGGAAACGAAAACAAAAACTACCCGAATACGCGCGTTCTCGACTTCGTTCATTCACAATTTGTCGTTTACCCGAATTCCATTGGCACTCGTATTCGGGCTAACGATCAAATGTAATCAAGCCATAAGGTCTTTTGTGGTTTCTCCGCAGCCATCACTGAAACTTTACCGCAGTGTATATTTATTTATTTATTAAAGGTCTGCCAACATTATTACACCTTAACTTACATAATCACACTTATATGTAACAATTTTCAGCATAGTGCAAAAACAATTACTGGCAAACTCAACATGAACAAAAACACGGAAATGACATATATATAAAAAGTATTACACTGGCACTATAACTAAAGAAAATTTAATACATTTCTTACATTCGTCTATTCGCCTGCAACAACCAACTCACCACACCAATATCATAAATAATCATTGCATATTCAAGAAACTATACTAAAAACTAAAACAAATATGCATTCAATTAAACACTAGGTTAAATGGAATTTATATTAAACTAGCCGTCCCAGCGAACTTCGTACCGCCATAAAAAAAATAGAGGTTGGTGGTAGAAGGGTGAAAATTTAGGGTTTTATGTATATGTGTATGATAGTTTCATAAAAAAGTTTAAAAAAAAATTAACTAAAATTGAGAAAAAAAATTTAGGGGTGGATTACCCTTAACATTTAGGGGGATGAAAAATAGATTACATCCGATTCTCAGACCTACTGAATATGCATATAAAATTTCACGAAATCGTCGAGCCGTTTCGGAGGAGTTTAACCACAAACACCGCGACACGAGAATTTTATATATTAGATTAAATTTGAATTAGGTTTAGCTGGTATATGTATATAATAGTCGGTGCGCGTGTGTGTGTGTCCGCAGGGCAAGTCCCGTCACCCGGTGCGTCGCTCCAACTCGTCTCCGGAGATGTCGTCGTCGTGGAAGACGGAGCCCCCGCCCCTCCCCAACCCCCACCCCCACCCCCACCCCCACCCCCAGCCCCTCCCCCTCCCGGCGGGGGCCGGCAACGCAGCGCCCGCCACCAACGTCGCCGCGCCGCCCCGCGACATGATCCACCTGCCCGGCACCGAACCCGCGTACGTCAACAATATCACGACACAACGGGGAACAAAACTCACCATTTATCCCGCCCCAGGCCCACGTATCGAATGGCCCATAACTACAAATGGGGACAGCTTTCGAGTTCACAAGGAAAACCGAAAAATTTTCATAATAATAATAATGTTTATTTGCAATAAATTACACGTTCTTACATGGAAATATTCTTATAAGACTGTTTACACTAAGGCTAATTTTACATTAAATATTAAATGACATCTTCAGCCAAACTAGGAAGTTCATCCTGTATTTTGGCTTCAGCGCCCTATATACATATAGATAGACTTGAACTGCGTTCCAAACCTACGTTCCGAGTGAAACAGATGTCGAATTTCACATAAGTTTCATAGATTTTATGACAGAATTGTAACGTCAGGGTAAAAAGTTGCACTCAAATCGTAGGTTTAGAACGCAGCCTTGAAGTGACAGGTTGCTTGTTTTGGGCCAAACGACCAAAGCGCCGTCTGTAATGAGCTTTGAGTTTTCTTCCCCATTGTTTACTTGCACGATTGAACATAATAGAAACGTACGTGAAATAAAACTTTATGAGAAAACGCATTTTAAGACATATCAATTTATGACTTAGTACCACAGAGAGTCCTTCTACTGCAACTTTCTTAGCTATCAATATTATTATAGAGTCCTTTTTTGCAATCTACAATTATATTCCTGATCCATTTATTAAATTTAAAAGAAATAAAGTGACTAATATCTATGCTCTATTCAACTTCTTATAAGCTAAAAGGTAAATAAATAAACCAATGTTTAAATCTAAAGAAAACATAACTAGAAAAAATTATAAACCAATGTTTCCAAAACTTTTTTTCGATGTAACCAGATTACAACATTTCAACGTAAATTATTTGCCTTATCACTACTCTTAGATTTTGGTAGTATCATAATGCTTTCAAAGTTTGGAAATAGGTATAGTTATAGGTATGATGAGGAGCTCGATGGCGCAAGTGGTTAGCGCGTTCGGCTGCGATCGTTGAACTTAAGCAACTTTCGCAGTGGTCGGTCATTGGATGGGTGACCAAAAATTTACTATCTCGAGCTCCTCCGTGCTTCGGAAGGCACGTTAAGCCGTTGGTCCCGGCTGCATCTGCAGTCGTTAGCACCCACCAACCCGCACTGGGCCCGCGTGGTGGGTCATGGCCCAATCTCCCTATTCCATCCATAGGGAAGGCCTGTGCCCCAGCAGTGGGGACATTAATAGGCTGATGATGATGATGAAAATAGGTATGATTTTTTTATATTCATAAAATTCGACTTATTCAAAACCTCTTTTTATCATTTTATTACCACAAAAGAAGTTAAATAGAATATAGTGGCTTGTATTGTTCATCTCTTTTCATCATCAGTACCATCTGAATCTTCATTGTAGGTTAGATTCCTAGCTAAAACACTTTGACGACCTCCGTGACCGAGTGGTTTGTACGCCGGGTTTCATGGCGTCGCCGACTCGAGAGGTCCCGGGTTCGAATCCCGGTGGGGGCAGATGTTTGTGTGATGAATACGAGCATTTGTACTCCAGTCATGGATGTTAAATTGTATTTCTATATAAATATACTTATACAGGGTGTTACAAAAATACAAATAAAGCTTGAAGGGCGTTGAAGTATATCATATAAGGAGTCTTCTCTAATTTTTTTAAATTTTTTGCATGAAGTTTAACCTTTTATAAAAACAGTTATTTTTAATGATTAATAAAAATATCGATCATATTAAGACACGTCACTAGTGCGAGGATCATTAAAAATAACTGTTTTTATAAAAAGTTAAAAGTTAATGCAAATATTTTAAGAAAATTAGAGGAGAGTCCTTATATGATGTACTTCAACGTTAAAGGGCGTTGCTTTATTGTATTTTTGTAACACCCTGTACGTGTACAGTATATGTATTCTATCCGTTACCCTAGTATCCCATAACACAAGCCGTGCTTACTTTGGGGCTAGGCTAATTGGTGTGTGTGTTGTAAATATTTATATTATGTTTTATTATAAACAGCAAATCTTTTTCTTTGCCGGTATGCCATATTATGATATGTCAAAAATGCCTATGGCTTTGCTTTAGCACGAGAACTTAAATAGTTGTTATGGAATTAAATAAACGTGCCTAACATTGTTAAGTATATATTTTGTGTATTACACGACAGGAGTGCATCAGCATGCATGCACGCGACAAAGAAGGCAGCTAAGAAGAGTGACATGCGAGTATCATGCGAAGCGATCCCGGAAGAAATGTGCGGGACCTCCCCGCTCTCCCACCCACACCTCGTCACCTACAACTCCGACCCCGGTCAGTACACACAGACACACGAACACACATACAAAAGGGCCTCAGAAATGAGTTTAATTTTAACACATCAAGTCAAAAGAAAAGTTTACTAGAAAAAAATCCACGCGGACCAGGCAGCGGACGGGACTCGAACCCGCACCCTTCGCAATCCGGGCGAATGCACTGACCATTATGCTACCACGGTCCTATTCGCCGCGTCGAAATTTTCCTAGCCTTAAGCTGCAAAGCAGCGCCATCTCTTCGCATTGTAGGTAACCCACAACATCAAGTCAAATCAGTCACTTATCTTATTTTTTCATATAGACCAGAAAGGAGACAAATATATGATGCTAAGAACATCGTGCGTACAAGTATGTAAACCTCAAACTGGATATCTTTGGCCTTTGTACGCCTAGTCTAATTCGATTGAGAGTTAACTAGCACCCGCGAGTGCATAGTACCTACTTACCTTATTATTATTGTCAAAAAACATTATTTATTATTACTTTCACCCTTACATCGCACTGCATAAGGCTCATATTAGAATAAACTGCACCATTCAAACTTTATCTTGATTATTCACGTCGCGACCCGCGGTGTTCTGGTCTCTGCCTCCAGTATTTTCACGGTTTTGGCTCGAGAGCGTTTGTGACACTAGCATAAAACGGCATTCCAGTGGTTCCCTAATTATTAAAATTCAAAAAATATCGTCATTGAAGTAAAATATGATAATCGAATGAATGAAATGATAATGTAGACAAATATTGTTTCGTTCCACTAGCAAAATGGCTCCGTCGCTTCATCAAACATATTGCTTAACGCAAGCAGATTTTTAACAATGACCTTCATTGCCGAGTGGTCTGTTCGCTGGGTTTCAAGGTGGCCCCCACTCGTATGGTCCCGGTATTGTTGAAAACGAGCATTTGCATTCAAGTTACGAATGTTGATATGCATTTATACATAAAAAATGTATGTATTCTATCCGTTACCCTAGAACCTGATAACAGTCATAACACAGACCTTTCAGTGTTTAGTTTGGGGCTAGGCTAATTGGTGGGAGTGTTGGAAATATTTATTATTTTTATTACTGTAACACCGTGTAGAAAGATAGATCTATAAGATAATGTGGGCAGTTAAATAAGCTCGGAGGTGAATTTTGAAAAATTCTTTGTTAGTGATAACATGTGATGCAGGCACCGTCGACGCGGAGGACGCCGCGGCCGACCAGGCGGCCGTACACCACCAGCTGCAAAAGGTATTTACTTGAGCGATACACTCTATGAAAAATGAAAATGGTTTTTATTTCCCAAAGAGTCAGTTTACAGTACAAGTTGGGACAACCCAGAAAGTAATAATTAATACCTGTGTTGGGATGCCTCGCTCTTAGCCTAGTGAAGTTAACAAATTTTGAGCACAACAAATGATTTCTTAGTGTATCAGGTGTATTTGTAAAAAGTGTGTGTGTGTGTGTATGTGTGCGTGTATGAGTGTGTATTACACTCTAGAAAACCTTCCTAAAATATTCTTATTCTAAACGAGTCGATTAGTCATCTAATTGAGAAATTTACAGCGATAATAAACTTTCAAAACTATTAAATAAATACACTCTGAAACGTTCGCGTTGCATTATAAATATAACATTTCATAGGTTTTTCATAGGTAGGTATAGGTATTCTTTATCTACCATCATGAACCTTAGAGCAAAATCTAAATAATATCCTATTTTTTACATATAAACCAGAAAAGAGACAAATATATGTTGCTATGAATAGCGTGCGTACCACTATACAAACTTCAAATTCAATCTTTGGCCTTTTGTTAGCGTTGTAAAAAAGCGATGTAATGGCAAATGCAATCTCTGCCAAATGCCGCTAATACTTTTTGGTTGCGTAATACGTACAGTGTATACGTTTGTGCACGCTCAAACGTATACTTGTATCGGTCATTGTTCTGATCTAACAGTAAGTATATTGTAGACGGCGAGCGACAGCACTGTGACGAGCGGCGCTCACAGGCCGCCCTTACCGCGCTCGCCCGCCGTCCTGCAGGGGCCGGGGCTGGCTGCGGGGCCCGCGTGGCCCGCGTGGCCCCCCGGCCCCAGGGTGGGGGCAGGGCCAGGGCCCGGGGCGGGGCCAGGGGCGGGGCCCGCGGGGGAGAGGGACGACCTGCCGCCGCTGTCGCGCTCCAAGCGCAGCCACACCATCTCCGTCATGAGCCCCACCAGGAGGCACAGGTCAGTGCCCTGTATGCGTCATGCGCTACCACTGCGTTATGTGGTTAACTTTATTGATCTCACAAAAATTTATAAAAATTCACTTACGTGAGACAGTTTCTAACAAACAATTTTCAGAGAATCATACACAATATAAATACTAAAAACACCACAGTTTACAAAAATATTACATACAATTGACGTGTTTATTATTAAAAATTTAACTGTATTTATGCAATAAAATTACAACTCCTGTTTTGATAAGGTAAAATTTAGTTTACCATATCGACTTAAACAGAAATAAATTTAGTTTACCATACCAACTTAAACAGAAATAAATATTTTTCATTTTCATTATTCACTCTAAGCTCTTTTATATGTATATAACGCTACGCAAATCTTCGATAACCGACTGACAAGTTTGGTGTCTAACCATCTTATTACTAAACGCGGACTAAGTTAGTCATGGTTTAAACCTATAGTTGTCTCCGTCTTCTTTTTAGCAAACAAAAGTGACAGCAAATCCTTAAGTTCAGGTTTAACTTACGTTACAGTACGTTTTGTAATGAGGCGGTAAGCGACTGCCGCAATACAAATTCATAGAGGTTAGTATCTATGCACGCGTTGCCGACATTTCGTTGCAGTAGGCGCTTACAGAACATAATCGTCAAGTATCTAAGATTTGCGTAGCGATGTGTACGAAGGGGCTTATATAAATAGGGGTGATGACGGGGTACAGTAAACGAAATTCTATTTAGTCCGTCAGTTAGATGATCAAAAAATAATGGACACATATTTTTTCTTTGGGCAATCAACCAAAAAATGACAAAGTTATACCGCGTTAAAGTTTGGGAGTAGGGTCTCGTGACGTCACTTTTGAGTGAATTTTCACTTATAAGTGTACTGAAACGTGACGTCATGCGACTTTTCAAATCAATATATCTCTGCAATGTTTATATTATGTGAAAAAAGAAAAAATACGTGTCCAATACTTTTTGATAATCTACCTGATAAACGAAGAAAAAAAAATTAGTCATCATCCCTATTATAAAGTTTCATCAATTTATCTTTTGAATACCGACCTTACTAACATCGACTTGTGTCGGTATAGAGAGAATCTCGGTCCCCGGAGCGCCGCGTCGTCCAACGTGTCGGGGACAGCGGGAAGCAGTACATCCAGTAGTGGGGGCGGGGGTGGGGCCAGCAACCCCCTGGGGGGCGGCGCGTCGGGGGCCGCGGGGGCGGGGGGAGGGGCGGGGGGGAGGGGGAGGGGGAGGAGGGGGACTCACGCCCGCCTTCATATTCCTGCAGCTCTACCACAATATGAGCACGCATCCCGTCAGCCCGCCCGTGCCAGGTACTCCACTGAAGCACTTCTTGATTCACACTAGGTGTGAGCATTCTAAAGGGGGCGTCCATAAATTACGTGAGGTGTTTAAGGGGGGGAGGGGGTCGAGTCAAATCTCATCTAATCTTTCGTTGGAGAGAGGGGGGGTCTCGGCAAATATCACGCATTTTTTTTCTGATTGATACAAAAAAAAATACTATTTTGATCCATTTAATCCAGATTGTACATGCTTAAAATTTAATCGTAAGCGTAATCGTAATACGATTAAGATCATTCTCTAATTCGTTCGAAAGAAATAATTTTAAAGAAAATATAACTAGAAAAAATTCCACGCGGACCAGGCAGCAGACGGGACTCGAACCCGCACCCTTCGCAATCCGGGCGAATGCACTGACCAATTATGCTACCGCGGCCCTCACGGACCGCGTCGAAATTCCTTCTAGCTATTCTTAAGCTGCAAGGCAGCGCCATCTCTTCGCATTATAGGTAAACCCACAATGTCAAATGAGTTTTTTAGTTATATTTTCTAGTTATATTTTCTTTAGATTTAAACATCAAGCAGTTACATGCTTTAAAAATAATAAAAATTATAGAAATAATTTTCATCAATATGGATTACTAGTCTTAACTAGTCGTAAATAAAAGCACGAGACAATAAAATTTTTCTCTTTTTACAATAACAATCCAACGCATTTACGTAGGAAACCCACATTTTGAAAAATCTCACGTGAGATTGGGGGATGGGGGAGGGGGTTGAACAAAATCTCACGACATCTCACCAGGGAGGGGGGGGGGGGGGGGGCAGAAAATTAAAAAAAACACCTCACGTAATTTATGGACGCCCCCAAAGACGCACCGGTTTCAAGGACCGTTTTGTGTTCCGCGACGATAGAACCGTTTTACGTTTCGGATCAAAACAGTCGTCGTCGAACAACTAGTCCTCGGATTGTCTGCATGCCAATATGTACTTTACGATGAAGTAAATACAGTC